>UFQX01000081.1:159211-239884 GCA_900497675.1 Arapaima gigas
ACCCCCCCCCCCCCCCCCATTTCTGCCCTTCGGCCACTGTATTAACAACCCGTCTCCTTTTCCCTCCCTCCCCCACTTGGCCACAAATCATTCATGACCTCTAGGTGACAGATGGGTCCTACCTGCCAGTTGGCAGCATCAATGGCACAGGATTCCGGCCATTTGACATAGTAATCCCCTTTGCCTTCAAGAAGGGGCAAATCACAGGTGAGGTTTTCCTTGCCCTTACCTTAAATTGCTCCAGTAAAATGGCCCTCCTTTATAATGGGATAAATCAGTGAAGTTCAGTGTAAAACCCTCATGCTGTAAGTCATCTTGGACTAATGATTGACTAATAGTATTAAATGATGATGTTTGGGTTGGGAGGTATTCAGTCAAAGGCTGTGGACTGAGTGAGTCATCCTGCACAACTGCAGTTGTGCTCCTTTGGAATACTGTAGCTTGTCTGAGAGCAGCTCTGGTTTACTGGATTGGTCCTCATCAGGCGAGGTGCACATGCCATCGGGGAGGACTGCCCAGCCCGAAATCGTGGACAACAATGACGGTACAGTGACTGTGAAGTTCGCACCCACTGAGGCAGGGCTCCACGAGATGCACATCAAGTACAATGGCAGCCACATCCCAGGTGAGCTGAGCACCTCAACCTCAAACATGCTCAGGATATCATGCTGAACATGCACTTTCCCAGAGTCCCAATGCAATTTCACATTTTAACTTCTTCACTAGAAATAAGTTTTGAATCTGAAATCAAATTGTCGTAGCAATGCTAGGGGGTGCTGCTTGGTGGGAGAGAGGGTTATGTGTATCTCTTTCTATTTTAGTTATATCTGTGTCTTCACCTTCATTTGGTCACGTCAAGTTCATATCCCATACAAAGTTTGATTTGTTCTATATTGGGCCGGCAGGTGATGCAGTGGTTGGAGCCACTGCCATGCAAACAAGAGGCCAGGTTCACTTAACCTCAACCAATAGGATAAAAATGACCCTGCTGAATAATTGGGTAAATCAGGGAAAGGAGCTCATTGTTACCGAGTTAAGAGAGGGGTCACTGCAATATTTGCAAATTTCATACAGTAAACATAGGGAAGGAAAATGGAGAAATTGTGCAAATACTTTCTTTGCAGTCTCTAATAATGTTGTATAGCAGGAGTGTGAGATCATGGAGGAATGATTCAAGTTATTCTTTATCTATTTTTATTTTTTGTTCTGCTTTCCTGCTGCATTACTATTGGTTTAAACAGTTAGTATTGACAAATGTTGCCACAGAGAGCCCCCTGCAGTTCTACGTGAACAGCAGCAGCAGCCCCAGCATTACAGCCTATGGCCCTGGCCTGGTGTATGGCGTCACCAACAAGATAGCTACTTTCACCATCTTCACTGAGGATGCAGCTGAAGGTGGGTGTTTCCCTGTCTATTTGTGCTGCTGTTAGAGTTGGGTGACACCAGCAATGGGTTACTGTGGGTTTAAATCCATTGCGGTGAAAGTAGCAATCAAACAGTAATCCCCTCTCCTGTGTCCTGCTGCCATTTGTTTGCCAGGTGGACTGGACCTGGCCATCGAGGGCCCTTCCAAGGCTGAGATCAGCTGCACAGATAACAAGGACGGTACCTGCACAGTCACCTATCTGCCCACACTGCCTGGGAACTACAGCATCCTGGTGCGCTACAATGACAAGCACATCCCTGGCAGCCCCTTTACTGCCAGGATCACAGGTGAGAGTCTGAAAACGTAGTTTCTCTCCTTTATAAACACGTGGCTTGCAGGGTTTCCTGTCGTCCTCAATATGGTTCCAGGAGGCATCTGTCTGCATGGTCTTTTTCTGCCTATCTATCTGTAATATGTGATCTGGCTGCTGTAAAACCACTGGCATGCCAGCCACCTTTGGAAGAGCCTCTCAGCTGTATATTAAGACTTGTTTCTGCTGCTCTTCTTCCTGTCCTCCTCCTGGGTACTAGGCCACATGGATGCACCCTTGTGTCCTTAGAGAACCTTGTTTTGGACAGTTCTTTGGCTTAATGTATCTTCAGTGGGATATGTGTAAGGAGTGGTCGCTGGTCCCAGTATACACCTACTTTGTGAATGCAGCATATGAGCTGAATGTCTAGTAAACTTGAGCAGAATAAGTGGGTATGTGTCAGTGGGAGCTATGTACATGGCTTTAGAGGCTGTTGATGTCCTCCCTTATAGAAGACAATCGGCGGCGGTCCCAGGTAAAGCTTGGCTCAGCAGCAGATTTCTCTCTGGACATCATGGAGGCAGACCTTAGCCTTCTGACAGCCAGCATCAGGTCACCATCAGGCCGTGACGAACCTTGTCTGCTCAAGAGGCAGCCTAACAACCACATTGGTAAGGAAGGCGTGGCTTCGGGTATGAGCAGCTGGCATACTGTTTACTGAGCTTCAAGTGGTGTTTTTTCAGGAGAATCTTGTGTGAGGATCTGAGCAACCAGGTTGTGGAGGAGTAGATTTTAACGGCAACCAGTGTGATCTTCTTTCTCTGTCCCACAGGCATTTCATTCATCCCACGAGAAGTGGGTGAACACCTGGTCAGCATCAAGAAGAACGGGCGTCATGTGGCTAATAGCCCTGTGACCATCATGGTGGTTCAGTCAGAAATTGGTGATGCCAGCAGAGTGAAGGTGTTTGGCCAGGGGCTGGTGGAGGGCCATACCTTTGACACAGCTGACTTCGTTGTGGACACACGAGAAGCTGGTGAGTAGCAGCACTTCCTGCAGGAACCATGAAGTTGTGGCATGATGGTATCCAATGAGGCTTCCTACAAATGTACCTTTTACCCCAAAGTCATGCTGGAGCTGTTTGCCCTCACACACTTTTATACACTGTCAACCATTTTTAATTTTAATGGTTCATTTAGCCACTGTGAAACTTCCTAGCAGGCTCATTGTGGTGTTTTTGGATTCTTTGATATGAACTGAATCAGAATGTCATCCTGTGGAGGTGTGATGGGACCTTCAAGCAGCTGGTAGAAACATCACTTCCCTTTTATAGCTTCTTGGGAATCCAAGTGTAAAATGAACCTGGATGACCAGAACCTGTGTGGTGGGAACATAACTAGCTGGGTTCAAATTCATCTTCAGACATGTTGTCAGCATTGTCATGGTGATGATGAAGACTGCTTTGGTTCCCTGCAGGCTATGGGGGGCTTGCCCTGTCCATTGAAGGACCCAGCAAGGTGGACATTGAGACAGAGGACATGGAAGATGGCACCTGCAAGGTGTCATACTGTCCCACAGAGCCTGGAACTTACATTGTTTCCATTAAGTTTGCTGAGGAACATGTTCCAGGTGAGGCATGTCTATCTGTGTGTGTGTGAAGTAGAAGTCTGCACAGGCATGAAACCGAAGCCCATACCTGAGACTTTGAAAACTGACCCAACCAAACCTGAACTATGTAGTAAAATTTGAAAACTGAACCCAAAATTGGTCACTCCTTTGTCAGAACAAGGAAACAAACACAGAGACGTATTCTCACAGGTACAGATTTACAGCTCTTTGTGCAGTTCAGCTGATTAACAGACAATGCTGTGCCCTAAGAAAAATTAATATTTTATAAATCTGTCATAATTTTGAAAGTGGGGAATGGCTGATAATCATAATGAAAGGGACTACTGAAAAAGCTATCGCAGTAAGCGAAGCACAGGTTCAATGGTAGCATGAGCATATTTATTATACTTTTTTGTGGAATTGATTATCCAGCAGATGTTAATTATCATACTGCAACAGGTTGTATTTCCATATTAGATTGTAAACAGCAGCCTATCTACAAGGTCAGTGTATCACTGAAGAGAAGACCCGCTAGTTCTGTTGCCATCATAAGTCAAAATAGCATCGCAACCCTTAAACTGTACTTGACCACTGAGCTTTTTTATTAGTTGTTTAAAAAAAGAAATTATGGACCACTGGATCATAATGTTTCCATAATGAAGCTGTACCTTACTCATTTGCCATTGTTAATAGTTCTCCTTTGGGTTTTCATTTTATTTTCTCCATTGTGAACAGCTGGCTATTTGGCCCCTAGTTGTACAAGAATGAGAATACAAATTTGTATGAGTTTCTTCTAATAAATTTAAAACGTATAATTAATGTCCACTCATTAGGAAATTAACCCAAGCCCGAGGTTATACGTGAACAATCAAGCTGAACTCGACCCAAAACCTGATAGCTTGATTTCTGGAGCGCTCAGATTAAGTAGCAGACCTTTAGTGTGAAATATGTCGGTGTTTTCTTGGTGGACTGAGGTGTGTGTGGTTGTGGTTGTCATTTTGCTGTGCTGTTTAGAGTCCCTCTTACAGGGTTAGGAATTGAAGCACTGGGGCCTCACCCTTGTCCAGATTTTTGCCTTATCAGACCTATTGTGACTTAGACCTGGCTTTCCTGCTGCATTGGTCATTCCCTACTTGTTGTATGGTAATTTTATACCAATTGTATTGTCATTTAATAAGTTCAGTACAAGGAGTTCAATGAAGGATAGAAACAAAGGCCAACATATCAGTGCTGTTTGTGTCCACAGGGAGCCCCTTCACAGTGAAGGTGACTGGAGAAGGACGCATCAGGGAGAGCATCAGCCGGCGGCAGAAAGCAGCATCCATCGCAACTGTGGGCAGCATCTGTGACCTCAACCTCAGGATCCCAGGTAGTACAGTAGGACCATGATGGTGGGTCAGTCCAGGGGCTCCTTTCTCAAATATGGGTGGTAGGGGGAGTACAGACAATTATTTTACCCCCCCCCTTAATTGTCCTCCAACATAGTCAGAAGGTTGTATATGTGAGTTATTAACCACATAGTGTTTATGCTTTAAAAGAATGCTGTAAGATTAGGGTCAGCAGGTAATGTAATAGTTATAGCAGTCTAATTAGGATCTGGGAATGAATCCTACTTCCTGCTGTAGGGTTCTTGATCTCGATACTTATCCTGGACCGATACAGTGACGTGTACATAGGTTTTTGTAAGTTACTTTAGGTTAAGGTGTCAGATATGTAAATGTATCTACTGTGGAACTTTTTTTTAAAATTAAAATTAGATGCACGAACGATCATTGCAAAAAACCAGAACACCACAGGAAGACAACAGTGCAGTTCACACGAATGTTTTTCCAATGTGGCCGACATGGCTGTCTTGCCCACACAGTGTCAGTGTCAGACTCAAACTCAGACTGAGGTCTATTTCATCCTCAGATACAGAAAGTGGATCAAACTGATTCTTAGATTTGTTTCTACAGAAGATCACTGAACTTCAGACTAATTGTTGAGCCAGCTGGCAGCTGAGGAGAGGAAAAATAAACCTGTTCGGGTCCAAGTGCCAGTGGCTATGTTCTCCTTTGGTGATGGGATATGTACATATATGTTCCTGTGCAGTTATTGCCTGAATGAAAAGGAAAAATGCTTTTAATGTGTAAAAAGGAAGTGTATAAATGAGAGCACAGATGCATGACTGCCATTCAGTAATTAGTTTTGAGGCTTGCTGTGGAAAGATACACATTAGTGTGTCTGTATATCCCATCTGTGTCTGAGGATACACACCAGTGATCCTGTGCAAAGCCTCATCTCGACACTTGCTTTAATAAATGCTCAGCTGCAGAAATGCATAAAGAGGTTACTGGTCCCAGCTTGCGTCCCAGTGTCCCTTCATACACCCTGTGGTGTCCAACGGGATCTCCGTTTCTGGCTTT
Organism: Arapaima gigas; assembly: GCA_900497675.1. Taxonomy (NCBI): domain Eukaryota; kingdom Metazoa; phylum Chordata; class Actinopteri; order Osteoglossiformes; family Osteoglossidae; genus Arapaima; species Arapaima gigas. Next base: position 164,901 of record UFQX01000081.1, read on the forward strand.
TCCTCTGTTTTCTTCTCTTCAGTAAGATTTGACATCAGTCGTCTATTACTATGATTACACACTTCATATGCAGGAACCCAGACCAAAGTGTCATTCTGTAGATGATTCAGGTTTTCTAAACTTTACTGTCCTCTTTGGTTTTACATTTGCACATGTGCACATGCACAGCAAATTCTACTTTGGTGCTCTTCAGCCCAGAGATACTTACTTACTTACTTACTTACTTACTTACTTACTTACTTACTTACTTACTTACTTACTTACTTCCTGCTTCCACTGGCCACTTCTCTCTGTCCTTGTCTCTTCTTCCCTCTTGTCTGTCTCTCCCTGTAGTGACGTGGTTCCTCCTGGCCCTGTCTCAGGAGATCCTGTCTCATGGGGTCTATCGCTCCCGCCTGTCCTTGCGGCGCCATGTCCCTGGGGGAGGCACACAGGCAGCCCCAGGTGCCGAGGGCATGTGGATCGGTGCCGTCCCACCAGCACGGTCCTCGGGGCTCGAGGGTGCGTTATAGGCACTGGGCATGTGGACAAGGAGGTTGGCAGAACGCACTCCTATTTGATTTATTTTCATTAATTTCAGCATTGTGTGTGTGTGTGTGTGTGTGTGTGTGTGGGCATGTACATGCACGGCACTTTCGTCTTGCTTCTTCTTGCCTTCTTGTTTTGGTGTCATTTGCAAGTGACTTCAGCACCATGTTAACAACAAGTAAATTGTCTCAAAAGCATTACGCATTGGCAGTAAAGGGAAGTGCAGAGTGTGTGTAAAAGAACTGCAGCAGCGGTGAGCCAACTGAGAGCAGAGCAGTTCTGCCAGGTTACCACTCCTGCCTTATTTATTAAACTACTTGTTCCTCCAGAGGTTTCGCTGGAGCTGTTTCCATGTCCTGCTAATATGTCATCTCCTGTGTCTCTCCTGCCCCCACCATGTCTGCTATGCCCTCCCCCCCCCTCCTCAGAGATTGATATCCACGACATGTCCGCTCAGGTGACCAGTCCCTCAGGTACCATGGAGCCAGCAGAGGTCATCACTGCAGACAACAACACCTACTGTGTACGCTTTGTTCCCCATGAGATGGGTGTGCACACAGTCAGTGTGATGTACAGGGGCCGCCATGTGCCCGGGAGCCCCTTCCAGTTCACTGTGGGGCCCCTGGGGGAGGGTGGTGCCCACAAGGTTCGAGCTGGGGGCCCTGGGTTGGAAAAAGCTGAAGCTGGAGTGCCAGGTATGGTTTATCTTGCTTTTACCATGGCTTTCACACTGCTGGTTTTTGGGGTGTTGCTGAGTGTGTGAACACTTGCCCCACACAGCTGAGTTCAACATCTGGACACGGGAGGCAGGTGCAGGGGGACTCTCCATCGCTGTGGAGGGGCCAAGCCGAGCTGAGATTTCCTTTGAAGACAGGAAAGATGGGTCCTCTGGAGTGTCCTACATTGCCCAGGAACCTGGTAGGAACTTACCAGTGCATCTAGTGTCAGTATAGAAATGTACATGTTTTGCTCAGTTCTGTTACACTTGCAGTTGAGATGTTGTTATGGGTTCTCAAAATGTAGATGCAATATATTGTGCATTATGAATGCAGGCACATAATAGGACATAAACCAGGGGAAAGGTGTATATCTTTTGTCATACAGACAATTTATTCAGTACAGCAGCATTGTCACTTGTCAGTGTGGCTGTTCTTGCCCAGATCTGGTGTGTTGATCTCTTGTGTTAGCCTGAAAACGATGATATCTAACATTAATAAAACCTTAATTTCCTGATCAATGGAATTTGCAACTTTTTAAATTACTTTTCTCTAACTGTCATCAACCCCATAAGACTAGTTTGTTAGCTATTTAAATACAGGGAGACCTGGTTAGTGATAGTCCTGTCCAGTGGTCAGCAGATACTGGGGCAGTTACTGTTTCACACCTGTGAAGCACATTTATTATCTTCCAAACCTAGGAAACAACATCATAACAACACTGGTGTCACTTTATATCCCACTAGAACTGACAGACAGATCAAATTTAATCTCAAAAAGCTCCAGAAATGGAGACAACTGTAAGGGGTGAATAACTTCAGTGTTTGTTTATACTGGAATGTGGGATGTGTTTGCCAATGGAGAGTAAGGCGAATCCTGCTGTTTCTCCCTGCAGCACCTGTGTAGGTTCCCATTTGTCTTCTCTGTATCTCTTCTAGGTGACTATGAGGTGTCAGTCAAGTTCAATGATGAGCACATCCCCAACAGCCCCTTCCTGGTGCCTGTGTGTGCCCCCCTGGATGACGCACGCCGCCTCACTGTTGCCAGCCTTCAGGTGAGGCACGAGGAAACATCCCCACATGGGCCATGTCTGTCGCCAGCAAAGCGTGGAGCCTCCTGCTGTGTCGCTGACCCCTAGTCAACGTGCCAAAATCCCCAGAGACTTTATTCTTCAAATTGACCCCAAGCTGATCAGTGTCTCTGTGTCCCTCTGGAAAATTCCTGGAGTCATCTACGTTTACCCGAGAAGGCTGGTCGATCTTGGCTGAACCGAGAGTTCGTGTGGAACTTGAGGGTCTTGGCGCCATGATAAAACCCTTCACTTTGCCTGTAAAAGAGGTTCTTGCTTCTAGTGGCACAAAACAGATTTGAAGTAAAGGTTAAAAAAAACTTGGGGGGGGGGGGGGGGTTTGGGGGAGGAAGCTAGACCACTAGCCATTCAGTGGCAGTTCAATAGGCCCTGCATTNNNNGGGGGGGGGGGGGGGGGGGGTTTAGGTGAGGAAGCTAGACCACTAGTCATTCAGTGGCAGTTCAATAGGCCCTGCATTGTCAAGGCGGCAGAGCACATCAGCTTGTGTGGAATTGTGGGTGTTTCACTTGTGTTTCATTTAAAGGCTCGTAACAGGCAGCACGTCCTGCAGGCCCACAGAGAAGCCAGTTAAAGTTGAGAGAGGCAGACAGTTCCTCCACTTCCTTTTGTTCCCTTAGCGATAGTCTGTCTGTCCGTCCATCTGGTCGTTCCTCTGTCTCTGCCAACACTGTAGTACAACTTGTAGCTTTGAGCAATACTTCCTATGTAGAGCAGTTCTCCAGCTTTTACAACCGCAATGAGTTGGAGATGAGGATGTCTGTCCCTCTCAGCTTTAGCTGGTCACACATCGGCACAGGTAAAATCCCAGTTACAGTGAACATTGTTCGTGCTGTTCTTCCCGGTGTCTTCAGAGTTGAGACGATGGATGAGTTGTGCTTCTTGGTGCTCCTGTGTGTCATCTTGTGACAGAACCATAGGCACTGCTGTTGTGAGAGTGGGGTGGGGGAGGAGCTACTTAACTGTCCAATGGTGATCCTTCCCAGGAATCGGGTCTGAAGGTGAACCAGCCTGTGTCGTTTGCCGTGCGTCTGAACGGGGCGCAGGGTCTCGTGACTGCCAGGGTACACAGCCCCTCAGGTGTGCTGGAGGACTGCATGGTGTCTGAGCTGGAGCCAGGTAAGTTGCCCTTGTCCTGCAGTGTGTGGACATCTTGTGTTCTGGCCCTTACTAATTGACCCCAATCCTGCTGCCTGTCAGACAAGTACGCGGTGCGCTTCATCCCCCGGGAAAATGGCATCCACTTCATTGATGTCAAGTTTAATGGCATCCACATCCCTGGAAGCCCGTTCCAGGTGCGGGTGGGTGAGCCGGGCCAGACAGGTGACCCGAGCCTTGTGACTGCATATGGCGCAGGACTCGAGAGGGGCACCACAGGTGAGTTCACAGTCCCACCCACTGATTACAGCATCAGTGGTGTTGAACTGGTGGTTGTGAATTTGTACACTTGCAGTGGAGGTCCCCTCTGGACTGGGGGTGGTCCCCCCTTTCTGTATGCGACTCTCATGCATATCCACTTCCATAGGGACTCTATCTGAGTTTACCATCAACACCACAAAAGCTGGTGCTGGGGCACTAAATGTGACTATCGAGGGCCCTTCCAAGGTCAAAATGGAGTGCCAGGAGTGTCCAGAGGGCTTCCGAGTGCAATACACGCCCATGGCACCTGGCAACTACCTGATCAGCATCAAATATGGCGGACCCCACCACATCACGGGCAGCCCCTTCAAGGCAAAAGTTACAGGTGCCTCTTTAACCTCTGAACACTAAGTCCTAATGCCTGTGGACTTTAAAATTATGAACAGAAACTTTTTTTAATTATTATTTTCAAATGTTGAGGAAGCTCCTGCTTTTGTGACCTTAAGCAATGTATCAACCAGGTATACTCATGTATACAAGTCTCTGGATTAGTCTTCTTTCATAAGTTTGTAAAATGTTGTGGAGAAAGTAGTGGAGTTGTGTATAACTGAAGGTGAAGTGCATGTGATCAGGACCCACGTCCTCCCCCTCAGGCTCTCGGCTGGTGAATGTGACCAATGCCAGTGAGATGTCCAGTCTGACCATGGAGCCAGTAAGCAAGTCGGCCATCCCCAGTGCCTACGGGGCCCCTCCACAGTTCCCCTCAGATGCCAGCAAGGTGCTGAGCAAGGGCTCTGGGCTCAGCAAGGCCTTTGTAGGTCAGAAGAGCAGCTTCTTTGTGGACTGCAGCCGTGCCGGTAAGAGGAACACCCGACCATTTACACATCAACACTCAGCTTCTGCAGAACATCATCTTAAACTTTCACTTTGCATCAAGGTTTCTTAAGTTTTTAACCCTCACACCTCACCTAAAAGTAGCACCAGAGCTGGACTTGTGTCCATATATACATCTGCGTGTGTGTGGGTGTATGCATGTGTTTGTTTAATATACTCACATATACACATGTAGGCAATAACAACCACAACAGTTACAGACCAGGAATAAGACTTGGATACTTATCCTCAAAGAGAATCCAGAATTCTCTGCGTTATTGTATAATATACATGAACTTGTGTACTGAGGTACATACCTGCTTGTGCTGCAACACAGGAGAACCACCTTCAGTTCCAGCCTTTTTCTGATACATGTTTCCCATTTCTTCTGTAGGAAGAAACATGCTGTTGGTGGGTGTGCATGGCCCCAACACGCCCTGCGAAGAGGTCTCTGTCCGGCACATGGGCAACCACCAGTATAATGTCAACTATGTGGTTAAGGAGCGTGGCAACTACACCCTGGCTGTCAAGTGGGGCGAAGATCATATCCCAGGCTCACCGTTCCACATCACTGTGCCTTAGAAGGTCTCCATCCTGGGGAGATGCTGGGAGCCTCACTAAAGTCTTGGGAGATATTGAGGCTAATGGTTATTATACATTTCCATTTTGGCACTCATTTTGGTGTGTAAAGTGATTTTATGTCATTAGATTGAAGAAATGTGCGCAGAATCACTCTCCCTCTGGCCTTTTCATCAAGTTCTGCTCCCTCCTGGTCTTTACAGGAGCCCTTTAAGTTCTAAAGACACTAATGGTATCTAACTGGAACTGTTTTATGAAAGTATAAATTACTACTGATGAATGTTTTGAGGTCCATCCTGTCACACCATGCATTCTGCACAGAACCCAAACACTAAAAGTGACTCCAATGCTGAAGCTCCCGTTTTTCCTGTTGGGACTGTTTATGTAATCGTATCAGACACTGTGTCCAGAGGAAGAATGAGGGAAAACAACCCTGTGCGTGCGTGTGCGCGCGCAAGAGAAGCGTTTTTCTGAACCCTCTGCTGTCTGTAAGGTTGGTGTTGGAGACCAGGATGTGCACTGTGCTTAAATGTGGCTCATTTGGTGCTGCATGACAATGAAACATTAAAAGTCAGATGTGCAAATGTTGAATGTTATGTGTATAGGTAGGTCTTCAGACTCTCTCACTCACACACACACACACACACACACACACACACACACACACACACACACACACTCTATTTGTTACTAAACAGTCTTAATCCATTCTTGAATGAGATTTGTTTCAAAGCCCACAGTAATAAAAATAAATCATAGGAATGATGTCAGTTGGTATTAGGACCTTGGAAGGGTGGTTTCTTCCTGAATGGGAATGTTTTGATTTGCTACATGTTGTTTTTAGTCAAAGCAATTTAAAGGTAGACGAGTTTGAGGTTGTTTGTGGAGTCTGTCCTTTTCAGTTAGAAAGAACCTGTAGTCTGAACCCTGGTAAACATGTATCTGTCAGCAATAGTCATTTTGTGGAAATGTTTGATTATTTCCAGTTATATTGATCTGCCTTTATTAATGAAGCTAGATTTGATACGTAGCCGGATGGAGGCGAGTGGGAATATTTTCTACATGATTGTTTTAAAAATGAAATTGCAAAGGCCTTATTTTCACTTATTAGCATTTGTGTGCCTCACTGTGATATGTAGGCCTGAAAATTGTGTACATTTGGGAATTAAAGCAATAAACTGGGATACAGGACAGTGGTGTGTGTGTGTGTGTGTGTGTGTGTGTGTGTGTGTGTGTGTGTGTGTGTGTGTGTGTGTGTTGCAGTCTTGTGGAAATGACCTTTTGTTCCTTTGACATACAATCAGTTTGGGTCCAGGTCTCTGGAGACAGAATTGGTCTGCGTGCATACGCATGTGGTCAGTCTTCTGCTGGTCCAGCTGAAACGGAAAACTATGGTTTACAGGGTAAATACTACAGTGCTCAAATATTAAATATATCAAACAAATTTATGATGGAAACCTTTTGAATACCTTCTGGTTTCTATCATGAGGAAACAGACAACAGCTAATTAGTTAATTCATTAACCTGACTTTTCTCCAAAGCAACTTGTAGTCATTTACCGATTTATACAACAGGAACTCTACACAAAAATGTGGGATTCAAACCCATAACCTTCATGTGCAAGAAATCAGTTCTAACTACTGCACAATCTGCTGGGATTTGAATCCCATCTCCCTTTGAGCAAGATACTTATCCTGAACTGACTAAAATTACCTTTCTGTATAAATGGGCAAATCAGTGTAAGAAATTTAACATTTTAAATCGCCTTATAGGAAATTTGGATACATTAATAAATAATAAAGAATATAGCTCTTATTTTAACTTGCTTTGATTTTTACCAATGCCTTCGTTTCTTCATTTTGGAGGAAATTGTGATGAATGTCACCCTTTGTCCTTGTGTTATGCAATGAAGGCAGAGGAATGAAGTCCTGTTGGCTGCATCTTTCCCCAGGCAGGAGAGGAGGAGCGAGTCACGATTGGCGCTGTACTGGTTTTTTTGTTGTATGGGGCTGTTATATGAGGGCTCAATGTATTTGTACCTGGGTATCGAGGCAACCGTTGAGCAATAAGTTGGACAAGCCTGCCTCCTGCTGGACAAACAGGGTAAATTCATGGTGTGTGTGTGTCTGTGTGTGTGTGTGTGTGTGCGCGCGCGCGCGCTCGGGAATTTATCACGTTTCTCCCATTTGTACTGTTATAAAGTAACAATATTCTTGGATATTAACCTCTTTTTACTAAAACAGATTAATAAAACAATCTTTCCATCGAGGGATTGTGATCATTAAATGTGAAAAGTTTAAAATGTTATTTAGGTTTGTTTTAAAAGTTTGTGTTGACAAAATATTGAGGATTTAGCGTTATAGTTGTGTACTGGTTCACAGTGAAATGTTTCAAAGCAGCTACAGCTCCAAAGTTTTACACATTAACTAATCTGTGTTTCTGTGGGTTTAAGCAGCGGAGCTTGTTGGCTTAGTCACAGCACCCATCATGCCCCCCCGGGTATCCATGGTGATGGCACAACTATAGGCCTTCTAGGTAACTATGGTGACAACACAAATGTAAACCTGTTTTTCTTACTGCGTGTCACAGCAGTGGCTGAGAGGGGGGGGGCTGCGAGAGAAAACGCGCACACACACTCATACACATGCTGTGAGGATGAGGGGCCTGCTGACCACGCAGAGCCAGGACTGCTACCGCGAGCAAATTGAGAAGGAGATCTACGCCCGACTTGCGTGGAACATCAAGTATGGACAGCAATACCCATGCCGCCCAACAACAAGGAGGGCCAAGAAGCCAGGCTTCCCTGTCCTGCCCCCCGTCAAGGTGCTGCTGCCCCCTGTGGAAGAGAAGCAGCAGGAGGAAGAGGTACAAGGAGTGCCATTGGTCCAGGAACCGCAGCCCTTCGTGGAGATTTCCATCATGAGGCCAGTGAGCCCCAGCACCAAAGGGGTGCTACACAAGGACCTTTCCACACAGGGCAGTGGCCGCACCTTGTACCTGCGGAGGCGCCTGGAGAAAAACCCAGAGGAAAAGTACCCCCATCCAGAGGTGTCGTCCTGGGAGTATGGCTGGAGGCTAGGTGAGACGTGGACAACAGCTGTTCCTGCCCTTTACTGCACGTCCAGAAATGCTCACGCCTGGATTGTTTTCTGACCACCACCGCAAACCGCATCTCTGCTGCTTTCTTCCCAGGTGACTACGTCAAGGACTACAGGTGCCCTGTTAACGGAAGGTCCGGAATTGTCCGGGACACTTTTTACGCCAGGAATGGGATATTTAGCATCACTTCTCCAACTGACCGCATAGGATAATCACATCTTTGGTGAGAATATGTAAAAGTTTTTTAAAAAAAAAAAGTTATTTTCAGGTAACTTGTTATATATGAAGAGGACTTGTGTACACGTTACAGAGCAAGTTCCTGAAATAAATAACGACAGAAAATGAGTTACTGGTAAGGAAAGCTGGAAATTTAAATTCTTAAATGATCCTTTAATTATGTTGTTATAAACCTGATAAGTAACAGCTGTTAGTAAATAATAAATGCATGATAACATAAAGCAAAAAATGGCTACAGAAGAAGAGGCTGCAGCTCAGAATAACAAATGGTTTCCTAGCAACAGTGAAACCCTATGCTGGAATCTGCAGTGGTGCAGTTAGGAGCCTGGGCTGTTGCTGTTGCTCCCTAAAGCTCAGTGTCGCCCTCCTCCCTCCATCTGGACAGTCCACACCAAAGTCTCTGGCTGCCCAGTTCGCGTCCTGCCAGAAAAAAAGTGTTTCTGCTCCTCAGTACAGCTTTCAGTTCAGCTGGGCCATTGCAAACATATTCACCTTCAAAAAATATTTGGGTCTCAAAACTAAAAACCACAAAAGTTTACTTTTTCTCAGTTTTGTCCCCATTGCAGTGGAATGAGCACCCTCTGTCCTCCAGAGCTGCTGAATGTCTCTCAACATTTAAAAAAGGTCTCAAACTCATCTCTTTCAGCGCCACTTCTCTCCTGATCTCCCACATAAATGAGTTCAAAACCATCTGCTGTGATTATCTCTGTATTTGCTGTTTGAATGTCCCTACAGCCAGCTATTGGAGGGATGTGAACCAACAAGATAGTGGTATCGGACAAATAAGCCGTGCTTTCATCTTCTGAAACTTCTTTTTTTGTTGTTGTACTGTTTATTCACAGTTGTATGTCACTTTGGTGAAAAGTGTCTGATAAATATATAGTGAATGTTTACCACTGTCTAATAGGCTCTGACTGCATATAATCTAAGGTTACTAGTTATTACAATTATAGTCAGGAACTTTGACCACCTTACTGCCTCTTGCCTCTCCGGGATGCTGTGCTGATGGTGAAGCCGATGGGGAAATGGTCACTCACTGCCAGGGCCTGCAGATAAAATGAAATGAAAGTGCCACCCACAACAAACACAACTTGCCTTGTAGGCCTCAAAGTGGAGCAAACAGCTGGTTTTTATCTAGCATCACTAGTTTTATGCTTATGACTTGCTTTTCTAATTTAAATAATATTGGGGACCTGGTTCAAGGCTAAAAAAAAAAAAACTGTTTTCTTAACCCCATTATGGTGCGTAGTGTCCTTAGTGACTTTCAATGATTTACTTGTCAAAATGTATTTTTTCCACATTCAATTTGTCCCAAAAGGTAAATGAGGGAAATCCACCTCTTCCTCTGTGAGTCTGTAGGCCATTCTAAAGTCAAACACCTCCACAGTGCTTGAGTCCACTGCGTTGATCATGTCCTTGCCATGGAGAACCACTCTGCACCAGAGGACAAATCTTGGACAGTATGTACAGGAAAATTGTATGCATCGGACAGCCATCAAACCGGATCAAGTCGTAGCTCAATGCTGCCCCCTAGAGGTGAGCTGCTCCCGACCTGTCGTAAGCGCAACTGGTGGAATCCTTCACTGTGGTGTCCGTGCGGTCATCGATGAGCCACACGAAGCTGCTGTTCGACCTCAGATGGATCTTTTTCCACTGTTTCTTGGGTAGATAGCTGCAAGCTGCATTGAAGTCTCCCATGAGGATAAAGTTCTGCCAGAGAGTGAAAAAGACTGAACCTGGAACCCAGCTCAAGGGTACAGAGGTAAATAAGGTGAGGTGCTGAACTCCCACAAGAACTGCACTGGGAAACTGCACTACTCTGAGGTCCCTTCCCCAAAATCCTCTCAGCATCATGACAACCACAGCTCGGCAGAACGTATATGAACGTATGATTTGTGGAAGGTTTGGATGTGGGCAATGGGCCGCTCCAGAGGCCTGAACAGATGTGCCCCACCTCAGACGTCCACCGCTCCCTGATATCCTGGTACACGTCATAGAGCTCGTTGATCTCTCGCACCACCATCTCTGGGGACGTGTGAATTGGAATGATGACAAACTCCTTTATAGCTGAAAAGATGAGAACAAGTGGTTCACTCACTCCGACCAAGGTATCTCTATGGCAGTTTTGGAAGACGGGGTGGGAAAACACCTGTCTTGGGGGAGGAGAACCACACAACAAAGGGCTCCCGGGCAAAGACGTCCTCATCGCCGGTCTGCAGGTCGGGATATTGGTACACTGCCTTCACAGACACGAGACTCTGCCTGTAGCCAACAAAGCATGAGTGTGATTGGCACCACATCAACCATCTATTCATTTGTCTGCCCATCTGTACATTCATCTCACAGTCACTGTGAGAACTGTTTGTGTACAATGGTAAAAAATTTTTGCCTGGGTTGCTTTTAGCTATAGATACAAAACACATCCAACTGTGACCCTTAGGTTTCACACAGAGTAGAGCTGGAACATCACAGCCCCTGAAATTATATTTCTTAACAAACGAATCTGACTAAATGCGTGCGGTCCCCTTATACTGTAAACTTTTATTAAAATGCCATATTTGTTTATTTACCCTAGACAACCTCTTTTTCTTTGAGTTTTCCATCTTTTCCCCAACTTTTTTTTGAGGAAACCATGATACCCTGCTTCACGAGGGTTCACTGAGGTTCACAACTGTACTGTGCCAACAGACCAGCCACTACTGTACAGTACAGTACTACTATCTATTGTACTTGCAGCTAGAAGCTGTGCTAGGTAGCACGTGAAAGTACCTGTAGACGAAGGCGTACTGCTCCTTGTACCACTTCCTCCCCAGTCTCTCACTGGCAATGAACTCAAACTCATTCTTCTTGCCGAATTTGCTGCAGAAACAACACGGATGTTTATTACAGCAACAGTTTATTGTGTCTGCAATGCTGCCAGAGTCTATGGTCTACACTTTGATTCTACCTGTTCAGGTGAGACACCAACTGAGGTAGAGCTTGGCCTTTGGCATCTTTGATCTCCATGATGAGCATGATGTCACAGCGCTCAATGCACTGCAGTATGACAACATCTTGTTGTCAGCTCACATTTCTGTCCAATGTCACTCACTGTGTTAGATAATCCACTTCACAATAATTTACTCATAATTTATAATCATCAGTTTGTTCATACCAGGATACCTATTAATTCAGGGTACTACAGCACAAGTGGGATTGGAACCTGGGCTCTTCAGACTGCAAAGTAAAAGCCTTAAACCCAACACTCCCTGCTCACGGCCAGTGTGGGAGTCACGTGCTGCAGACTGACCCTTAGGAGTACTTGCTACTAAACAGTGAAACACTAAGTAATGTAGGTGTAATGCCACCAAACACCAACCAAATAGGCTGTTCCATGTGACAAATTAAACAATGTTGCATATAAAAAAACACTAATAGAATGGTGTCACTAATGAAAAAAGCAGCTCATAATAAGCTGTTTTAATTTCTGAAAATAATTACCTGAAAACATGTGGATTCTTATCTCACACCCAAATTAGAATGTCACTTTGTCAGGAAAATGTTGACAAAGACCATCCCACACTGAAACAGTAGTTGTCTCCTCAGGAGACCACTGGACTGTCATCTTCTTGTCACCTCATTGATCAAGGACATCAGAGACCATACCACTGCTGACACGAGAATGAATGTTCTAAGTGCTGCTGCAGTGCCGATTCAGTGCACCTACTGTGGAAAACTGGAGATCAACAGTCCTTTTAGGGTTGTGGTCAATGCTGTCCAGTGGAATTTGACCCATAGCAGCCAGATATTTACATTTATTCATTTATCAGATCTTTTCCTCCACATCAACATAAAACTCAGAGTAAACAAGTGTATTTCACCATAGTATAGTCACTTAGTCTAAAGCCACCGTTTTACCAGGATACATTATACCATTAGCTGCATACGAAATGAGGAACCCCTGAGCTGCTCTGTCAAATCTGACTAATGAACATTGAGTAACAAACAACCTCACTGACCCAGGTACAAACAGTATGTAAGTAGGATACAGACAGTAAATTGTGTATTTTGTTGATTAAAGGTCACATTGTGTCCAACTTACAAAATAACAAAAACATACAGTGCTTATCCAAAATACAACATCAAAGGAAAAGAAAAGTGCAGAAAAGCAGACAGTGGATTATGGTGGTTTGGTATCATGGAATAGCTGAGTCTCAGAGTCCCACTGATGGACAACTGCATGTCAAACAGCTTCTCTACAATACTGTCATTCTGTACATCATGACACCTGAAGCTGCAAGCATTTGCCCACTGTTCACTGCTCATTGTCCACACCCAACTGCCCACAGCCCACATGTCGACGCTGTCTTGGACCGGTGACTCTGTCCCTGTCAGAGTGAGATAAGCTATACCTAGTTTTTGCCAAATGGAGGATGAGGGAGAGAACTTCCCTACCTTCACAAGCACGTCTAGCACTTGGGGTTTGCACATCTTGCTCCCCCCAAAGGAACGCACGTTGAAGGAGCACACCTTAAGGGATGCCACCACACTCCAGTACAGCACGAGTAGCACCAGAGAAGGATCCATCCTGGGAGTGCAGGACAGCAGATCTCAACAACTCTCCTGTGGGCTCTGGGTTGCTAAAAGCACTCAGTTCCTCCCACTGGACTGATGCCCATCTTGATCTGCTCTGTTGTCCTTGAGGTCATGTCAAGTACACAGTGAGTCATGTACAAACCGGTGACCGCAACACACATCAGTACAGCCCCCCTGTACACTTTCTGTTCTGTCACTGGGTGTCACATTTGGCTCTTCACTTCAATGTACACTAAATACCATACATATAACCAGTATGCTTTTCAGTTCATTGTTTATACTACAGTAAATCAAATACGCAAATTCCATTGTCACTTTGAAGGAGTGCTGTTGCTCTGTGCTGTTTTATGCTACTGTTTACTCAATTTACTCTGTATGGCCAGATATTCATTACCAAATTACTCCATAACAAATATTACACAATAACACAGAGAAGAGGCAGAGTCCCACCTGCTAGGGTAAGGCAAGATGTACCATAATATCAGCATCACAGTGACTTGCTGCACTGCACCATCCATCAAAAACTCCTCCATCACAAGGGGTCAGTGTCTCATTCCCATCAGAACTGTAAAACACAAGGCAAAGTGTGACACCTGCACTATTAGCTCTTTAAAAATAAGGAAATATTAAATAAAAATGCCCCCCCCCACACACCTGCTCAGGTGTGTCCAGCAATAGAAACTTGTGTCAAACCCAAAAAAGCCATTAAATACAAGCAGCTGCAATGTCAGAACTTCACACACACACAGGGTGGACTGTTTGGCATTTGTTCAGTTCCCAGCAGTCAAAGGTCAAACCTGACAAAGCCATAAAAAGCAAAATGAAGACACCTGCAGTCTGTGGACTTACTGAGGAACAAACCCTACTTCAATGTGTCGAGGGTGGTGTAACGCTGTAACAGTCCCTGTCATTGTCCCTAACACGTTCGAGCCCAGACTTCACATTTTGGACCCATTTTGGGAGGGATACCAAGCAGCCAAAGATTTAGGCCACCCAGATATTGTTATTTACACCCATCCAGGAAATGTCCACCTGGTTGCTCTGGACAATACCGGCGCGACTCTGATCCAGTTCCCAACACACGAAGGAGTCCGTGGTGGCGCCACAGGATCGCGAAGGGACTGTCTCTTGCTGACCAGTTGCGAAACAAGGCAAAAGACTAAATGAACAGCTGAAGAAACCAGAGCTGCACTCGTTCACAAACATTGTGTTACACAACCCGTCCTTTGATCCTTTTCGTCGGCAGACACCTTATTTTCGGCGCCTCCCCTTTAAAGGCCGCGCGGTGCAACCGGCTGTCTCCCGTGAACCCGGGTCCGAGCGCCGCGCGATGGGCACAAGGTGGTGAGGGTTTGTCCCCAGTCTGTCTGCAGGAAAGGAGTGAGGAGAACAAGGTAAAAATTATCCCGTTTTTAGCACAGTGATCCGTGTAAGTTCGCAGGTTCCTTTCTATAACGACACAGGGACCTGAGGAAATGACACAATAATGTCTCAATAGCACAGTAATGACTCTACGTCCGCGACTCTTCTTCAAAGCAGGACATGTGCTGAGCTGATGTTTATTCATGTGCTTTCTGTGTGTTCGCTGTTTCCGAGCGAATTTAATATATGGACAGTATACTGTATATATGTGACATAAATAAATATGATAAATGTATCAGCCTCGTGTATATAGTTCCGTACTGATATCGTACTGTACTGTTCCAGTAAAACGTAAATTTATTTCACTTACAGTGTGTTAAAATTTGCTTACAATGTGTGTCACAGTGCACATTTTACAGTGTATTACAGTGTGTGTTATAGTGTACATTCTCCAGTGTGTTACAATGCATGTAATACTGCGTGTCACAGGGTATACTGGCCGTGACCCGGTGCTGCCTGGGTCAAATAAAAAAGCTTAAAGGTGAAAAGGTAAATACTAATAACACATGATATCTCGCCAAACTGCACAATATTACCCTTTTTATTAATACTATGATCTCCCCTCAGCTCTCCCTGTCCTAACTTTGGGTCCACATTCTTTCAGGCATCAAAAACAAAAAGAATGTATATTTTGTGTTATATATCACCAAAGTTTATTAGTTAAGTACATTTGTGTGTGCGTGTTTCAGTGACAAAGTTCATCTGTGTGTATAGAGTGTGCAGAGTCTGTGCTTGTATGTATGTGTGCATAGTGTTGCACAGTATATAACAAAATTTTATTTGTGTAGTGAGAACCCCATCTCCATGCTCGTATGTGTGTGAGAAAGTGTGTCAGCATGTGTGCAGAACATTATGTATCACCAAACTTTGTTACGTCACTACTCCAGCTTCTCCGAACCTTGTCAGAGACAGAATTTTAATTTTTTCAAATTTTAATTTTTAATGTTTCAAAATACTTTGGACTTTAATGAACTTGACCACACAAAAACTTCACTTCCTGTGATAAGTACCATTGTGCCAAATTTTAACTCCGTGGTTTGAAAAACAAAGCTGTGTATAAAGACCAAACAGAGATTGAGTTTATATAGAGTTTACAGTGTGTGTTACAGTGTGTATGAAGTGTGTATTTTACAGTGTGTGTCTTGGTGTGTGTGGATTGCCATGTGGACAGGGACAGGGACACACTCTGAGGTCACAAACCCCCCTGTGGCTATAACATTGCTGAACCTCCTAAACACTGAGCCTTTCCTGCATGTGTCACAATAGCTTGGAGCCTGAGATGTGACAGGAGCATGACACAAAATCCATTTGCGCATCCATCACTGAGCTGCTCTTGGGTACTGGACAGTAGTTACACAGAGGGGGGGTGGTCAAAGTTATGTTCCTCCAATACTGCAAAATATTTAAAGACATGGCACTGTAAACAGAAGGTTGTTAATTCAAGGCAGATTCCAGACTACTGCTTTAGTGCTCTGATCAAAGTAGTTACCTCAGTGGCTCACATACATTACACAGCAACTGGGTAGTTGTTCTTAGTTTATTATAATTTTGGATTCCCCAAGGTTTACAATGGTTTTCTGTTACAGTGGTTCACTGATTAGAGTGGTTTATTGGTTATAGTGAGTTGCTGTTTATAATGGTTTACTGGATAGAGTGGGTTGCTAGTTAGACTAGTTTACTAGGTAGAGTGAGTTACTGGTTAGACTGGTTTACTGGCTCATGTGTTGTGTCTGCAGCATCCATGGAAACATACGGGGCCGCTGCAACACATCCCAACGGTGTCAGTATCCATGGTAACATGCCAGACAGCTGTAACACATCCCGGCATTGCTCAACCTGATGGTGTGGGTCTCTGTGTTTGTCCTGTCCGAGGCTGCAGTGACTGTAGAAGGTGACCGTTTCAGTCAGATGTTGCACTTCTTTTAACAGCTATTTTTCACTCCAGAAATCACTCCTCGTTTGGCTTTTCCAGCTGTTTCAAGGTGTTTTTTGTTCACTGAGTCAACTGTCAACAGTGGAGACAAACTGTAGTGTGAAATCTTTACTATTCACTGTTATGTAAAGGTCCTTCATGCTTGCAGCGGGTGTTAACATTTTATTGTTCTTTATGTAACTGATGCCTTTATCCACAGACTTACATCATTACTGTTATAATGAACTAATTATTTAGCTAAACCAGCTTAAAATGTTTTGACCTATTTATTTTTTCCATTTCTCTTCAAGATAAGTACCGCAGTCAGAGATTACAACAGCAGGATGTGTAGTGTATGCTGAACCAGCAGCTTTCCAATTCATCCATGTTTTTAAGTGTTGTGCTTATGTGCTGCCTCAAATGCAGATGCCTGTGTGTGTGTGTGTGTGTGTGTGTGTGCGTGCGTGCGTGTGTGTGCGCACGCACGTGCGTGCATGTATCTGACAGCTGTTATTGATCAGTGCCAGCTGTGTCCCCATTGCACTGAGTGCCATGGGTGACCTTACACCATCCCCTCACTGTGACCGTGTGTAACTACAGCCTGTGGTGCTGAATGCAGTTCAACCCTCTGATGCTAGACTGGATGCCCCTTGGTGGGAGGTGTTTGAAACTGGGGTCTTCCCAGTGGTGCAACACCAGGCTTCCTGAGGGTAGAGAGCTGCAGGGTGATGACAGTTGGGGGTGCCGTCACTGTTCATTGTTGTCGGGGAACAGCAGAGACAGAATCAGAGATTTTTCCTTGGCAGAGTTTTGTATGGGACACAGTGACAGTAAAAAAATGACCTCATTTCACTCTGGCCAGGGCTGGACATACTATGTACTGGGACTAATTCGATTTATGAACATGTTCTATTTATAAATGTCTGTGTGACATGTGCTCTTTTCCCTGCATGTACAAGGTCCTGTCAGTGTTCTCATCAGCGTTGTCAGTGAACACTTTGACAGGGGGATGTTGGATATTTGACTCCATAGAATCTGAAGATGATGTTAAAATAGATGAGTTCCAAGTAAATGTAGATACTTGTAAACAGCATAAATTTTACTCAAACCTTTATGAATGAAAATTAAAGCAATGCAGGTGAATATGTCGTTATATGTAATAATGTATGATATAACTGTGTATGTAATATTATGTAATATGTTTTCTGTGTGAATATTAATACAGGATCAGTAGAAAAAACATTTCTTCATTCAGTCATGGCTGCAGTTTGTTTGTAGCTCTGATTTGCTTTGTGCTTCTGCTTATTACTATTACTGTATGTAGATGTCTGTCTTATCTAGTGAACCTTCATATGTAACACTTAAAGAGTTATGAAGCTATGGCAATCGAGTGTAAAGGACTTGACAACCAGTCAGAATAGTTTCAGTGCAGCAACACGGGTCGGTAGTCTGACAGCTTCACGAAAGACCTGAAAATCTATTAGATAATCTGCTCTGCTGGCTTCCTGTGGTTGCATGTATCAAGCTCAAAGTTTGAGTGGTAATCTAAGCACCTCCAGGACCTGATCCCTGCCTACAGCCAGCAAGAACGCCATGCTCCTCCACCTCTGGGCACTTGGTGGTGCCACTCACAAGGGGTTCAATACTGAAAGCCCACACTTCCTTGGTTTTGTCCCCATTGCGGTAGAATGAGCTCCCTTTGTCCTTCAAAGCTGCTGAATCCTTACATTACAGAAGAGTATCAAATCCATCTCGTTCACAGTCAGTTCTCTTGTGATTGCCTGGTAACTTTGTATATAAATGAGTCCAACACAATCTGCTATGATTATCTGTGTATTTGCTCTTTCACTGTCACTTCTATAGGTAGTTATGTAAGGAATATTAACAAGCAACATGGTGGTATCAGACACAAGCTGTGCTTTCATAATTCTATGTTTACTTAAAGCTCTTCATCTGTTGTTGATGCAATGATGTTTGTATGTCTCTGTGAAGAGAAGAGCCTGTCAAGTGGGCAAATGTAAAATTGTACATTCCACCTGGACTGTAAACATTACCATGCCCTCTGGGCCACTGTGTCCATGTTGTTTCTGCAGGTGAACTGAGACAATGGACCTGGATGTGGTGAACATGTTCTTCATTGCCGGAGGCACTCTGGCTGTACCCATTCTGGCTTTCTTGGCTTCCTTCCTCCTGTGGCCCTCAGCCCTCATTAAGATCTACTACTGGTAAGCTCAGCAATAGATGAACTTGATTGCAGACAGCATCAGGATCAGGGAGAAGACCATTGGCTTAGGTGGCCTGGCAAGTTGTTCAACAGCAGTGTGCCAGTTATAGTGTGCCAGAGTTTAAACTCCTGGGACACTTGCTCTTGAACACACACCATCCACAGCCTGGACACAAGAAAACACAGTGAAGTGGTTCAACACTACAGGGTATTTGTCCCCTCAGTGAATCCAGAGTCCGCAGGTCTCTTCACTTTGCTTTTTGTAGCTGCCTGTTTGACCTTTGACCATTGTGGACTAAGAGCTATCTCTCTGAACTTTACTCTGCTCAACAAATGGCCCACCCTGCGTGCATATGTGTGTGTCCACATGCATGTGTGTATGAGAGGTTCTGATATTACAGTTATTTGTAATGAAATCCCTTTTGAGCTCAACATCAAGTTCTACTGCTGGCCACACGTTGGGAGGGGGGGGGTGCAGAAAAGGCTCGCTGTCATTTAATATCTCCTTATTTTTAAAGCGCTAACATTGCATGTGTCAGCTAGGAGGTAAGATACAGTAATAAATCTGTGTGTTCCCTTTTGGACCCATTAACCCCATTGACCTCTGACATCCAGGTACTGGCGGCGGACCCTGGGCCTGCAGGTGCATTACGCCAACTACGATGCTTACCGCTTCTGCTACTCGGTGAGGGGGAAGCCAGGCTCCCGGCCCTCCATCCTCATGCTACACGGCTTCTCTGCTCACAAGGACATGTGGCTGTCCATTCTCAAGGTAAATGGTGATGGGTCCTGACCTCAAGGCAGCAAGTGATGCTCTAGTAAACTAGGGAACATGGGTCATATGCCAGCCACCATTAGGTAAGTTTAGTTGCACCACAGCATGAACACACAAAAGATTAATATGTCTGAAATGCATTGTTTCTTGATCATACACAAAGTTACCAGTTTATTAGGTACACCTAACAGCATATTGTGCCTCCTTTATGTTCAAAACAGTACGAATTCATCTGAGCATGGATCCTACATTATGCTGAATATGTTGTGCATGTATGTTGTACCATGAATAAATAACTGCATTGTATAGTTGCTGCAAACGGGCCAGTTGCATAGTGTTTCTGCAAATAGCCCTTTTCAACTCATTTCACAGATGTTCAATAGGGTTGAGATCCAAGGACTATGCAGGTCACTGAAGTAATGAAATTTCACTGTCACATTCCTGGTAAAATTTAAAGGTGATATGTACCATGTGGCATGGTGAATTATCCTGCTGAACATTTAGCTGTGAAGGCATGAACTTAGTCAGTGAGGATTTTCAGATATGCAGTGCCATTCAGACATTTATCAGTGGGTATCATGGCCCTAATGTGTCCCAGGAAAACATTCCCCATATACCATTACACTCCTACCACCAGCCTGTACTGTTGACAACAGTATGGCTTCATGGACTTATGATACTTGCACCAAATTTTGATCCTTCCATCAGCTTGATCCAAAAGAAGCCTGTATGCATCTGACCAGGCAACTTTTTACCACACCTCAACAAACCAGTTATGATGCTCCTGTGCCCAGTGCTTTCCTGTTCTTCACTGACTGCATCCACATCCAACATGCTTTTCAGCAGTTCTAGCCCATTTTAAACATAGTTTAATAAGTGGTGCATTCTGAGATACATACTACATACTGTTGTTGAATTTGGATGTGATTTGCCTGGTTGTGGCCTGTCTGTTTTCTGTGTGATTGTCATCATTCTGCTTTGATCCTCTGATCCATAAGCTGTTTTCTTCCATAGAATCACTGGAATTTTTCTGCTTTTTACACCATTTTTAGTAAACTCTTGAAATGCTTGTGCATGAAAAGCCCAGTACACCTAGTCCAACTATGATGTCATGTTCAAAGTCACTAAGATCACACGTTTTGCCCATTTCAATGCTGAACTGAATACCAACTGAAGCTAAAAATTCTGGTCTGTCTAATTTCTACCACACTGCAGTCACGTAATGTATAACTTGTGAGATGGTGGAGGGGTGTATATAATAAACGGGCAACACTGTGTTTTTCAGCCAAAAAAAAACAAAACTGAATGAATGAAACTGGTTGACCTACTTTAAAAAATAAAAATGTAAATGTTAATTATTTAATTAGCTATTTGTTACTATCTCTGAGATTCCCTGTAATTGCAGTTAGTGTAGGAAACACCAGTCTGAAAAATTGATTTCAGGATTAGGGGATTTGGTAATAGAAAAGACTGTTATAATTTGGAGTCCTGCTGCTAGAACACAGAACACCAAAGGACACACATCTTTTCTAACAGGTTATTGGCCTGCTGGGTATACTAAGGAGTATGTTCTGTACATCCACTCCTGGGTGGGTGGGACACTTCTTGTTCACTGAGTACCCATTTTTTACAGCAAGATATTCATTTTCTCCATCAAAGCTTTAAACCTTGACATCATAGTACCAAGAAAACTAAAAACTTCTGAAAGAGTTGATCTTTATCGTGTGTGTGCAGTTCCTTCCCAAGCACCTACATTTGCTCTGCGTGGACATGCCAGGCCATGAGGGCACCACACGCACTGATGCCAAGGACTACAGCATTGAGGGCCAGGTGCGCAGGATACACCAGGTGGGCTGTGCAGCACAAACAACATGCTGTCCACACTATGTGCCTTATCATGTTTAACATGTTTTTGTCCAACACATGGTGACACCTGTAGTCCTGTACCCACTTCCTGAAGTAGTTTTGTTGAAATACCTGGGAGAAGGTGCTATGGTGGTGTTTTTGCTCTTATATTCCTGTAAATAATTGCTGGAGAAAACAGTAAATTTGGGCATTAAATAAATAAAAGGTTAAGCAAAATCAAGGCTCAGCAGATAATGGAGCAGTTAAGGATAAATGCTGGTAAGCTGTAGGCAGCAGGTTCAAGCTTCCCTGCAGCTTTTCTAGCAGTCAGCCCTCCTGTGTGAGTGGTGCATACTGCAAACAGCCAAGAAACAGAATCACAGGATGATGAGATCTGGCATGATGTTCAGACAGTGCAGAGGGTTTACCACACACTGAGGACCAGGCACCTAACTGGTCTCCTCTTTTGTATCTCTTCAGCAAGCCACTTTCCCTACAATTCCTGGTGAAAGCCTAGCAGAGGAGCAGCATTGTTCTACTAACACTGCATTTGAGGGGGAGAAATAACAAGGAAGCATTTGCAAAGTGTTCTTTGTAGCAGAGGTGGCGCTCATGAACAGCATTCATTCCACATTTAGTTTTTCTGGGTTTATTGAAAGTGTTTTAAGATGAGTTAAGGCTATGGGCTCCAGTCAACAACAGTCTGAACGTTGCCCCATCTTGTGATTCAGTTGCATTCAGTTGCATTCAGTGGAAGTGTGTCTCCGTGTCCTCCTTCTGGGCACTGTTAAACTTTGCAGTTGACCAGGGTGCCATGTTTTGACTAAAGAGAAGGAAGCAGTTATGACTAGCAATGTGGACTGCTGGGTGCTCGTCACTCTTGTTTTTTGATTTTTGTTCTTTAAGACCGTTTTTACAGTTGGACCAGAGGAAATGTGTAACTTCTGCTTTTTTACCGCACCCCACTCTCTTACGCTGCCAGTTTGTAGAAAGCATCCGGCTGAATAAGAAGCCCTTCCACCTTGTGGGCACATCCATGGGCGGCAATGTGGCCGGAGTGTATGCTGCCCGCTACCCCTCAGACATCTCCAGCCTCACGCTCATCTGTCCAGCAGGTCTGTGCATAAGGTGAACCTTTAGGCAAGATGCATTTATCCCATTTTATCTGTTTAGTCCAGTGACACGTGGCATCGTGACACTGTGCAGAAAAACATAATAATATGAAACATCTCCCCTCTGATGCCACAAGCTTTATTATAAAGAA
This sequence comes from Arapaima gigas, assembly GCA_900497675.1. NCBI lineage: Eukaryota > Metazoa > Chordata > Actinopteri > Osteoglossiformes > Osteoglossidae > Arapaima > Arapaima gigas. The sequence goes on from UFQX01000081.1 coordinate 187,397, forward strand.
AGCACACGCTGCATGAAGTAATGTCTTAGCGTTTTCTAAAAACTTAGTGTTCAAAATGGTGACTTCCATGTTGTGCCATAACTGACACAATCCATTGGATATCTTTCCATTGGTTTATGTACATTGTGGACACTGAAGAAATTGTGGGTAGAATATCTAGTTGCAGCTGCACTGGAGATCTGTGTGGTTGAGACTTTTGCTCAAATGATACTGTGACTTCAAGTTAGTCTGTATCTCAATGTTTTTGCATTTTGCAAAGTTACCACAAGTGGCCATAGAACCTAATGTCTATGTGAAAGCTCTCCTTTTCGCTCCCTGTCTTGCATCCCTACGCTCTTAGGCCTAAAGTATCCCAAAGAGAGCAAGTTCCTCCAGCATCTGCGTGACCTGGAAAAGACCAGGAACATCAATGGGATCCCGCTCATCCCATCTACCCCTGAAGAGATGGAAGAAATGCTGAAACTCTGCTCTTTTGTCCGTTTCAAGATTCCACAGCAGGTACAGTGGAGTCTTGGGTTGCCTTGGGTTTTAGAATTTTCTTACAATTCTAGCCATCTGCAGATCTGTGAGCATTTGGTATGATCTGACTATTGTGTTGTTTTTGTTGCTCTTTGCCAGATCCTTCAGGGACTGGTGGACGTACGCATTCCCCACAACGATTTCTATCGAGAAGGTAATTTTTCTCACCACCACTGACCCATTTTGTTTACTGCTGAAATTAACAACCGTATTTTCTTTTTAGAGTTTCTCGATGTTCTAATAGCATTTTAGAAAACCTTTCCTACTGCAGACTCTTTCTATGCTGTATTATTTTGTTGTATTTCATTTAGCTGTAGCCTTACCCACATTGGTCCCATCACCATAGCAGAATGCCCAGGGTTATGGTGCAACCACTGATCTTCAGACCCCAAAGGCTTCTCCCTTTCTTTACCATTGGGAGTTTTTTGTTTTACTCTCCACAGCTGCCAGTTAGTTTATTTGTCCACCTCAGCTGTACATTATTACTGTTTCTGTATCTGTCCAGCCCATACCTGCTGTTCAGTCCTTTGTGTCACTTCAGAGAAGAATGCTCTATAACAATTAAACAGACTGAAATTTCAGCAAAAGTAAAGCCATTACTAATTCAATAGGTACAGGAACACAGTGCCAAAGTGTGTGTCATTTGTGTGTCCTCCATCTGTGGGAACTACAGCAGAAGTGCTAGGAGATGTGTCTCCTTCTTTCCTCATCACAGTCATTCACCTATTAGGAATGAAATGTGGTTTTGACTGGCACTGTACATTTCATGGTGTTTGTGGTAACCCACCAGGTTGATGTGTAAAGGCTTTCTGTGTCCTAATTCTTCTCACTTCTTACTTCTCACTGTGCTCTCATAATCTCCTTACACTGCTTCTCTGTGTCACCCTCGCAGTCTTCATGGAGATTGTCAGTGAGAACTCCAGGCACTCGCTGTATGAGAACATGCACATGATCACAGCTCCAGTCCAGGTCATTTGGGGGAAGCAAGACCAGGTGAAAATGTATTTCACATATACTGATGTAAATGCTGAGATAACTATTATACAGGTGCTCATTTTCCATTGGAACAATGCTGAGAGACTGCAGTTGCAACAGTTAATTTTATTAATTTGAAACAGTTCTTAATCCCAAGTAACTTGAAGTATACACATTATTCTTTACCTACTTCTGTGGATTAATGTTGTAATGAATCAGTTCAGGTGGTATTTCTCTGAGGTGCTGTTCCAAGAAAAAGATCCCAGAAGCTCTCCTCACTTTGCTTTGGCTCCTTGCACAGGTGCTGGATGTCTCTGGAGCTGCTGTGCTGGCAGAGGCCCTGCCTGGCTGCCAGGTGGAACTCCTGGACAACTGCGGGCACTCGGTGGTAATGGAGCGGCCGCGGAAGACAGCCAAGCTGATTCTGGACTTCATAATTGCCCAGCAGAATGCCAGCAGTGCTGCTAGCAAAAAGCTGTCATGAGGCAGCCCTCCCTACATCTGTGTGTCTGAGTGTGTGAATGATAGTGCCCATCACCTGTTTTCCTGATGTAGCTGTCTCTCAGGGAGCCCCCCCCCACACCACACACACACACACACACACACACACACACACACACCCATGACACCCCTCCTGCAACCACTGGTTGCTTCTCCTTAAACAACATAGAATATTTCAAATTTTACATGTATACTTCATAGTTAAATACTATGAACAGAATGTCCCCAGCAGTGACCATGTCAGCATGTTTTATATGAAGGACCTTTATGGCATTTTTGCACTTGACAGAAACTGATCTGCAACCTTTTGTGTAGTGACCGTAGGACAAAGTTAACTTTGATTCATTCAAAAAAGGGCCATCTCATGAAGACACATAGAGCTGTAATTTGTCTCTGAGGTAATTGAACAATGAAAGAAATAATTGCACAAAGTACTGTAACAGGTGGACTGCAAGTGTTGCCTCCTGTATTGCACACAAGGCACTGTGGCAGTGACCTCGTATTTTTACAGAATGCATTTTGAAAAGCATGACTTCACAGCCTACAGAAGACTGGCCACATTAAACGGCCATTTAATATCAATCATGCAATTAGCATGACTGACCTGATCAGATCTTCAGTTTTTAGCAGTTCTCTTTGTTCTACTGAAATACAGTAATGCACTATTTTTTAAAAGGACTACATAACGTACTTTTCAAAGAAGCATGACAGAGTAATTGGTTTATGGAAATATAACAAAAATAACAAATGTATAAAAAATAAGTAATGTATCCCCTGTTCTGGATTTAAATGTCGAAAGATTTTCACTGGAGTTCTGCTATTTTTCATGTATAAAAGCTGTTTTTGTTATTTGAACATTGCTGTTAAATGATATTAAGAAAAATCATAGAAAATGTTGTGTTACTATAATATGTTTCACCACATTTAAATTACAGTCATTTGTTTGCTGGCTGTTTCCATGAATCCCTTTTTATTATCTTTTCATGGATTTTTTATTTATTCCATTAAAACTTCTGACCTCTGGTTTGAATAGATTATTGGTTTTACAACATCTCAGTTTGTGTTGGTTCAGATGTTCACCCAGATGTTCTACTTTGCCAAATAGTGACGTTACGCAGAGCATATAAACGGGTTTTCTCGCACACAATACGGCTGGCTGTGATAATTTCTCATTGTTCTGCAATCTCTTTCCTCATGTCTTCTAAAATCTTTTACTCCACTGAGTATACGGACGTCTCAAATCATTTAATCATTTTTGCACAAACTAGCAATTTAATTAGTGTGCTTTATTTAATTTCATTTCTGAATTTGATGTATTTATGCATCGCCTACTGTTATTTGTGCCCAGGTGCTCATATACTTATTTGTGTCTGGTAATCACGTTCAACGCATGTTTGGTTACTATGTTCGCACTAAAATAAAAACGCTTTTAAAAAATAATCAGAAAACCAGATGACGGTAGTTAAATCACGACACCACGTGGCCCGACCCGTGTTTATGACGTGCCGTAAAGCAGGTATCCCAGCGTCCCGCATGTCTCACTGCTGTAGCTGTTTGGTAACTTCTTTCCTTATGTTATATTTTGATACCAGAATTATTTATTAGTGTGTTGTTACTTCGTGAGACGTTGTTCTTGTAAATGTAAAGAAGGATGTTGATTTCATTGAACTATTTAAAACCCTTCTTGTTCTCGTCCGTTTGCATTTGATTTACGAGCTAAGTTAGGGAAGGCGACGAGTTGCGTATGTCGTTTTTACACAGTAACCGTGCTATTGTATTGTATTCTGTTGTATAGTAGTGCTGTATTCAACTTACACACAGAGTCACGGTCGAGTTGCTCACCCCGAAACGGTACAGTAGAATTACCCTGTTATGTAAAAAGCTCAATGCTGTAAATCGCTTTGGCGAAAAGCTGTCAGATCAAAAAACTTCTCATTATGTATTTGTCCTTTTTGTCCAAAAGCGACTTACAGTGATTTATTATTTCTTATTATTTATTGTTCAGGGAAAGTACCTTAATCTACAACAGGAGGGGAAGAGTCAGACTGGCACATTCAAATGGAAGGTAGCAGCTCTAACCATTATGCCCCCTGCTGAATGTATTAACAAGTAGTAAGAATATTCTTTGCTTTCCTGCTCTGTGTTGGAAATGTAAAAATTGATCTGTTTTTGTTGTTAAACAGGCTGTTGCTGAGCTGCCATGAGTGCCTGTGGAGCAGCCAAGGGACCTGTCCGCTACCAGCGGATCGTCCACAACAGCTCCTCCAGCTATCACTACATGAAGATCTCCCTGTAAGGACAGCATGGGGCTCCACTGACACCTACACTCAGAGCACATGTCACTTGACGCAGGACAGTTACATCCATCATTGACTGAATTCCCGTTCTTTGATGCTGCACTTTAAGTCAGCACCTTATCTGATTGTCATCTACATCAGTCCTTGTTTTAATGACAAGCATATTTGATTATTATGGCTTGTTCCATTTAATCATTATATTGTCATAGTTTTAGGAAATGGATTCATCTCTGAAGGGAAAAGCAGTGAGTGTTTGGAAAGCCCTCTGTGCCTCTGCTGTCAGAACTCCAGCTTGATGAAATGACAGCTTGTGAAAAATGTGTTTGCAGAGAATTTGAGAAAGAAGGCAAGACACTCAACGAAGCTTTTTTCAAACAGCTCATCATCGATGCTCTTCGCAGCCTGTATGGGGAGGTAAAATCTGTCAACACCAGTCAGTTAAGAAAGTAAATAAAGTGCAGAATGATGCAAACCTCATACACAAGGACCTTTGTTCTGGACACAGAAAAGTAAGTGTGAGCTCTTCTGTAGTGAAAGTGAATTAGGATTTCTGTTGCTTGTAGATTGGTGCTGCTTTTCCATTTGATGTTCTCAAATTTGAGGAGAAATCACTGACAGCAGTTCTGCGAGTTTACAACAGGTAACGTAGTAAGACCTCTTACTGATTTTACACTTACAAAGCACTGTTACAGCTGCCACCTTGGTTTTTAAAAATGTAGGGCTTTTTAATGAGCTAAAAAAATGTTTTTTTAATTTTTTTTTTTTTTTTTTAAATTCATTTCCACAGTGGACTTGTAAAGTTATGGAGCGCACTGACTTTACTGGGTTCATACCAAAATGAAGCATGTGCCATCAGAGTTATCCAGGTATGGCTTCCTCTCTAGCTGTTAGCCATTAGAATTATTCATTAAAATAACTTTTAATCTATATAGTATGTTAGAGTGCATCTATAATTTAATCAAAGTTTGTGATGTGCTGATGAGTCAAGCAAGTTTTAGTAACCCTCAGTACTGTTACTGTTCTGTCAGTAAGGAATTTGTGAGGAGAAAATATTGTTCTCCCTCAGTAAATTTTTTTTTATAAGTTAATGTTGCTGCAGACTAAAAATGTGCAACAGGGATTCAGAATTACTGAAGTAGCCTGTTGCCCTGATTTGCTGACCTGTTATGTATCAGTGCTCTTGTCATTGGCATTTACACTATGGTGCTGGGAAATATAGCGTGTTTGTTGTGGGGGGGCCTCAGGAAAGGTGCACTTCCTGAAATATTTTGTTGTCAAGTAGTTATGCATAAAGTTTGGTCTAAATATGGTCAACCATATTTGCTGTTTGACATTGCTCTTCAGCTGCGTGTGACTCTAACCAGGCTAAATTGGTTAGTGGTAATGGATGATATATCAGTTCAATTTATTTTTACATGTTGCTTCTCTCAACACAGAGTGATAGAGCACTGAAAAAATGTCCAAGCAGCATGAAAATGAACAATTTCTAGATAATTTATCTAAAAGATAAGGCATGATTCCTTTTCACTTTTGGTGAATGGTTAAGCCTTTGTGGCTCTAACCACTTATTTGTTTTTCCATAGTTACAGCCAATTAAGAGTTAATCTTTAAGAGGGTTCGGTTCAGGAGCAGTACTTGGTGGTTTTGCAACGTTCCAGGAATTCATTACCACCAGGTGGCAGTGATGAGTCGGATCACCACTCTCTTATCATGACTCAACAGCAATGAAGACGAGTAAACAAGTGCAGAAATTCTGTGCAGATGGTTCGGTTTAAGGCGGAGGGGAAAAAAGCTGCCACAATATAACCTTTTTAAGTTTAATCTTGGCCTTAACTTGTTTTCTAGGTATCTCCTTTCCTGATCACTTTGTCTGGGAACAGCAGAGAGCTGGAGCTGAATTGACAGAACTGCAGTGAAAAGGGACACAGGACACCACTTTGAAGTGACACGATGAACTTTGTGTTTGGTACAAGCAGTGTGTGGAGACTTCTTGGTCGCTCAGCCCCTGGAATGTGTGCATCTGGACACAGGTTGCTTCACGTTGGCCAGCGGGCCTCACTGAACCGAACCTTCAGCGCCAGAGATGTGGAAGCTTTCGCTGAGCTGACTGGGGATTGGAACCCGATCCACCTGAGCTCCGACTATGCCAGGACAACCAGCTTTGAGAGACCCATTGTCCATGGTGTCCTCATCAATGGCCTTGTCTCAGCTGTCCTAGGCACCAAAATGCCAGGCAGCGGCTGCATATTCCTGTACCAGGAAATCCGCTTTCCAGCACCACTTTACATCGGGGAGGAGGTTGTGGCTGAGGTAGAGGTCAAAAAGTTCAAGATGTCTTTCGCTCTTGTTGGTGTCTCCTGCTTCGTGAAGGACAAGGTGGTGATGGAGGGTGAGGTAATGCTCATGGTACCACAGTCTGAGCAAGGGACATGAGCCCCACTGTTTGTACACAGGCCAAATGTACTCCAGATTGACTAAAGTATTTTGAAGATGGAATTGTTGGCTAAATACAAGTCATGGCATCAAGAAGGTGGTTTTTTTTTTTTTTTTCAGTTTTGCAATATGGGATGCTTATTTTGTTCCAATTGAGAGCAAATTGCATTTACCAAACATTGTTCTGAAGTGAATACACTCAAGTTAGCAACTGCTGTTTGTGGGGTGGGTTTAACATTCAAGTACTATGGAATATGCAGTTAGCATCGGTTTTGTTGGTTTGGAAATAAATACATCAAATAATGGGAAGTATTAAGTTAGTATATACTATGTTTGAATATTAAATTGTGTGCGATATAAACAGCCTTGTTTCACCTGAACCAGCAGCTGATCCATTTACTGCTGCATCTGTATCAGTTCAATTCACTTTTAATGTTTTTACACAAGTAGGATAGGAGAGGATTTTATTCATCCTTGCAGGGAGTTGTGCCCAGAATGCAGCTGGATATGAAAATAAACAAAACCAAATGGGGAAGTTGTTCCTTATTAGCTATTGTTTAAAAATTATAATCCCCCCAACTGATTTCTCCAAGTATCAACTAAAATACTATAAAATGCCTGTATAACAAACTATCCCTCTCACTCTTCTTGTACGAACATTTAGAAAAAGTAGCATGTTGCACAACAGCTCGAAATGTGCACTTTAGCAAATCTTACCAGTTGCTACAGGAATGAAGCAGGGTCAGTACAAGCAGGACACTGTTGTGTTTCAGTATTCAGTATTTAATTACATATGAATCAGGATTGCAGAATGTAAATGGAAGATTTTTTTTACATGGATAGAGTAAAAATTATAGGGGGAATTTGGAACAAACTGAAGAAAGAACAGACAATCTATTGAAAGGACACAAACCAGGGTAGAAATGTACAGTCTAATTGTTGATGGGAACCTGTGTGGCATTATGACGACAGCTGGCTGTTGGTAAAAAGGAGCCCCCAGAACTGAATCATTCGGTGGTTAAAAGAGCTCAAGATCATCACTTCATTTAGGGGATATGAGCTATAATGGACTATAGCTTCCTCCTCATCCTGGCCTCTGTATGTCAAGTATAATGCAGTTCAGTTTCTGTAACTCTTCAGTGCAATAGAACGTACAAATACATTTACAAATGAAGCTAGGATCAGACGTCAGTTTATAACTTGGAATTGTTCACCCACTATGTCAAAATGAATAAAAAACTTAATAGTTTAAACAGGCTGTTGAAAACATCGGATAAAGCTATAATCCATGCATCTGGTCACGTAAATACTCTGTTAAAATAGGCGTAATGATGGTCGGACACCTCTATTCTCTGGGTAATTTCTGTAAGAGTTATAAGTATGGCTGAAAAATTAAGCTGCGATGGAGTGGCGTTCCCTCTGGGGTACCTTCATAGCCCAATGATTCTGGGATAGGCTACAGACTCATGATCCTGGCCGCGATTAAGTCAGTGGTAGTGGATGGATGAGTCCGTCTGAAAAGTCCATCAGATGCTAAAACCTACGCCCCCTTTCTACGTCCCTTTATTGCCCACTAGTGGTAACGAGTGGAAATGCGGGCCATTTTTACTGGAACAGAAATTTCACAAAATGCCATTAAATAAATAAACTGGGAAACGTTCGTTTCTTCAAAATGTATTAACTCGGATGATTGGAGCGCATGGAGCAAAAAATATATAGTACTACAGCACCTTTCTCAAAAAACCTGTGGTACAGTATGTGGTACAATGTGGCGGACACCGTACTGAGAACAGCGGGTCGGTAATGAACTGTAACCATCAGTCGGCATGTATTCCGCCGCACTGACAGGTGTCGCTATTTTACAGGAATTACGGTAACGGAGGATTTCAGAAAGTGAGTCCCTTTAAACGTGCAATGCCATAAAAATGAATCTTACTTTTACTTCAGAATGTTTCGATAAACCGCAATAACCTCGAAGTTTAATCGTTACGTCCACAAAGCGGATTGACAGAACAGCTCGTGCCACGGTGCTGATTACGCGCTTCCGCTCGCGGCCGAGGGTGGAAGGGGAAGGTAGGGTGTAGGGGAGATGCGCGCGCGCGCACATAGACACACACGACCACTGACAGCGATATCTGAGCAGCGCGAGACTACTGCGTTGGGACGCTGTGCACCCGCCTCCCCCTTCGGCGTCCCGGAAACGAGTGTTGTTGCTGTTTTCGTGACTTTATTATTTCGCTCCCAGTGAGCGACGCTCGAATGGCCTTCCTGGGGAAGCCGTGTTCGGCGAAGGTGGCGTTGGACGACACGATGCCGCTGACGGCCGTTATCGAGGCGAGTCAGAAGCTGCAATCGCATACGGTAAGTGAGGGGCGACGGGCTCCCTCTTCGGCAGGCGGCCCCAGACAGTTAGCCGACCCTCGGTAGCAGCTAGTCATGCACCTTAACTAGTAGCGGTGCTGTACTAACTATCCAGTTGGCAGCATGTTACAGCTGTTTAGAAGTGTTTAGAAGTGAAGAGCTGAGCGTTTCGAAGGCGTTCGGTGAACTGGCGATGCTGTCGGCGCTCCGGCGCCTTTAGTGCGCTTCAAAAAAACACTTTCAACCTGTTGCTTTTGGTTTACCTTTACCTGTTTTTGTTTATATTAACTTGCTGGTTTTTGTTTATGTTAACAAGAGTTGTGTCCTTCACAGCCTGTACTCTTTATTAGCCCCTCTAGTGTTCACCGCTAGTAAACTGTAAAACGGCGACCCAGCGGCACTTTGTTTTATAAAGTGCTGCACGTGCCTGTAGATGAGCACTCTGCCTCGACATTTACAGTAGTAAATTTACAGTAGGAAGTGTCCAGTGTGTGATGTGTAATAGTAGATGTACAGTAGTAAGCTTATAGTATGATGTATGCAGTATGAGATGTTTGAAAGTGGATATTGAATGTTATACAGATGTACAAGAGAGAACAAAATGTAGTTTCTCAGACAATGCACAAAACATACAGTATAACTGCAAAAAGAGTAAATTTAGTGAAGGAGAATTGTAGTAGATGTATCTTTTTAATTGTTATGGTTTAGTTGTCTGACACTTAGGTTTATATGCTCAGTTAATTGCAGTCATTTTTTCATTTATACATTTCATTTTATGTAAGTGATTCTGAATGTGTACCTTGGTTAGGGTACTGTAGGGGGAGCCTGGATTTGAACCCATAACTCTTAACAGCTTAAGTAGCTGCTGCCATTTAATTTGTGGGATACAATTACAAACAGGTTAAACCTATGCAGAAGGTTTGATGAAGCTCTGTAAAAGGGTAAATAGGGTATGTAGTTTAGTGTCCTTTAATGACATTGTATGTTGCTTTGGACAAAGTTGTCCCCTGAATAAATGAATGAATAGACATATAGTTTCACATTTTAAATCTGCATGAAGACTGAATTTGAAGCGCTCCTATATGTGGTGGTGCATTTTGCAGACTGGTGGGAAGTTAGATGTAGAGTTCATGGCAGCAGGGCAGTACTTGGGGCTTTCCTGCAATTTCAGAAGTATGTTTTCCTCTTGTGTTTAAGTGACATTCATTGTCAGTCAATTTGAGATTTAATATGAGCTTTCAAACTTTGTGTTGAGTCATGCAATCCCCCTACAAAGGCCAAATGTAAGGTAAACAAAGTACAGTGCTCCCTATGTTGTGTAGAACAGTCTGGCTCTTTGTTATTCGCTTACTTCTCCAGAAAGTAGCAGTGGATTAAGGGATATAGATACCAGTGTTTTGAAAAAAAATGTGCTGTTGTGCAAGTAGATTGGGAAGTAGCCCGACAGCAGTAAATAATATCATAATAGCTTTATTGAATAAGGATTTATGGAGTTTTATAAAGTGCTGAAAAAATTTTCAGAACATGCAGCCATGTTATATAAAATCTTTTCAGATTTTTGTTTTTTTTTTGTTTGTTCCTTTAAATGCATTGCATAAAATGTGTTGATTTAGAGCTGTGAAGTAGGCATTTTGACCTAACTTTATGTATCATACTTTTTTTTTTTTGTTTAAAGAAAACTTTTCACTGTAGTCTTTTATTGAACATGGATGTTATAGGAGGCCTATTGACAGATTGAACATTCATTTTGTAATTGACAGCTGCATGTGCACTATGTGGTCCGTGTTGTATGCCACGCTGTTGACCAACCTGTCTGGGCCACTGCCAGGATTCCTCCCGCATGTGCTGAATCATTCTAGTGTCTGTAGCTCTGTCCTAACAGTTGCACAGTTATAGCTACTGGTTCCCTGTTGCTACTTAGAATGGAATACCACTGGTATTTGGTCCCCCAGAAGTTAATTTTTCTCCATCTTCCTGTGGATGGGAGTTTTTTTTTTTCCTCTCTCTTCTGTCAGCCGCCTTACTTTTTAGGTATTATATTTGCTACATGCATGGTTTGTGTTCCTTTGCTCAGCACTCTGTCACTGTGTGGAAAGAGCACTCTAAAAATAAATTGAAATGGAAATTAAGTTAAAATACAACCAGTGAACAGACTGCAGTTCTCATGTGAGAGCTGACTAGATTAAAATACTAAATCAACAAATTGAACTGTTTCTACAATCTACATTAACACTGTGTTTGTGCACTTGCACAAGTGAAGCGGCAGCGTAAAGTGCCTCTGAATTGCAGAGCTGGCAGATCCGGTTTATGATGACCCTTTGTGCTCTTTTTGCTGAAACACATGCTGTAATGATGTATTCAATCATATGACTGACTTATCCCTCTGAGTGTGAAATTACCTTGAAATTGTATTATGATGCTCACACCCCAAGCAACAGAAGATGGTCTTTTTTTATATATTTGAACTGACAGTCACTTTTCTAACTGTAGTCTAGTCACTTGTTCTATAGATTCCAAACATTTAGGAAAATACTGAATGATTTGTTAAATAGGTGGCTGTATTGTAATTTCTGGATCATTGTGTACTGAGCATATAATGTGACACGCATGTTCTGAAGGGAATTACAATTTTTATTTTTTAGGTATCTGTACAAATGATTACAAATGGAAATTCTCACCTTTTTGTTTCTCAATTAGGAGTATATCATTCGTGTTCAAAGGGGTGTTTCTCCAGAGAACAGTTGGCAGGTAAATAAATGCTCAGTTCAAACACCAGTAAACAATGTGATAAAGTGTACATCTTAATTGCTTTGACCCTTGAGCTTTTTTGTTCTTGCTTGTGATTATTTATTATCAGTAGCAATGGTGTATTTATTTTATAGTATTATTAAGTTTTATAATTGTGACATGACTGTTTGCAGGTTATAAGGCGCTACAGTGACTTTGACATGTTGAACAACAGTCTGCTGGTAAGGGCTTCTTTTGTGATCTAACAAGTATTTGGTTCCATAGATTTATTTATGAAATAGATATGATAGAACTTCCAAAATGTACTTGGAGTGAACTTTTCTATGTGTATTTTGGAACTGCTTGGTATCCATGATTTGTTTTTGACAATGGTTGTTGCTGGGAAAGCAGTCTGTAGTTTTGCTGAGTTTTTCCTAAAATGATTTCCTGTAAGCATGTTTTGTCAGAGCTGCGAAATTCCAGAGGAGACTGCTGTGCTCACAGGAGGAGGCTGACCCCCAAATACCTTTGTACCTTATCTCTGTCTGTGTTGCCCTGACAGATCTCTGGGATCAACCTGCCTCTTCCGCCCAAGAAGCTCATAGGGAACATGGACCGAGAGTTCATTGCAGAAAGGCAGAAGGGCCTTCAGGCTTACCTTAACTTTATTACCTCTCATCACATCCTCTCCAACAGCGAGCTTGTGAAGAAGTTCCTAGACACTAACAACTACTCTGTAAACTACTCAGGTGAATAGAAAATGAAGAAGCAGTGAAATTTTAGAGGAAAAACTTTCTTTTAAACTAGTACAAGTCCAGGAGCAGTGCATTGGTTATTGGTATGGAGACAAGCTGTGGACAAAATTGAAACACAATGGTAAATGAGAATGCAGACACGCAGTACTGCAGCACTTGTACACAGATATTTTTAGAGGTACAGTTGATGCTCATTAGTACTTTCTGGAAATGAGCAGTTGTCATTAGCCAATGATGCGTTTATTTCCTGATTAAAAATGTCTTCATAGCTGAGTTCTCCCATGTACAACAGGATTTCCACCCACTGCTTGTTTACTTACTGAACCAAATGTTGCAATTAATAAAACTTCTGCCATTGTTTAGGCAAACTATAGTTCAGCCAGACCCAAGCTTTTTTAGCATTTCATTTAAATGATTTAATATGTTCAGTCTTTTTTCTCATGCTTTTTTCCTTGCAGAAATTGCACTACAGCAGGTGTCCATGTTCTTCAGGTCTGACCCCAAATGGGAGGTGACAGAACCACTGAAAGACATGGGTATGGCCTAAGATTTGTCACAAACATACTTGAGTTTTTTTTCAGGATAAATACAAATAAACCTTTAGTTGCTTTATGATTTTTCTTTAATAGAATATGTGTCCATCAGATACCACTCAGTTCATAATAGGAGCTGTAGAAGTAGTTGGAAGGGGAACTGTGATTATATGATGAGGAAATAAAATGTGTTTGAAAAGGTAAAAGTACAGCATTAAAGCTTTTCTTATTTTTTTTGCTGCATAAATGGGGAAAAATACTTCATTTCAGAGACTTTGTCATTCAGTGATGAAAACAGCTATCCAGTGCCATAGTGGTTTGGTATTTGCACTTGTGATTACAGTTGTATACTTAATCAGGTTTCCTTTAATGAAAAATATATCTTTATCAATGCATTAACTGTTTAAATTTGATGATATGCATGTTTTTTTGGATGCATAGGATCTACTAAGTATGGGCACTGCAGTGCCACAGTGGATAGCACTGCTGCCAGAGAACATGGATTTGCTCAATGCTCACGCTGTGTGGAGTCTGCATGGTCTGCCCCTGTTTGCTTGGGTTTCTTCCAGTTGCTCTGGTTTCCTCTCATCATCTAAAGACTTAAATTTCAGGTTAATTGGTTATGCTAAATTGGCCACTCAAGGTCCTCTAAGGATGGGGATTGGAAACCTCCACCCTGTCACAATGCAAATTGTTATGAAACATAAAAGGAAGATGAACCGGCTTGGTCTACTACAGAAGTGGAAAAGCGTTACAGGATGGAGGCCACGGTATTCTAGGCCAGAGACTCTACTGCCACTGTGTTTGTTGGTTAAGTTGATTAGTTAGCCTCTACTAAGCAATAAAGTATTGCAATATTTTTTTTTTTTTTGTAAATCTGATTACTCTTCATGTTAGGCTGGAGGATACGTAAGCGGTACTTCTTGGTGAAAAACAAGGAACAGCCTAAGGAAAGGCAGATCTTGAGTTGGGTAAGTACTGTCTGCATTGATGCTCAGGCATTTAGAAGACCTCACACTCGGTGGTGTTAATCCAGCACCTCACACCTCTGTTTATGCTAATCTCTTTCTACAAAAGTTTTAATAGATTAAAAATAGTCATTAAACTTTGTTCAAATGCCATGTGCAATTAGGTAAAAGATTGTTGTCCTCGAGTGTGTTAAGGACCAAAGTTTTCCCACTTGACAGTGTGTGTGGTGACCTTACCTTTTTACTGGTCTATTGAAGCAGAAGACCTGGATCACATATTGGGCTTTATGGCCTTGAGTTGTACAACATGTAGTTTAATAGAAGAGAGTGGACCTTATGACTGGGAAGCATGTAGAAGTTCTTTAACTTATTCATCATTCTGAAGTTGTATTAAAAATAACCCTACCCTTCTCTTGATGTTGTAGGCTGACTTGGGTCCTGATAAGTTCCTGTCAGACAAAGACCTCCAGTCTGCAGTGAAGCTTCTTCCTGCAGTCTCAGTAAGTGTCAACTCTACCTGAATTCTACATGTCTTTACTGTTTTGTGGCCTGTGGCTGTCCCATCCACACAAGTCTCAAACCCATGCTGTGTACTGACATGTTTTTTTAGGGCGTGGTTAAAGTAAAATTAGAACAATTGCATAGAAAAATATACATGGGATTAGGAAATGATTTAATTCAAAGCATTACATTGATCTGGTATTTTGTCTTACTTTTTTCCTGTAAAAAGTTTTCAGAAGTTACTTGTAAAAATGGTTTAGTTAGAAACCAAAGGGGGTGGAGGCAAGGACACATGACTGCTTGAATTTTATAGCAATAAAGTAGGTGCAGTGGAGCTTTCTTGAAAGTGTGTAATTCTGACTTCTGATTTCAGAGTGGTGGAATGTGTGGAATGATGATTCTATTGTGACTGTTCAATTAAAATGCTATGAGACCTTGTGCTCAGTTCAGCGCTCTGTTCCAAGTGAAATATGATTTTTTTTTTTGTTTTTTGTTCTAGAACCCTTATATATTCCCAGTAATGTTTGCCACCACCAGCGAATCATCTGCGCTGGTGATCCGAGTGTTCAGTGAGAAGGGCACACTGAGGGATCATATCTACAAGGTGAGAAATTGATTGTTTCCTTTCACTGCAGGCAACTCCCAGCATGATTTCTGTCTGTTTTTTGGCATATTTTTTTTCTCTTATTCTTTCATTTGAATACCTCTTTGTGAACCTCTTCATGGTGTGCCCTTCTGTCTGTTAAGTATATGTTGTAAATATGTTGGCTGAGTGCTGTACCTCTTTTGGAGGTTGTACAAAAAAGGTGGTTATTTAAATAAACTCTCTGCATACAACTAATGAAGAAACACTGAGGTTTTAACCAGGCATACACAAGATTTTGTGGTCCATTAGACTCAGTATGTGGGCCACCTGCCAAATGTTTTAAAGCCAGACTCCCCATGAGCCTTATGACTGACTGCCGCAGCCAGCTGTTGAAATGGAGTAAGTGTTGATGAGAGTGCCACCACCAGCCTGGGGGACCAGACCAACAACACCTGTGTATCCCATGTACTCATCACTGCCATTATCCTTCCCCTTTTCTGTAGGTGAAACCCAAGGAGCCCTTTCTGAAGAAGTACTGTAACCCCAAAAAGATTCAGGGTTTGGAGCTTCAGCAAATCAGAACATATGGAAGGCAGATTTTAGAGGTATGGTGCAGTGCCTCTGTGTGGCTCCATTTTTACTAATGTATTGTCATTTGATGTCAAATGTGGGTACCATTGCTGTAATGAGCACAGAGCTTGGTGTCTCTATTGTATTTGCATTTTTAAGGGTGCCCTACATCATGCATGTTGTAAATAAGAGAAATGGATGCCACAAGTTACTCATTCTGCTAAAGGGCTCTGCTTTTGCAGACTGATTCACAGAACTTATATGGTTTGAGTTGAGTAGGAGACTAACCAACAGAACTCACTGGCTTTGTCGCACTGAAGAGGGTGTGATAATCGCTCACAAACCACCCTTTGAGTGCTCGTTGCTCTGGTCGGTCAGTCTGTCAGGCGCCTGTGAATTGTAGGCTTCTGGCATTGAATGCTGTGTTGCTCCTCCAGCTGGCAGTTAGCCCTCCCACATAGTGCTGAGGGAGAACAGGATCTGGCAGGGACACAAACCAGAGGCACACATATCTGTTTTACTCCTTAAAAGACTTGTGCAAGAAATTCTGAATTAGAAATGACTAAATTCAGAAAGAAATGTGGTGAGGAGAAAGCAAGAAATGACTAAGTAATACAGCTCTTCCAGTTAATGCAGAGTCTTTTGTGGTGACTGCAGTTTGATTTCTTTAGAAATGATGTTCTCTTGGTGACCATGAATCACCAAGTCCTTCTTGTCATTTCTGTCTCATTTGTATCATTCTAAGATCCTCCCCTCTTCTCCCCCTTCCTGAATCAGGTCCTTAAATTTTTGCATGACAAAGGCTTCCCTTTTGGACATCTCCATGCATCTAATGTCCTGGTTGAAGATGATACGTGCAAACTACTGGACATTGAGAACTCCCTGCTTGGACTCCCTTCTTTCTACAGAAAGTACATAACGCAATTCAGGAAAATCAGTGTAAGCCATGTTATGTCTCATTAATCCCACTTTGTTGATGTCATGTTCCAGGAAACATGAGTTATTTGACTTATCCCTGAAACACACTATAGTGCATGGACATTTTACTGGGCTGCCTCTACTGTTGTGTAGTTTTACTGCATTAGTGGGAAGATGTACATGTTGATGCTCAATTTGTTTGGGCCATTCAGACAATGGAAAGCGTGGATGTGTACTCCTTTGGACACCTGCTGTATGAAATGACATACGGGAGACCTCCAGACACTGTACCTGTAGACCACTACCCCCCTGCTCCTTCCCTGTCTGTGGGTGAGTAGGACCTGTGGACAAGTTAAGGCAATTTCTTTTTATTATTAAGTTGCTTTGAATGTAGAGTCAGATGCCAAAATCTGCCTCACTAGATCAAAGAGAAAAGTGTTTTCCACTGAGCCTCCTTGTGTAAATTTACAACTAAGCTGGAGAACCTTTTATGCTCTAGGGGGTGTGTGTATGTTAATAGGGGAGCATAGACTGGCTGGTGATGATTTTTCTGTTTAAATTAGCTGATTGCAACTTCATGTGTTAAAGTAACACATATTAAAAAGCTTGTAAATAAGCCTTGTAGGAACAATTGCTGTGTGGAGGCCATCTCATGACACAGTTCATGCAGAGTCTTTCAGCTAAGCAACATCGTATGTGTGATCAGATGTGCTGCATGTTGTCAGAGAAAGATATTTGATTCAGAAGTAGGCAGAACAAACTGATCACACACTTCCACAGATCAGCAGCCACTGCAAAAAAGTACAAAAACCACAAATCAGCCAAAACTTGCCCTGCCCTCAGTGAGCCAGAGCATTTCAAATGCTCCCTTGCCCCCACAGTACAGCAAAAAAGGGAAGTAAAATTTTCATTGCTGCAAGAACTGATATTCCCTACAGGCCCTTACAAAAAGGAGTACCATAGTTCACTTTTTGTCTCTTAGCGTGTGGGGTTTTTTTTGGGTAGGGGTCATCTATTTATTTTGGTGCTCAGCATCTGGAGATTGTTGTTCTGATGTAGCTGTGCGTTGCCTGTCCTCCCCTTTCTCTGGGCCAGTGTCTGTACTGCAGTCCATCCTTTCCACAGAGGCATGTAAAACTGGGATGCCTACGGTCAGCCAGCTCCTTCAGACACCGTAAGTTGGCACATTTTATTTATTTATTTATTTGTTTATTTATTTATTTATTTATTTATTTAAAAAAAAAATTTACATTGCATATTTGGAATGGTCAAGGCAATGTACTGGTATGTTGTCACTGTGGTAAAGTACGAAGTGGTCAGTACAGCAGTAGATGTCTGTAGACAAAAATGTCTGTTGCTGGTAATGAATGCAGCACAGTGAGTTCCCTGCCTATGAATATAAACTATTCTCCCCCGAACTTATGAACTAAACAATAAGCTCTTGAAATACTCAATATTTTTTTCAAAAAGGTAACATCCTAGTTTTAAATTGTGTGCTAAACTGTCACCTGATGTGCTGACAGATGGAGATCATGAACAGTAACTTTCTTCAAAAGTGTAAAAGAAGATGAACAAGCTATATTTAGCTATATGATAAGAATCTACAAGTTTTGAATCCTCAGTGAAGCACTGCCTCTCCATCATCCTACACATCCATATTAAATCTCAGACTCTGAGGTGATGTGCAGTTATTCTCAGTGCTTAAATGTAAATAATTTACAACTTGTACTTTCATTTCTTATGCTTTTATTTCTTATGTTTGTTTTGGGTATAAGTGAATTTTATGTGCTATGTGGGATAAAACTGCACATAAGCACAGACACTGGCATCGCTGTTTATTGGGGTTTGTTATTTATAACGTGTCATAAACATCACCGTTAGGGGACTAGGGAACTCAGTAGACAGAAGATTTCATCACCAGACGGAGGTACAGACATAACACCAGTAGCTATGCATACAAAGAGCCCCAAACACGCTCTGTGTCATGTTCAACTAACTTTTTAAGTAACAAACCAACTCTCGGTCCTGGTTAAGTTTGTAAGTAGGGAATCCATTGTATTTTGGTTATTATTGAGATTTTGCTTCCCTCCCCTTCCTTCTTTCCAGGCTGTTCAGTGACATGCTGCTTTTTAACTCTGAAAAGCTCCAATTCAAGGTAAGCAAAGTGTGGAATAGACAGGAAGGTATAAACATCTGCAGTTGATTTTCAGCCTTTGCCCATAGATGATTTGCTGATATGCTTTACTGTTTTGGAATCTGCAAATAAATGAATTTGTTCTCTCACACTAAAGATCCCAGCCAAGTTGAAGGATGCTTTGAAAACAGCCAAAGAGTGCATGGAAAGACGCCTGCAAGAAGAACAGAAAGCGGTCAGTGTCTCACAGCCACTCTGGTCAGCAGAGTACTTCCCCTTCTTCTAAATATAGCAAATTATTGGGGGATGAGGTGCTTCCACATTGCTGCTTGCCTGCTATACTGAATGGAAAACATTTTTAATATCTATACTACATTGTTTTGCATGAATACAAGTTAAAAGTCTTAACAAAACAAGTGAGGCTAACAATGAGATTTGCAGCTGTCTTTACTGTGCTGTCCTTATCCTATGAAGACTGTAGTGTTGAATTTGTATGAAGGTGAAAGATCATTCCAAGCAGCCTTAAGCCATCACTGACATTTCTTTTGTGTCCATTAAGATCTATCAACACCGGAGACTCACCAGGGCTCAGTCTCACCATGGCTCTGAGGAGGAGAAGAAGAGAAGGAAGATTCTCGCTAGAAAGGTGCAGGAATGGAAACAGCACTTTGTCTTCCAAGTGAAATTCTTTCTTCCAGGTCACTATCAAGTCCATTGTTTTGTATTCTTATTGTGTAAATTTGTGTGTGTACCTTTATCTTAGAAATCCAGACAGTCAGCTTACGAAAATGAAGAAGACTTTTCATCAAAGTATAACAACAATTCTGGTACGTCCATGGAAAGGGGGGGTGCTGGTATACGTAAACATAAGCAGCTTTGGTTTTCAGATAGGACGTTTTCTTGACTAGTGAAATAAGAAGCAAAATTAAAAAGCCACTTTAGGCCTCTAAGTATAGTTTTGTGTTCATTAAAACAATACACATAATAAAGACCACATAAAAATAAATTCACATGTACAGATATTTATTTATTTATTTATTTATTTATTGTGCGGTAAAAATGTTGGTCATGTTGACATTAGCTATGAAACACTAAGCTCAAAATATCTACAGCACTAGAGTGCAGTGGACCCATTGTACACATACCATTGTACTTTTTGGTGTATAAAAAAGCTTTTGTTATAGGTTCTTTAAGTATTTTCTCCTGTGTGCCTATGAAGACCACACTGGAAAATGAATGCTTGGGGGAAACTCATTGCATCCAATAGTTTAAACCCCTCAGAATGCACAGCACACAGGAGTTGCAGTCATGTGCACACTGATGGCATGTCTTGATTTAGGGTTAATATTGTGATTTGCCTGATGCTGAAGGGCTGTATTTGTGTTGGTGCATTTTCAGGTTCAGGTGCCAGTTCACCACCCACGTCGCCCTCGTCACCCACCCCTCCACCCACTACAGGTAGACCCCGCCCACTTTGTCCCATTTGTTTGAAAATGTGCATGTTTCTGTTGCTGTGCTCAGGATGTCTGTTCAGATCAGAAGTGCGACACCCAGACTGATCATGCAATGGTAAAGCTGTAGTATCAAAGCCTGAAAATAAAATATTGCATTTTGACTTTTGCTTACAATGACTCTTCCAATTATTCATAGGATAGAATTCCCATATAGACTGATAATTTATTATGAATAATTCACTGAAAATACCCTATAGTTGTTTTGTTCTATTGGAAAAATCATTGTCTCCATTGAACTCATCACTTTAGCTGTTGTACCTAAATATTTTGTGCTGATTCTTTCAAATCTAATAATGTGAAAATAATATTCATGTGCCTCTCTTTTCCTCCTCTGCTGTCTTCAAATTAGAGCATGCACCATTTTGAACATGTGTGGGGTAAAGTAATTCTGTACTGATTCCTACCTGCTTTAAAGCTGCACCACACCTTGTTCAGTAGCAAACACAGTCTGGAACCCTCCATTGAAAACCCAATGATTTGCTTATGAAAAAGAGATGGATGCAAAAAGCATTGGTGTCATAAGTATTTTGTTTTAAATTACTGCAGTGACAATGCAGTCATTTGACTGGGTAGAGCTTTGCAGTAGAACTTGTACATTAACCCATTTTCCTAAATATAGATACTTTAATAAATCAGGGTTACATTTCCACTTGCGTGTAGATGCCCTGGAAATATTGTTTTAAATCAATGTGGTCAATATATATTGCAATTTGTAATGTATATGCAAACTGGTGACAGATTGTAAAGATAAATTTCCAAAACACTATTTCATTCTTGTATTGATTACAAAGTCACAGGAAGATCTCCTCATGCATAACAAAGAAGACTTTAAGCTGTTAAATATACTGTTTTCTATGAAATTGAGTCATTCAGTGCATAAGATATAGATTGGCCATTTCACTGGCCAGCCAATTCCTGCACTTTTTCAGCTGCTTTTGCTTCATCTCTTGAAAATGGAGGGGGGGAAAAAAAACTGTTACCAGACCTGCTCTGAAAAAGGTGAATGCACCTTAAAGTGTCACAGTCTGCACTGTGGTGCACTCAGACACATGTTTTTTAAATGTACAAATCTGTCATTATGTATGGATTCTTCCTGTGCTGTACACTGTACTGCAGGACCAGAAGCCCATGGAAGTCTCTGTGCTTGAGTGTTGTCATCATCTGTGGACTGTGACTTTTAATGGTCTTATCTGTTGTCTTTGTTGTGAGGGATATGAAACACATTTAAAAAAAAAAAAAAAAAAAAAAAAAAAAGCACGTTGATCACACTGGCATGACTTGGCCAAGGAGAGGATACCCTGTTGGCACTGTGGTGGTGCCTGTTGCTGTGGACAGGGGCGCTCTAGTCCTGCGCAGCTGCAGGCAGTGAAACAGGAAGCAGGGGACAGCAGCATGAATCGGAGGATGCATGTGAGCTGCCCCCCAGCAGAGTCCTGTACAGCACAGACACCAGGGGGTGGAACTTTCAGGATCAGGTTCGTGGACATCTGAAGTGTCCAAGCCTGTGAACACTATGAAAGTGACTGTATTAGTGTAATGAGGCAACCGTCTGATACTAAAAAGGAAGAGCATCACACCTGTTTGCACTTTTATTTAAAGCTCCATGAAATCACTTTATTTTCCCTACTGCCTCACCCTTTATTGCGTAAACATGCTGCACGTGGCTGACCTTTCTGGATAG
Organism: Arapaima gigas; assembly: GCA_900497675.1. Classification (NCBI taxonomy): domain Eukaryota; kingdom Metazoa; phylum Chordata; class Actinopteri; order Osteoglossiformes; family Osteoglossidae; genus Arapaima; species Arapaima gigas. Next base: position 209,370 of record UFQX01000081.1, read on the forward strand.
ATGACCCAAGACCTCATGGCTTTGAGGCTGTTGAACTCGACTATAGTTTGCCACTTGTGCGCTTTTTTCTTTTCTTGCTTTATTTTTGTTGTGTGTGTGTGTGTGTGTGTGTGTGTGTGTGTGTGTGTGTGTGTGTGTGTGTGTGTGTGTGTGTGTGTGTGTTCTCTGACTATGGCTGTGTTTGAAATTAGGTGCTCCACCAGTGCCACCGCCACCCCCCCCAGTGGCAGCAGGCATCACAGAACACACAGCAGCCCCACCTGCAGCCATGAACGGAGTTGGCCGAGGCGCCTTGCTCAGCTCCATCCAGAGCTTCAGCAGAGGGCAGCTGAAGAAGGCCGAGACCAATGATCGCAGCAATCCCAAAATCTGAGACACTTGCTTATCTATCTGCTGTGACTTTTTCCTTTGTTTTGGTTTTCATTTTTTTGATCCTTGTTAATGGCCCTCTGTATACTCAAGACTTTGTTGGTTTTCTCTGTACCACTTTGTCTCCTGCAAGAGATTGTAGTCTGGTTGTACGAGGAGAATCTCTGGTTCCAAAACTCACAACATTGTTTTCTCTATTGTTCCTGTAAATCCCTCAGTCGCAACATGCACATCATCTGTAGTCTCATCTAAATACAGGGAAGAAAGGGATGTTATGATTCAGACTCCAATCAATGATTCTTACTTTAGAAGGAGTGAAATATATCAAGTTTTTATTTGAATCTTTTTACCTTGAGTAATAATGGGGATGATCAGGTTTAACCTGTCCAGCATTTACCGTGGTGCCTTCCAAACAGATGTGATTAATATTTTAGCAACAGTCTGGCCCTAAAACCTCTGGGTAAAACAGGACTTGGACTAAATGAACATAATTAACTGATGAACAGAGCAAAAACTGTTTTCTTTCATCAGTTCATAAACATCCTTTTCAGGAAACAACAGAAATAAAAATTTGTTGGGAGTGTCAGAACTGAAGTATCAGAATTCTGATGGGAGCAGTTCAGTCCTTGTCAAACCATATGACTCCTTACCTGTTTGTAGATCTTAGCCAAAATTCTTAAGATCTTGGTGTTTCCAGAAAGCTCCTCCATGACAGATACCTGGTGGCGCTTATACTGAAGGCAGCAAATAGATATGACATGTGGAATGTCTGTGCCAGACAGAAGCACTGCACCCACTTTGTTCAAGTGGTATTAAATTATTGTATGATTATTCTGCAATGTGTTGCATAAATCCTGTGAAGTTTTGATCCATAGTGGATGCATGTACACTTGTATAATGCATTTCTGTTAGAATCATAGATGCCAAGAACAATTGTAATCCGCTCTCAAATTTTGAAGGAGCTGTCTGTAACTGGATTTTTAAGCAGGACAATTTTTGATGTTTTCACTGAGACACTTTTGGTTTCTTTTAGAGGACAATTATTGTTTAAAAAGAGTTCATATAAGCCCCAAAGAACTAAAAATCCACGCTGAAGTTTCCTGGTCTCTTCAACATGTTTACTTGCTTTAAAATGAACCAGCTGAATTTGTCATCCCTAACAGAGGAACATAATATGGTGAAGCATTCTGTCCTGTGTCCTCAGCACGTATGCTGTGCTGTTTAAATGGTCAGTGTTTCTGTGTATAATAAGGTGTCGACTTGCAGTTGTGTAAAAAAATTAATTTCCTTTATTTGTGCATTGCTGCAATGTCACAACTTGTTTTGAACAGTTGCTTTTGACCTTCTAATGCACTTAAGAAGGAACTGGTAATTAAATATTCAGCTACACAGATGACAGTGGGCTGAACCACATGAAGGTGTGTTTTAGTGGGATTTGGTTCCATGGCCCTAAAGGTTAAAGGTTATAAGGGTTAATGTTGATGCCAGTTGCACATTCCTACTGCATCGCTTCCACTAATCAGCTAGTGGGCAGTATGAGGGCCCTGCTTTATACGCCAGCAACCTGCTCTCGATGACAGTGCTCCTTTGGGCACACAGGACAGCTCTGCACTATAATAAATCCATGACTGTTTTTGTGGCTTTGGCTGCAAAAGTGTCAACACCTTTCTGATGGGTCATGAGTCTGCAGGTGTTTGATTCACTACTTGTACAAACATCCCTAAAAAAAATGTAAAATGTAAACCTGCACTTTAATATGATTTCTGAACCGTTCCAGATTGAAATTACATTTCATCAACTTTCTTGTAGGTCTTTTTTTTACCATTTGCAAGATTTAATAAAAACATCTTGATGTTTGATACATGACCACTCATAACATGTTGCTTTTACTGTTTGTAATTTCTGTAATCTTACTGTGGTGTTTTCTCTTAACAACTAATCCAGTTTCCTCCTCTGTCTGAAGTGTTGAAACATTATTACAGAAGTGCTGGCAATTGTATATATGTAAAACATGTAACCTGCAATAAAAATGTGTAACTATTTTATTAAAATAATGGATGGATGTTGCTTCTGGTTTTGTCTTATGCTTTCTATTGCAATTTTTCAAGTATGTAGCAATTTTAGCATGTTTTCTCTAGCTCATGTGCATTCATAATATATTTTCCTGAAAAAGTAGTACTAATTACATTTGTCTGACACTTGCAAGCAAATTCTGTAGTTAAAACAATTAAGCTTATAAGTACCCCCAGGATAAATGGACTAAAACTACAAAGCCTTTGTTTTCAGCTTTAGTAGACTAAGAACTGTTAAAAATCAAAGGAGAGAGAAATTAAATATGATGCCACAATTTGAATTGGGCAGATGGAACTGGAAGAAATATATACATGCATATAAAAGTGCTTTATGGGATTTAATTTCTACATTTTTTTACTTAGTTTTGGTTATTTTTAACTCCAGTTTCAGCTCTTACAAAATTTAAAGCAAACTAATGTCCTTCTGGGCTAAATAAGAGCATATGTACACCAGCTTTTAGGTAACCGTTTTACTCATGAACTGGTTGTTTTTTCACCACTGCCAGCTGGAAGACTTTACTACAGCTTGCAGGCCAACTCCAGCAGGCTCAAGAACAGTTTTTTTTTCTAACAGGCTGCTGAATTCCAGAAAGGACAGAAACTGATCACTACGACCATCACTGATCACAAATGAGTGCTTTTTCTCAATCCACATTCTGCGGTGGATAGTTTTAAAAATAGAATCTATGTGCAGGGCTGGATGTAATTTTTCTACAAATCTGTTTTTACACTACTTTGATCCACATTGCTTTATAATATTAGAACAGAATCTTCCAGGTTTTCCATTCTGGCTCCAGAGAGAGTGTGCAATGAGCTATTGTCCCTCAGAGCTGCTGAATTCCTTTTTGCATCTGTGCCATAAATTTGCATCACATTATTTGTCCCAGTCACCTGTGTATTTCCTATCATCCTACGGTGATACTGGATTAACTTCTGTGGCGTTCCCCCTGCTGTTGATATGAACTTCTTCTGAGTTATATGTCGCTTCAGAGAAAAGCCCCTGTTTAGTGAATAAATGCAAATATAGTGAGCTTGACACCTAAGTTTCCGCTTCCGCCGCAGCTAACCTGCCCGTGATTGGGTCTACTGTCTGTACTCCCGCCCACCAACCGCATACCGCTTCATTCGATTGGACGAAGAGCTGCAGCGCCACTCGCCCAAACAGAAGGTGTGACCTGGACTGTAGGACAGGGCGAACATGGCGTCTGTGTTGAGTGCGCTGAGGTCGGGAAGGGTAAGTGGTTTGTCATCCGATTCAGAGAGAGTGTCTAACAGTGTGGTTTTTCTGATCGGTCGGCTTAATTTTACGTTGTTTGTTCCCTGTCTCAGAACGCGGTTTCTGTGGTTCTACGACGGGAGTTCCACAGGACGCCGCAGGCCTCTGTGCAGGTACCGTGAAACAGGGTGAAAGTGAGGTAAACACAGGGCAATGAGCCCTGGGGTCACTGGCCTCTTTCATCATGTAAGTGTGAATAAATCGCTGAAATGAATCCCTCCGTGTCCCTGCCTGCCCGCCTCTCGAGTACCGCGGCACTTTGTGTTCGTCACTGAAGCAAAAATGGGGGGAGACGGCGGCTGTTGGTGACGCTTCTGTCTGTGTCACAGTCGCACGTGTCACCTTGTGGGAAAGTGACACTCATATTGCACAGGTTTTGAACTGGTGTGACAGTGATGTTATACTCATGCCACCCTTACGTTTCCGCTGTGTCTCAATGCCAGCTTCAAACCAGGACTCATGCAGCTCATTGCACATTTTCATTTACATTTATTCATTTATCATTCACTTTTCTTCAAAGTGATGTAAAGGTAAACAACTGCACCAACAACAGATAAAAAGCTTTACACACAAACAAGAAATAATCAGAAAACAGCTTGTTTGATAAACCATAATGTTGTTAGTTTACATCCCTCTAGAAGGCTGACCGTAGAACTGACGTTCAAACAACAAATACAGATAATATGCAGGTGATGGACTCATTTCTGTAGCTGTCAGGAAAGAAATGACTCCGAAGAAGATTTTTGAGTCCCTTAAATCTAAATCCTTTTTACTGGAAAACTTAGAATTGAACTCCTTTCATTTTACTCCCTGTTAATTATGTCTTTTTCATGTTTGGATTCAGGTGACAGTTCGAGATGCCCTAAATCAAGCTATGGATGAGGAGCTTGAGAGAGACGAGCGAGTTTTCCTCCTAGGAGAGGAGGTGGCACAGTATGATGGTGCTTACAAGGTGAGTTCATGGTGCCTGATGACAGATCTGTTCTCGGTTCACGTAGCCACACAGTAACTATATGAGATGCTTTAAGTGTGGACATGTTTGATTAAAGTATTTTATGCATATAAAGTTATTAGAAGTGGTACTTTTTCAGGTTAGCAGAGGCCTTTGGAAAAAGTATGGAGATAAACGTGTCGTTGACACTCCCATCACTGAGGTAATGTATGCAGTGTGGTGAAACACAGTAATTACCTGAATGTGTTTGAAGTTTTGAGAGTAGTGATGGTTAAATATGTCTGTTACAGATGGGCTTTGCAGGCATTGCTGTTGGAGCAGCTATGGTAAGTCTTGAGATGTTTCCTGAAAAGTTAAAAAGAAAAATGTTGATTTTATATAGAGATGAATAGAGATGTATTTTCAGTGTAATACATGGCAATGACTTAACTGGTTTTGGCTCCTACTCTTGTAATGTTCAAATGTGAATCTAAAATAACCCCTTGTACTCTTTTCCTGACCACAATGTAGGCAGGTCTGAGGCCCATTTGTGAATTCATGACCTTCAACTTTTCCATGCAAGCCATCGATCAGGTGATCAACTCTGCAGCCAAGACCTACTACATGTCTGCGGGCCTGCAGCCTGTGCCTGTCGTGTTCCGTGGGCCCAACGGTGCCTCCGCAGGAGTCGCAGCCCAGCACTCACAGTGCTTTGCTGCGTGGTACGGGCACTGCCCTGGCCTCAAGGTCGTGAGTCCTTGGAACTCTGAGGATGCCAAGGGCCTGCTGAAATCAGCCATCCGAGACGACAATCCAGGTTGGTGGAGCTCATGAAGTTCTGGAACAGATTGCAGCTTTTTGCATTTTTCTGTCCTTATCTCCATTTATTCACCAGAATATTATGGTAAAAAAAATTATGGTAAAACAAGTGGACCAAGATGCATCTTCTGTTTGCAATGGGCAGCAGGTAGCAAACGTTTAAAAAACCAAGTACAGACGTTCTCAACCCTTATTGAGAGCTGGTTTCTGTTGCAGCTGTACTTTTCATTGTCTTCAAAGGAGCTGTTGATAAAGTGATACAGTTTGAAAACCAGATACAAAGAACACATTAAATCAAACATTAACAATGATGTCTGTAAACAATTTTTGTACAAGAAAGGTTAGAGTTGCATCAGTCCAGTGTCATTTTTTTTGCTTCCTGAAGCTTGAGCAAAATTAATTACTAAGTTTCACTTTTACATTTCTTCCTAATGAGCAGCACGTTTGATTAAATAAAGTTAAAAGGTAATTCTAAGTTCTTAGTTGATGTTAAAAAAAACACGTTTGGTTGAGGAATAGACTAGGAGCCGTACCAAATGAACAGGTAAACTCATGCAAGTAGTAGGATCCAGATAATTTCAGTGATGATGTTTTTGGCACCAAGCCTTTCTGGCGTAGTAAGGATGTGGTCAGCAGTGAGAAATGCAGCAGAGTGGTCGAGAAGAATGAGAACAGAATAGATGGAGATCAATGTAGAATGTTGAGTTTGTGACACTTTAAGGAAGGCAGGCTTGGCTGATCTTAAAAGCAGACTGATAACCTTTAAGCTCAATGGTACTAAAAGAAAAAGGTGGTAGGAGCCTGTTCTGTAAATCTCAATAGACTCTGGTTGCACAAATTGGTTCTTTCTACAGCAGTGACATTTGGGCAGCTTTGAAGAGAAATGGGAAAGAACAGAGAATAAGTGAAGATGGGATGAAATAAAAGGAATTATCTTTGGAGAGATGGTGCATAAAATATTTGAGGGAATGAGGTGAAGATGGCAGAAGCTGGGTGCACAAGTAAAAATAGTAAATTTGCTTAAGAGGCACTTTGTTACCATTGGTGACACAATTCATACTGATATGTATGTTGTAGCATGACAACAATGAGTAAAATTATGTGATTTTGTGTTTTGATCTTCAGTGGTTTTCTTGGAGAATGAGCTAATGTATGGTGTACCCTTTGAGATGTCTGAGGAAGCTCTGTCCAAGGACTTTGTCATTCCTATTGGAAAGGCCAAGGTTGAAAGGCAAGGTGGGTGACAAAGGCGACCAATGAAATTGCTTTACATTTACATCTATTCATCCAGCAGTTGCTTTTCTCCAAAGCAGCATACAACTTTCAGAATCAAAGAATTCAAATGCATTTCCACTCCTTACACGGACTTGTTGTGAAACTAGATTTGTATGGGCCATGGATTCATGTCTCCTTGACTGGTGTGCATTGTCTTCTAGGGAATCATATCACTCTTGTGTCGCACTCCCGGTATGTAAGCCATTGTCTGGATGCAGCTGTTATTTTGGCAAAGGAAGGTGTTGAATGCGAGGTAAACACAACCTTAAGAACCATCAGTTGTCAGTTTCTTGTACCATGACTTTGATAAAAGACACATTGCCTGAAAAATGTTGATCAGCTTAAATGCTGCAATGATACAGTTTTAAAGTGTTTGATGTAAAGTTTTGACAGCAGGGCTTGACCCAGAGTTCAAGGACATGTCTGTTAGCCAGTATGCCAGACCCTATGGGGATTATCAATTTGCTGAAGGAATAAAACAAAAGACAGAGGCATATGACCATCATCATCATTCATCATCATCAACAGCTATGTCTTTGGATTTCTTGTAGGTTATTAACCTTCGCACCATCAGGCCAATGGATGTGGAGACGATTGAGACAAGCGTAATGAAGACCAACCACCTGGTGACGGTGGAGGGTGGCTGGCCTCAGTTTGGAGTCGGAGCTGAGATATGTGCTAGGATCATGGAGGGTAAATCCATTATTATCAAATATTTCTTTATTTCATGCACTATATGATGCTGCCACACATAGATTTGGACTTTTGTTTAAAATTAATTTATTTGTATATTTTATAATAATTGTTTATTCACTTACCTGACACTTTTCTCCGAAAGCAGCTAAGTGTTAAGATACTTACTGATTTTCCCACGTACACATCAAGGTCGTTTTTATTGTATCAATTCAGGGTAAGTACCTTGATCAATGGTGGTATAGAGGAGCCTACCAAGATCCTTTAATTGCAAGCCAATGGTTATAAGCACTAAAAGCTACGTACTTTGTAAAAAATCTACATAGATTAATGGTAGTATGTATGTAGTTTTATGTACAGATATTTTGTGTGTCTGTGTATAACCTGCTGTTGGTTGTTGGTAGGTCCTGCTTTCAATTATTTGGATGCTCCTGTTACCCGAGTGACTGGTGTCGACATCCCCATGCCATATGCGAAGATTCTGGAAGATCACAGCATACCTCAGATTAAGGACATAATATTTACAGTGAAAAAGACCCTGAATATTTGATTTTTAACACTACAATTCAAGGAAGGACCTTCTCCTGGTGACCTTCACTGTACTGTTCCATCTCCCTAAACCAAAACCTGTTCATGGATCTTTCTGTCAGCATCACAGTGGGATAGTCACTCAAAATGCCAACATTTAGTTTGTATAGATCTCATATCCTGTTACATGTTTTAATTTGCAGGTGTACAAATTATTTGCATTCAGGTTTTTGCAAATATTCACCTGATTAAGAACGCACATTTTATTGAATGGTAAATGTAAAATTCTGTGGAAAATAAGCTCAGTGCTTATTGTGCAAAAATTTCCTTGCAACTGAAATTTGTAATTTGACTGCAATGTATATTTTACATGTTGCTCAAATAAAGCATTCATGGTCCTATGTCACAATGTGCTTGTTGCTGAAGCTCGCAACCTCAGATGACCAACAGTCAAACCGTCCTCATGAAAAGGAAAGAGTTTTGAAAGGAAGTTTGATGTTTTTACATATGTGGTCATCCTGTCAATGTCTGACTAGGAGCAAGATATGAAATCATTAATGAGGTTAGAAAGAACTACAGAGCATGTAGGGGACTACAGGCCTCTCTTGCCTCAGCTCAGGTCAGTGTTCATGATTCCACAGTAAGAAAAATACTGAAACAGGATATACAATGGAGTGGGAAACTGAGTGCCACCACTTGCTAAAAAGAACATGAAAGCTAAACTACAGTTCACCAAAAGCACCAGGATGTTTCTCAAAATTTATGTAAGAATGTTCTGTCAGAAAAACTTTCTGAATGACACAGGCCCTGTTGTGTCTTGCAAAAACCAAACACAGTGTTTCAGAGTAAGAACCTTCTACCAACAGCTGGCCTGGTGGTGATGGCAGCATCACTGCCTGGGGATATCTTTCCACAAGAGCTAGACACCTTACTATCATTGAAGGAACCATGAATTCCTCTCTATTGGAAAACTCTAGAAGACAACTTCAGACCACCAGTCATCGAAGCTAAAGTACAGTTTAATCATGAGAATAGCTGAAAGACATAGATGTGAAATTATGGAACAGCTTGGACAAAGTCCTGAAAAGAGCTGTTCATGCAAGGAAACCTGCCAGTGTTTCTGAGATACAGCAGATCTTCATGGAGGAGCAGCCAAAGTTCCTCCCCAGCAATGTGAGACCCTGGTCAACAGTTACAGGGTCTGGAAGTTGCAGCTGAATGTGACACTTGTGATGCACATTTATTATCTTCACACTGAAGAAATGATATAAAACAAGTGTTGCTGTTTCTGCCAATTTTTCCACCACTAGAACTGAGAAACTCATCAAATTTAACATACAAAATCTGTATGAACAGAGTTAAAAGGACATTTTTTTTTTCACAGCTCTGTAGATGTCTGTTACAGATTTTAATATTTGTTTATTGCTTAAAGGACACAAACCCAGAAAAAATTACAATACTTAACATTGATACAGGTGGCCTCTTCACTGGAGCTTTTTAAAGTAAATACCTTAATACAGAGTACTGTTAGTTACTCAGAAATACTCAGCAATTGTTTATTGTCAAGCTCCCTTATACAACAGGTATATAAGGGTGCATGAAATGAAAATCCTCAGGTTCATAGTGCCCAGGAGGAAGAAGTCAGGAAAAAAGACAAACATTTAAAGAGTGATAAAAGATAAGACAAATATAGACAAATTAAGGTTAAAGGGTAAAAAGTCCAGTAGTATGAATAAGATAAATAAATGCATACATACAAAATGGACAAATAATACTACTTATTACTGTAATACTACAGATGGGCTGGGGATTAAACCAACAACATTCAGGGTGCTACTCCATAGTCTTAACTGCTGCAGTACCTAAACTGATGTCCAGTGAAAAAGTTATCACCATAGGCCAGTGGCATGCAAGGGCAAAAAAATTTGACATTTTTCTCCAAAGAGATTAACAGTGTTAAAATATTTACACTAATGCACCAATTTTTACAGTTGGGTAATTTATACTATATCAAATCAGGGTAAGTACCTCCATCAAGGGCACTACAGAAGGAGGGTACAAAGACTGTCCCCTGCTGTCTCTTGAGCAACCAATAATTTAATTATTGGTTTAATAATTAATATTACTGAATTTCATTCATTTTTTAATGAAATGCCACAAATGTAGACCCCCGGGAGAACTAACAGATGATCAGAAAAGAATGTTAAAGAGTACACATAATGCATTATAAATTGTATGATTGCAGTTGCTCTAATAAATTTGTTACATTAAATCATAAATTCACCATAATTAAATTTATGTATTACTTTGAGTGGAGGACTGATTCTGTTTTTCAGTACACCTAGGTATCTAATGGTCAGAGTCTGGTGTGTTACTGTGGCGTGCAGGTGCCACGCAATCATCACACCGAGCAGCCAGATTCGAACCCACGTCCCGGTATCGCTCCGAACATCAAACAGTCTGTGATAAATGATACAAGTTATGAACCCAGCAGGTGCTCCTGGATGTCCAGAAAGCAGCAAGATATACTGAACATGGAACAATGTGTGGTGTGAACTAAGAGTTACAGTGTAGTAACGCAGTAAGTGTGGAGAAAGCAGCGATTATGAGCTCGATCCCTTTAATTCCGCGTTTCCATGTCAGCTCCGATCGACCGGGAGATTCTTTCGTCCCTGCAGATGTAAAAAAGATACATTTCTGGTAAGAAAGTATCCAATCCTGCTGAAAACAAACTGCACGGCGTGTTTTATAACATTTGCAATGTGTTGCGATAGCTTTGTTGCTAACGAGCGGCTGTGCGATGTCTGCTACTGCCCCTCGTTTCACACACCGATCGGCGGAGATATTTTCATATCTACCGCACATTTTTACCGCATAATCGATACCTGTGCAGTTCGGAGAGCTGCGCTGCTGTAATGTGATTCTTTTCGGCGTTTTCTTGTCGCAGTTCCGCGTTTTTAGGCGGCCATAAAGGCCACTTAGCAGTTAGCATGTCTTTGCTAAGGTAGAGCTCGTCTTCAGCCTTTTAAACACGACTAATGCGCTATTTTCGCTTCTTTGACAAGTGATGATGTACTGTTTGTAACAGGATGTGGAGCGGAAGATATTCCTTGCAGCCTGTTGGTGTTCAGTCTTTGCCCGTTACGATGACCGTAATTGCTTCGCATTAACTGCACTATAACAACAACAACAACAACAACAACAACAACAACAACAACAACAATAATAATAATAATAATGTGTTTGTATGTTTTGCACCGGTGAAAGGTTTGATCAGGGAAGGACAGACCTGGATGCAGATGGAGGATGGAAAGCGGGGCAACATGGTGAGTGGGCAACTTTTACTGAATAAGGACTAGTTCACTCAGATTTACACAGTGAATTAATACAAATTCTTCAGTTGCAGAAATTCTCGTTCTTTATTAGCTAACTGTGAAATCATTTAACGTCAGAATTTCTTCTGCTATTCACAGTACAACTGATCTGTACCATACTAATGTTTCAGATTTCATTATTTGACATGTTCCCCAAATCCATGTATACCTGCAGACCCATTTATACAGTGTAATTTTTATAGTTTCTGCTTATGCTAAATACCTTGTGTTTACGTACATCAGCAGAAGGGGATCTAAACCTGTGACTTCTGAAGCCAAAGGTAGGGGCTCGAACCACCACACACACAGTGTCTACTCTGCTATAAGTAACCTCAGAAACCCATCACTACACCTGCTGAGAGAGACATTTAGTAGTAAAAGAAAAATAAATGCTTTTATGTGTTTATTTAAAAGTTCTCTTATGTACTCTTTGTTACTGTTAAATAGTAGGTTCTCCTGGGGGTTGCATTAATGTGTCTGCATATCAGTAGCTGTTATGTAAGTGTCAGGTTTCTCAAAAGTCTGCAGACCTCTCCAGCCCAGAAAGAACTCAGTGGTAAAGCTCTGCAAGGACCTGCTTTTTTACCTTTGAGGAGGATGATGAATGTGATATTAAGTTGTGTAAAAGGAAAAAACCTAAGTTTTTAGTGTTAAAATACTGATTTACCCATGTACACAGCAAAGTCATTTTTACTGTATTGATTCAGGGTAAATAACTTGATCAATGGTGGTATAAGGAAACTGACAAAAATCAGAAATGGAAATTAATTTCAATGTCCATGTAAATAAATTGTCACTTTATCTCTGCCGATTCCTGTAAAAGTACTATGCTGTTTCCTAGCAACAGCCACTCGATTGTTCATTCTTTCTGCAAAGTTGTATCTCAGTTTCAGAAACGCTATCTTTCTGTCCTGCTGGTGTCATTTGGTATGAGATGTGGTTTTCCTTCCTCTCTGCAGATGACAGATCCAATTACACTTAATGTTGGGGGGCACCTGTACACTACGTCCCTGTCCACCCTGCAGCGATACCCGGACTCCACGTTGGGCGCCATGTTCCACGGAGATCTGCCTTCAGTCCGGGATGCACAGGGCAACTACTTCATTGACCGCGACGGGCCGCTCTTCCGCTACGTGCTCAACTTCATGCGCACGTCTGAGCTGACTCTGCCGCACAACTTCAAGGAGATGGACCTGCTGCGCAAGGAGGCCGACTTCTACCAGATTGAACCTCTCATCCAGTGCCTGAACGACAAAAAGCCCCTGCACCCACTGGACACATTTGAGCAGGTAGTGGAGCTGTCCAGCACACGCAAGCTCTCCAAGTACTCGAACCCAGTGGCTGTCATCATCACGCAGCTCACAGTTACCACCAAGGTGCACCCACTGCTGGAGGGTATCGCCACCCACTTCACCAAGTGGAACAAGCACATGATGGACACGAGGGACTTCCAGGTGTCCTTCACGTTCGGGCCGTGCGATTACCACCAAGAGGTGTCACTGAGGGTGCACCTGGTGGAGTACATCACCAAACAGGGCTTCAGCATCAGGAATACACGTGTGCACCACATGAGTGAGCGAGCCAATGAGAACACAGTGGAGCATCACTGGACATTCTGCAGACTAGCCCGCAAGGACGAGGACTGACATATCACTGCCACCAGTATCGCTCTGGTCACTTTGTGCACAAATGGCAGGACATGAACCTGAAGCACTCCCAGAAGCATCATGTAAGAACACTGGTGGTGAAAGAAAACACAGAACATTCTTCTACAATAAACAAGAAAAAAGTAGTTTAAGCTGGATTGTTTTTGCAGTTTAATGGATGTTGTTAGGTTTTCTTTCAGCAGAAGGCAAATATTTGGAATTTTCTGTTTTTCAAAACCTTTAAGTTGTACTGAACGTCTTGTTTTTAGAAAACAAAAATGTGTATATGAATTGAGCTCATTCATTTTTCATTGCCTCTGTTGTCGTTTCAACCAACTTCTCATGACTTTGTCCACTTTCAGATAGTGGCATGTAGAATCATTATGGCACACGATTAATTTGAAACTCAGTGAAATTCATGCACTATAAAAAATTCAAGTCTAATAGTTGTGTTTGCATTATTTATGTGTAGACAAAAGTAGCTTATTTTGATTGTTTATTTGGCTTTATGGGAGGTAAACATTGTTTTATGTATTTGTGTACAATATTTTAGACATCATATTTTATGTAATATTATGGTTCAAAATTGTTACTTTTATTTCTAATTAAATCTTTAAATCTAAAAACCTAAATCTGTTTGTTTGTTCTTTAGGCTTTATTTTTTAAAACTTGAAATGTAGTAGACAAGTATTTCACCATAAGTGATGTTTTTTTTGTGTAGTCAAATATACACATATGACGTGCCTCTGGGCAGAGCCCACCTAAGTCCACACACACACACTGTGCCTGTGTTTAATAGGATGAATGTAATTGTCAATTAAATACACACACACACACACACACACACACACACACACACACACACACACACACACACACACACACACACACACACACACTCACTCATTAGGGAAGGGTAAAACTTCTACATCTCAACTAGGAAGATGAGGACAGTGGATCTGTCCAGAGTCTTAATTTTGAAATTTTCAGTCTTTGGGTGCTGAAGAGTTTGAGCTATAAAGCCTAGTTGTAAGCTAAAGAATTATTTTACCAGCTGGTTTGGAGAGAGGCTTCTTAATGTGTAATCTTAAGCTTATGTGTTAAGTGTTGTATTTTATGTACCAACTTCCTGTTCAGTTCACTTCTGTAGTAACTGTCAAAAAAGCCATTTTTGTTTCTGTTGACTAGTGGTTACATCACAGTTCCTGAAATGAGAAAATTATAATAAATCAGTAATCCCACTGAGACCCCTCTAGAAGGACATCCTTTGGAACATCAGGCAAACAGTAATATGCAATCACTACGATCAATATGTTCCACTAACATTGAAACAATATTTCTATATTCCAAGCCCTTTTATTCACATCGGAAAATTATTTCAGTTATACTGACCGGTGTTTATACACCTTCTTGAGTTAATCCCATGGCTCAACAGATCCTTGCCAATATTGTCACTGACATTGAAAAGGATTATCTGGACCCTGTAGTCATTATAATGGGTGACTTCAACCATGCCACTCTAAACCTGGACCTTCCCTCCTTCCATCTACACATTTAAGTGTGCCATAAGAGAGGGGGAATTTTTAACCAATGCAAAAGCTCATTTAGAGATGCTTATCATGCCACTATCTGTACCCTTTTTTGCCATTTTGATCAAGCTATTATTCAAATCATCGCTGCATACAGGCAAAAAATGAAAACTGTGAAGATTACAAAAAAGATATGAGAACATAGACTGATGAAGCTATAGGGGACCTACAATGGTGTTTGCATTCTATTGATTGGGAAGTGTTTAAATCAAATACTAATTAATAAATTAGCACAGTCACCTCTTACATCAGTTATTGTGAGGATGTCTGCAATCCTACTAAACAATCATCAGCTTCAACAATAATAAACTCTGGTTAAATGCAGAGCTCAGATAACTGGGAAGGAACAAGAAGGAGGCTTTCAGAAGTGGAGACCAGTTGGCGATCAAGAAAGCTAAGTACAAGCTTGAGAGTGTAATCAGAACAGCTAAACTATACTCTGATGAGTTAAATAACCACTCGATGATATGGACTGTTGCTGCTGACTGTTGCATAATCTGGAGAAACTGTATCCTCTGTACCAACAATCACAAAAGAAGGTTTCACACTCTCCTGAGGACCCTTTCCTCTCAAACTGGTGCTCTCCAAGGCTGTGTGGTCTGTCACCAACTATAGCAGCAACCACATCATCAAGTATGCTGACACCACAGTTGTGGGCCTCATCACCAACAACGATGAGCCAGCCTACAAAGGGGAAATCGAGAAGCTTGTTGCCCGATGTAAGGACCCCAATTTGTCTCTGAATCTCTGCGAGACTAAGGAGATGATTGCTCACAATTGCTGAATTTTTCTTTGTGGAACATTTTGCAAATAGTCACACTGTTCTAACTTCCGCTAATTAGGTGAAGTTGATGGCTGCCAATGATCCTCAGTTGTTCAGAAGCAGATATTGAATGTATGGGAAAACTAGTCCCCAGAAAGTGTATGTTTGTAATCATAGACACTGTGGTGGAAAGTTTGACAAAAGGTTTCTGGTACTACTGACATGAATGCTCAAACTGATCTCCAAGAGGTGTTTATCAAAGATGGAGTGAAGGAGGTGGGCTGTTACTCCCAAAAAGGGGTAGAAGATATTTTGAAAGATGTGCAGGAGCATTTTGTCAAATTAAATGGATCAATATGGTTTTCTGAGTGTTGTTGGAAAGTGAGCTGTCATAGTATCTCTATTCAATGAGAGATTGACAAGTGACACTGTATGTTTCCACCCATGGCACGCTGTCAGGTCTTGTAGGAAGCTTTATGCACAACAATCTGCTGAATGGATTGTCTGTGACAAACATTTTAGCTACAGCCAGTGAAGGCTAGATCCCTTTAAAGGTACTTAATTTGAGCAGGAGAGTTATTAAGATACCCCTCCAGAACTTATTTAGCAGAGCAATGATTAGTTGAGAAGGATCCATAGTGGCCAAACTAGTATTTCAAAACAGCCTTGGCAGTTTTGTGAGCAGCATAGACTTGCGGGGGCACCTCTTAAACATGTCAGTCAAGAGGAGGACGCTTTCATAAGATCTGCAGACCTTTCTAGAATTGTGTAGTTCATAGTCAAAACTTCTAGTGGGGTCATAACAGGTACATAGTGAAGCTATAGATAGAGGTTACAGATTTAATAAGAGCAATTATTCAGGATATAAGTGCAATACAGTAAGCCTGCTGGCAATTGAGGAGAGGGGAAAAAAAAAAAAACTCAAACTGGAGACAAGGGAGAAAAATAAATCTCTGGGGGTTCAAGTGCCAACAGCTGTCCTCCCTTCCTGGGTATTCTACACATAGAAATATAGTGCCAATATAACCAGCTAAGAAAGGTTATACTGCTTACAACAAAATTTTGTAGGAGAGTAAAAGCTGAATATAGTGATATCAAGGTACAGGCATACTGATCACATCATGGCATGGGGTCCTCAGCTCCTGGCAACGTGGATAGCTGGTGATGTGTTGACTACATGTGGGTCTCTGAGACAGCCAATCCTTGAAAGGGAGGTGATGTAGCAGCTGCAGGGAGAACTGTTCTCCTCTGATGCTTTGCTGTCAATTGTTGAATAAGGTTTAGTGGGCAGTTATTGGGCAATTTCTGACCCATCGTTGTTGTCTATATGTAGAGAACTTTTGGTCTGTGTGTTGTATGTCCTCTCTATGAGACTTGTGTCAGAACTGTCCAGATATAATAGTCTGTTATGTCAACAGCATGTTCATTACAGCAAATTATACAGAGAATAGTAACATCATTTCAGTCATGCTGTGGATCATTAGTGTTCCTGAAGGAAAAGTGCATGAAAGCAAAAAATTAGTAACTTCAAAGCAAAAGGTGCTGCTAGGTGCAAAGTGGTGCAGAAAAGCACTGCAGACAAAAGTTTATGGTGTGGAGAAGTGAGAGACAGTAAGAATTATTTGTGTCTGGATGGTAAACATAAATTACATAGACTTGTCAAAATAAACTTGCCATACACAAATGAAAAGATAAAACTGAGGCTCGGTTCTCAGTAAAAATCTGCTGTAGTATCATACTCTGGAGAAAAAATATTTCACGTTTCACTTTATTGTCATTCTGCATTCATACAGGTACATAAGAGAGAACAAAATGTAGTTTATGTTGGACCATGGGGGCACAGTAGTAGCAGACATCATAAAGAAATAGAAAAACATAGAACAGGTATGGGGTAGAAAGAAATATCACAGTCCATCAGTTACTCCAAGTTGCTGTAAGAACAGAAGCATTTAATGTATTTGATAAATTGAACAGATTTATTTTCTTTAGCCAGAGGCATGACAATATTTCAGCTTTAGATTTAGGTAAACAAGTGCATGGACTTTCTTAAATCATTTCATAACAGTTTTGATCGCCTTCAGTACACTAATACGACATTCCACCCAAAGAATGACTACTCTTTTTTAATTAAATATCTTTGTTGTTCCTAAACGTTCAAATCCGCCCATCAACCTTTTTTAATCCAATAAAATATCTCACATATTCTGTCACGTGTGAGACTTGCTCCGCCCACATCTTTATTTTACAAACAGACAGCTTCCTTCACCAAACAGCGAATTCCAGGAGCGCGTGACCGCGCCCATTCAATGCCTCGCTATCCTTTTACGGATGGTAGATAATTTATGCTGTTAAAGTCCCGCCCCTCCGTTTGGCACGCAATTCTATACCCGCCCATCTTCTCTATGCCTTACGTGTAGGATCCCCCCCCCCCTCCTCCACAGAGCGCGCAGCCATTTTGATTCGGGCTCCTTCGGCTTCGTGGCTCCAGGACTGATTGGGGCGCACTGAGCGGGCGCCCGCAGCGGGGACACAGCGGCGACAGGTACCGCGCTCTTCACGTTTGTCTGTTGCTGCCAGTTGTGCTTCACTGTTTGTGAGCGACCTGAAGTTTGTGAGGAGCGATCAGTACACGGCGTTGCTCGGAAATCGTGATAATTGCCCCGGAGGAAGTCTGTGAGGCGCTGCTAGTTGTGTCACTTCCATCAGCAGTGCCTCCTCCATATATATATATTTTTTATTATTTCAAATGGTTGCTACCTGGGTGATCCATATACTGTTTTTCTGTTTACGCATTTTTTGCTGTTACACAGCTGTGCTTTTTGTCTGGTTAAGTTAATCTGAATACAGTGTCAGTTTTTTCAAAGAAACGGGGTGTTTATGTTATGCGCGTTGTTTTGTATGTCTGCTCAATCACGGGATTATGTTATGTGGTAAGGTTGCAAATACAACACGATTTGATTGTCGTTTGTACTCTAGGTGGGCAGGCAGTTTACAGCGGAACAATAAAACCTTCCATGTGCGACTGTGGTTAATTGGCTGTGCTCGTTCTGAGCAACTTGTGACTTCTTGAGCCGTTATTGTTATTTAACACTTGGGCTGCTGGCTGTACTGCTCAAGTACAGCTGTAGGGAAACTCCGCCTCTTTCGGGGAGCCGCCACCTTCCATTTGCCGAACTGTTTTCTACCGACCAATCAGAGTAGAAATGCTATTACGCATGCGCTCGCTGCTAAAAATGAGGGGAAAGCATCTCTAACAGGGAGATGTTCGTCGGTGGGTTTTGTATTGATCATGTTTAGCTCAATGTCATTCAAAATAAACCTATTCTGTTGTTTTGAAGTTACTTTTTAAAATAACATACAGATCTGTTAATATTTAGCTAATATCTTTTTGCAGGATGATGTACAGTGTTTCGTGTAGTGGTTAAAGCTGTTGTCTTGGGCTCAGAGGACCCAGGTTCAAATTGCATGCCATACAATATTATGTTTGATTGAGGTATATTGCCCTGCATTACAGAGTTGTAAGTTAGTGGTGAGAATCATTTTTGAAGAAAATTACTGTTTTCTTGGTTAGGGCAGGAATGCAAGTGGATTATCGTTGACTTCTTCAATAGATATGTTTGAATTCTGAACACAGGGAAGACATATAAATGTACATTTAGAGCCAGATACCAACCTACATGTAGTGCTTTACTGTTGTGCCATTGTACTGCTGTACTAAGCTACTTACAAGTATTTTCTGTAATAAATAAGATGACATCTGAAAATCCCCAAATCAGCTTTCCCTGAAATACTGTAAAACACCTTGTGGCACCTGCAATACAAGACGGAACAGGTACACAGGGGATCATCATGCATCACACACACCAGCTGCACACCCAGGCAGGGTTGTTGCCACACAGCGCACATGCATATGGAATTCTGCAGGCAGGCAGCATGCACGCACTTATTTCTGGTGTGCTTCAGACTGATTGGAAATCCAGGGAAGTTCCACACCAAAACTGCAGGGCCTGAGATATTTTTCTTTGGTAATTCTCACATTAAAGTTTGTGGCTCTTTGAAAGGGTGATTTAAGAGAATTTAAGGCAGGAATATCCTTAGCACCTATTTTATTGTAAGGATTCAAGTGGTCCAATGTTTGTCTGAGGCACATATTACTTGGAAATACAACTATTTCACTTCCTTCTGCTAACTGACCTACACACTTCTTCCCTACCTCCATACACACACACCTACCCACCACAAGGTGGACACAGCCTTTCCACCATATTTCTCTCCCTTAAAGCAATAGTCACATTTCTAGTTACTGCAAATTGGATGGCTGCACAGTCTTCTTGCGAATACCCCATGCCCACCTCCTCCTAAACATGCTTGATAGGGTTGAGATATGAGGATTGTGCAGACCACTGAAACAATGAAAACTTCCATTTGGTGAAGATGCATGCCTTGTGACATTGTGCATTGTCATGCTGGAAGTGTCTCTCCAGGTGTGGGAAAACTGTTGCCGTGAAGAGATGAGCTTAGTCAACAATACTGTTCCAATACACTGTGCCATTCAGAGGTTTTTTAGTGAGTATGAGGGGCCCTAATGTGTGCTAGGAAAACAGTCTCCACATCATCACATTACCACCACTGGCGTGTGATGTTGAAACAAAACAGGATGGTTTTGTGGACTTGTGTTGCTTATGCTAAATTCTTGTCCTTCCATCAGTATGATGCAAAAAGAACCTGTAATGTAACCAAGCAGTTTTTTTTTCTAACTGGTCAATGGTTTGGTTTTGATGCTCCTGTGCCAGCTGGAAACAGACTGATGCTTTCTTGTTCATTGCTGACAGGATGGGTACCCGAAATGGTCTTTGGCTGTAGTGACCCATTTGAGACAAAACTTGATGAGTCTTGCGTTCTGGGATAACATTCTGCACACCAGTGTTGAATTTGGGTGTGATTTGCCTGGTTGAGGCCTGTCTGCTGGATGATTCTCACCATTCTCTGATCTACAAGCTATTTTGCCTCCATAGTTGCCAACGACTGGTACTTTTCTTTTTTTTGCTCTATTCTTGGTAAACCCTTGAAACTATTGTTCTCCTGGGCTTTTCACATAAAGTTTGGGAAATGCTAGAACCACCAACCCTAGCACCAACTATCACACTTTGGCTATGGTTTGAAATATGCCTAATAAACTGGCAACATAGTCTATGCAGACTGAGATCACTTGGTGAAGCTGTCTGCACTGCTGTTTAAGGAACAAAGTTATCCAACACCCATGTCTGTTGTGAAAGAGTAATTGCCCCCTCAGTTACTGAATTAACCAATTGACCAAATTTAATTGATAATTAGATTTAGCTGATTGAACACGCTCAGGCTTGATTGTAGCCAACCTTGGTTGACTTTGTTCCTTAACACCTTTTTTAATTATTTTTTTATTTATGTTTTTAGTTGTGTTCCCTTTACTTAATATTGCATGTTGTCCAAAGATATGAAACCATTCAGTGTGAAAAATGTGCAATAATAGGGACATTAGGAAAGCAGCAAATACTTTTCCACAAGACTTTAACAGGCAGACTTCTTAGGCTTTGGCACTATCTCTCTGACACAGTGGTGAGCAAAATGGGTGTACCTGAAGCAATGGTATTGTCTCCATTCCTGTTCACTTTCTGCACCTCTGACTTCAGGTACAAGTCTGGGCCTACTGAGGATTTCTGATGGCTGCAATAGTAGGGCATATAGAGAAGATTGATGAGCTGGTGCACAGGCATCTGATAAAGGACTTTGTTTCATGGTGTGAGTCAAACCACCTCCAATTCCTTATCAACAAAACAAAGGTGCTGGTTGTTGATGTTTGCTGTGTTAAGGAGCCCTCGTGCCTTCTTACTATCAAGGGTGGCAAGATGGACTCGGTGAGCAATACTGTTCAGATACACTGTGCCATTCAGAGGTTCAGTGAATATGAAAGGCCTTAATGTGTGCAAGAAAAACAATCCCCACACCATCACCCTGCCACTACTGGCCTGTACAGTGGAAACCAAACAGGATGGCTTTCTGGACTTGTTTTGGTTGTGCCAGATTCTAATCCTTCTTTCATTAGCATTATGCAAAAGAAACCTCAATTGATGTGAGCAATTTTTTCTAATTGTCAATGGTTCACTTTTGATGCTCTTGTGCCAGCTGAAAACCGACACTGGTGCCACCTGAGACTGTAGTCATCAGTGTAATCTTTTATGCGGTGGTGTGCTGGGGGAACATCATTTCTGGTGAAAGAGACAGATTCCAGCAAAGTAATAAAGAAAGTAGTTCTGTCATTTGTTAGAACCCTGATTTGGTAGAGGCCTTGGCAGAGACCAGGATGGAGGAAGAAGCTACAGTCCATCATGGACAATAGGTCACGTCCCCTAAATGATTGCCATGAGCTCTTTTAGCCACCCGGTTATTTAACTTGGGTGCATTAAGAATCACTTCTGGATCTTAACAGCCGTCTGCCACCATAATGGCACAGCGCCCCTGTTATTTCTTAGCTTTTTTACATTGAAGGAGCCTTGTGATCAGTCATTTAACTTCTCATTTTAGTATAATTGATAATTTTCATTTGTTATTTATTGGTTATTTATTTTTCACCTTTGGTATATGTCTTCTGTTGAAGCTGCTGTACAGGTGAATTTCCCTACAGGGGTTAATAAGTATATGTCATATCCTACCCTCTATGAGTGGGTTTTGCTGCCTGCTCATATTGGTAACCGTTTTCAGCAGTTGACCACACAAACAGCTGTGCATACAGGCTGAGGATGTTGTAAACAGACACCATCTCAGTTTGTGTTTGCATCAAACATTGCATTGTGTTTATTTTTCTTGGTTTTGGTACTTGGTGGTTATTTTGGTTTCATCGTGGACCCACATGAAAAAAGAAGCTTAACCATTTGTGAAAGTTGAAACTCGGAGAATAAAAAACTACGTATTGCTTGCTCATAATGTTGTGCTTAAGTTCAGGCCTGTTTGAGAGAATAAATCATTTGTGCTTATTTAGTGTTGGAAGCATTTCAACTTATTTTCATACTTGGGTGAATCAGGTAGTGTGGTGGTTAAGGCCATGATCCGACAAGGTTTCTGGTTCAGATTTCACCTCTGTTATAGTACCCTTAAAAAGAGCACATAGCTACAGTCCAAATACCCTGTTATATAAACTGTACAAAGCTAATACTGAGCTAAGATATTTTGGGAAATGGTGTAAGCTGAAGCAGCAGTTCTCAACCTTTTTTGTGCTGCAGATCAAAGCATGTGTTTACATTTTTTCACGGAACAACGGGGTCAGTTATTGCCCAGTAACTAGAATACAGTAAATAAACCTGTTTGCTGTGCATTAGTTAGTACAGTATATTTCGGTAATAGCAAGTGGCAGCAATTTGCCAATCTTTTACACAATCAAAACACAACACACAATGTAATGTTGTATTAACAACTATGAGTCTGATTTAAAGAAAAAAGTTTTTTACAAATTCACAGTGTATAGCTGTGATGGCTTCATTGCCTTGTTGGAAGGAATTTCTACATGCAACACACATTGGGTATAGTGCCTGATAATCACCAGGCAAGTCCGTATTTTTTTTTATGTGATGGATCGTACTTTCAATTGAAACTTGTTTTGCTATTTTTAGCATCTTCAGCTGCTACATTACCTTCATTGTTTCTGTTGTATGAGCAGCTTGCAAAAAACAATTCAGACCGCTCATCTTTTGTGTATGTATTGTAGTAGTAAGCTGATTACTACTGCCTTATACTGTGCAGCTCTGTATTTATGAACCAGAACTAATGAAACTAACCTGGTGAATACAAAACTCCACCAATCACTTAGCAGGGCTGAAGTGAATATAGGAACAAGTTATTCAAAATTATTCATATCGCTTTCATTGATTTTAAACCCATATGTCTCTTAGCTGTACCCTTCTGACAAGTGTACAAATGTTATCAGGATGTTCCATAACACCCACTTTGCAGAGTACATTTCACAGTTTAACATGGTTGACAATAAAATGCCTTGCTGTTGTCAAAATGCACATAGAGCTAATTTTTGATTATTACTCCCCCCTATAGCAATGATAGCTCACATTCTCTGTCCTTTTTTCAGTCCTGGAAGTATGTTGGACATCTCTCTTTTGAATATGACTGTAGTCTATGTTGAATGACCTTGAATAAAACCTTGCTGGCATGAGAAGTTAAAGAAAGTGATAGTGCTCACACTATATCGATTGGAATGTACCTTGTCCAGTTTAAATGCCGCCGTGTTTTTTTACCCCAGATTAGTTGGCGTAAACTGATTAGCACCTTGACTGGTTCTTCTTAACTTTTGTGATGGTTAAATCTATTCCATTGGCTTGCAGTGATAAGTTGATCTTATTAATCCTATGTTCTTAAGGTTTTTTGGGCATAGCAAGTTTTATAATGTGTCTTGGATATTAATATTTCTATTGTACAGATATCCAGTGCTTCCTTTCTTACATACTCACTTTTTTTTTTGCAGATTTTATAAAACTTTTCTTTGAAATTTTTTGTGTGGTTCCTCAATAAGATCCATAACATTTTGGCTTCTATTTTGTGTTTTTATTGTGTCATTTGATATTCTTTTAGGTTTCTTTTGCATTTTCACCTTTGGTAATGTTTCTTTGTTAATGTTTTTTTCCTCTCTGAAGAATTTTTTGTCAGTGACTTAGTATGTTTGAAGATTGTTTACATGCTTCTTCCTACAGTGAACAATATGTTGTTTTTTTTTTTAAGTGGTTGAATTGACAACCTGAAGTTACTAAACAAGTTTTTACATTATAAAATTAGGAAAAAAATTCATCAGGCTTATTTTAAAGAAATTGTGAACCTTGTTTATAATTACAGTCTTTGGCATATATTGAAATTTCCCATGTTGAGTAAAAATACAGCATT
This sequence comes from Arapaima gigas, assembly GCA_900497675.1. NCBI lineage: Eukaryota > Metazoa > Chordata > Actinopteri > Osteoglossiformes > Osteoglossidae > Arapaima > Arapaima gigas. The sequence continues at coordinate 233,624 of UFQX01000081.1, forward strand.
AGCTTCATAAAATCAGTGTTTTACCTTTCTATTCAGTCTCTATGATTTTAACATGTAACATTGCTTCAAAAATGATTTTTGTCTCACAGTTATCTGTTGTTAGGCAGCTTTGCAGATAATCACAAAAAATGAGAAGTATACTATAGTCTGCTCATTGACTCTTGTATAATGTGCAGTATTTTTCCAGACGCTAGCTACAGCAGATGAACAGAACAAGCCAGCAATAAAAAAAAAAAGCCAGCTATTACGCTGTATTGCACAACTTCATTGTGTAAGATTTTATGGTTTGTATGACTCATAATGCAACATTTTTCAACATGCCTAGCTTTTTGGTAAATGTCTTCAAGTAAGTGATAAATGAATCATATCTGTAGATCTGTACACCTTTTAAAATGTATACAGTGGGTATAGAAAGGACGAGGCTTGAGGTCAGGATTTTTTGGTATGAACGTAGGATGTGAACGTGTTCTTGGAAAAAGCCAGACCAGTGACTGAGACTTCAGAACTATGAATTCTGGTTTTTCTCTCTCCATCATACAGCATCTTTTCGCTGTGAGCAGATCACAGGGTTTAAGTAGGTAATCAGGAGTCATGGCAACGAGACACAGATGTTTGTGTGTTCCCTCCCCCTCCCATTTCACGCTCAAATCCATGGAGAGTTATACTGAGTTGTGGTTATTGCTGACGTTCTGGTCCATTCAGGCAGAAGAGAGTTGATAAGGTTTCTTTATGAAATGTTGTTGAACCCAACCATGTGTGGTGAAAAGATCAAAATAATAGATTTGACAAAAGCAGAGCTTTCAAAGTGTTCTGTGCTTCTCTTGTGCACTCAGGATGGCTGTCAGAAATGGACAAGGTGAACATGTTATTGGAACCAAACATCAACTGCAACCTATAGACCCATCAACTCTCTTGAACACATAGGAAATCAATGATGGTAGAAAATGATTTATGAACCATCTAACCATTTCTATTTTTACACCTTTTAGAATGTATACAATGGCTGTAAAAAGTAGTCAACTGCTACAACAAAATCTTGTTACATTGTTTGTGCCGTAGGTTTTCTACAGGGTTAAAGTCATGACCTGCCTGGGCTACTTAAGGAGTTCTACCTTTATTTATTTATTTATTTATTTATTTAAGCCCAACAAGGATATATTAGGCTTTTTGCTCAAGGTTAATGTTTTGAAGCTGTCCCAGTTTCAGATCTTTTGCAGACTACAAGGTTTTGCTGTAGTATATCTATATTTTGCTCTGTTTATTTTACCTTCTGTTTTGACCAGCCTACCACCCATCCGTGCTAATGAAAAGCAACCCACTACAACATGATGCTGCTGCCACCACCGTACTTTTTTTGGGAATGTTTTATAAGTGATAAGCTGTGCTCTTTTCTGGTACATAGCATTTTAGCATTAAGGTGAAACAAGGGTTTTGTCTCATCAGACAACAGAGCTCTTTTACACCGTTTTTCAGAGGCTTGCTTTTTTGTAACTTAGATTTGTAACTCCTCACCATTTAACCATACAGCCCAGCTTGGTGTGTACCTGAGGACAGCTGACTCTGTTTCTCCTGTCTAAGTTGTATCATGCTGCAGATCATTAACTTGTTTTTGACCTCTTGACTGGTTCTGTGATCATTTTTCTTCCTATTTGCTTGCAGTTTCTGGGGATGACCTGTTGTTTGAAGAATCTTGGTAGTTTAATGTGTCCTCTATTTTCTGACGATTGATTTAACAATGCTCATTGGGATTCTTAGTGCTCCTCAGTTTTTGTGAAGATCTTTTTGTGTTTGTAGTAGTTTATATGCAATGCGTAACAGAGTGATCTCAAAGTGACAGGTGTATTTAACCTTACAACAACAGTTGGATTCAGTATAAATGGCTTAAATGCACAGAGGTAGATTTCCTTGAACAGACTGTTCAAGTTCTAATGGCCACAGGTTGAAGCCATTCTCTTCAATGATAGTAAATACTAAAGGGTGAATACTTTTCAAAGGTAGGTTTTCATTTTTGTATGTGTGTATTTTTTTTAATACCTATTTTCAGAATAAAAGTGACAATGGCCCATAAAAATGTTGACTGTACAATAAAGGTGTACAGGCTTTCATCTACAGCAAAACAAATTGTGGCAGCAGTCTGTGGGGTGTGCATACTTCCTACACCAACTGTAAATTGGGGCTTCATAGTCGATGGAGGAACAGTTGTGCATGTAATTTCGTCTTCGATTCAAAGACTCAGTATTGAATGGTTCTGTGTTTCAAATATATTTTTGTGTTGGGAGAAAATTATCCTTTATGAATATTTGAGAGAGCCTTGGCAATATTCACATCTCCATTAATTTGAATGAGCTCTTAAACTGTTTTCACAGAGACAGCTGAACAAGACATTGTAGAATAATATAAGATTTGTGCTGAAGGTTTGATTGGTTGTTTAATACAGTACGGTGCAAAAGTTTTAGGCAGGTGTGGAAAGATGCTGCAAAGCAAGAATGCTTTCAAAAATAGAAGTGTTAATCGTTTATTTTTATCAATTAGCAAAATGCAAAGTGAATGAACAGAAGAGAAATTGAAATCAAATCAATATTTGGTGTGACCTCTCTTTGCCTTCAAAACGGCATCAATTCTTCTAGGTACACTTGCACAAAGTTGGGGATTTTGTAGGATTATAGTCAGGTGTATGATTAACCAATTATACCAAACAATGTGATCATAATGATCATCGTTTTCAGTCATTAACTGAAACAGAAACAGCTGTGTAAGAGTCTTAAAACTGGGTGAGAAACAGCCAAACTCCGCTACAAAGGTGAGGTTGTAGAAGACAGTTTCGTGTCACAGGTCATACACCATGGCAAGACTGAGCACAGCAACAAGACACGAGGTAGTTATACTGCATCAGCAAAGTCTCTCCCAGGCAAAGATTTCAAAGCAGACTGGGGTTTCAAGATGTGCTGTTCAAACTCTTTTGAAGAAGCACAAAAAAACTGGCAATATTGAGGACCGTAGACACAGTGATCGGCTAAGGAAATTTAGTGCAGCAGATGAGACACATCATGCTTACTTCCCTTCAAAATCGGAAGATGTCCAGCAGTGCCATCAGCTCACAACTGGCAGAAACCAGTGTGACCCAGGTACACCCATCTACTGTTCGGAGAAGTCTGGTGAGAAGTGGCCTTCATGGAAGAATTGCGACCAAAAAGCCATACCTTCAACATGGAAACAAGCCCAAGCGACTCAACTGTGCACGAAAACGGAGGAACTGGGGTGCAGAAAAATGGCAGCAGGTGCTCTGGACTGATGAGTCAAAATGTGAAATATTTGGCTGTAACAGAAGACAGTTTGTTTGCCGAAGGGCTGGAGAGCGGTACAAGAATGAGTGTCTGCAGGCAACAGTGAAGCATGGTGGAGGTTCCTTGCAAGTTTGGGACTGCATTTCAGCAAATGGGGTTGGGGATTTGGTCAAGATTAATGGTGTCCTCAATGCTGAGAAATACAGGCAGATTCTTATCCATCGTGCAATACCATCAGGGAGACATCTGATTGGCTCCAAATTTATTCTGTAGCAGGACAACGACCCCAAACATACAGCCAATGTCATTAAGAACTATCTTCAGCGTAAAGAAGAACAAGGACTCCTGGAAGTGATGATATAGCCCCCACAGAGCCCTGATCTCAACATCGAGTCTGTCTGGGATTACATGAAGAGACAGAAGGATTTGAGCAAGCCTACATCCACAGAGGATCTGTGGTTAGTTCTCCAAGATGTTTGGAACAACCTCCCTGCTGAGTTCTTTCAAAAACTGTGTGAAAGTGTACCTAGAAGAATTGATGCTGTATTGAAGGCAAAGAGAGGTCACACCAAATATTGATTTGATTTCAATTTCTCTTCTGTTCATTCACTTTGCATTTTGCTAATTGATAAAAATAAACTATTAACACATCTATTTTGAAAGCATTCTTACTTTGCAGCATTTTTCCACACCTGCCTAAAACTTTTGCACAGTACTGTATGTGCCATTTCTCATATCTTTATATGTGGCGTGGTGCTATAGTAATGTTGCTGTCAAATCTGATTTTTATTTAACCCCTCTATTTTACTGGAGATTCCAGTGTTTAGTACTTCACTGAAACTTCTTCCTTTTTCTTAAAGTTTAATGGGTGTTTATTTGTGCTCTTTTCACAGGGCACACCATCAGTTGAAGCCTTTATGTTGTTCAGCTCTTGACTTATGCCATGAATTGTGAAGAGGAGGTTGTCGAGAAGGCAGTTCAATCGTGGTCAAGACTGGAATTAGCTGGACAAGCGACTTTTCTGGAGGCCCTGAAGGTTTTCAGTCCCATGTCAAGGGACCTTCTGGACACTGAAAGGCAGCTGGTGTCCTTTCTCCAGGGACTCAAAGATGAAGGACACAGACCCACTGTGCTGAAGAGCAAGGATGTGTATGGGTACAAATCGTGCACAACAGAACCTCTTACAATGGAGAAGGTGCCTAAAATCCTGGAAGTGCCCAACAAAGTACTGAAGGTGCAAAAGATGACAAAGAAACGAAGCCGGAAGCCACTGGTGAAGAAAAAGGAGGGTGGGTGCACACAGTTACTGACTGATGCCAAGGTCATTATAAAGAATCAGCCCAAAATCCTGCTGACTAACCTGTCACAAGAGTCCCTCAAACAGACAGACCGCTGCAAAGTACCACTACTGACCACGAACAGGCCTCCACAGTGTCTGAAATTGACTAATATGACGGGACCCTCCGGTGGCCACACAGCACGACTGCAGGTCCGTTCAGACCTGGGGCCCCAGGGAATCGCTGCACCCAACTCTCAGTTACAGAGGGCACGGTCAGGAATACCAGTGCAGCCACTGGAGAGTGCAGGCAAGACGCCGGAAGTAGTAGCTCTAGAGAAAAGCCAGGTCTCCTGTCCAGTGAAGGCGGGAGTGGCGCTAACCAGAGACTCTCCTCTGGGCCTGCATGACTCGATCAAAGTCTTGAACAAGAATCACAATGGCTATGCTATGGTTCCAGTGCGAGTAAGTCAGGCAGTTGGAGCCAACAGCAGACTGGACTGGAGGGACAGGAGTCATGTGGCCATGCAGGAGCGGCTGCCAGGCCTTGGCATGGCCGGCTCTGTCTGGGTTGTCAAAGACCAGGAGAGCTCGAGACTGATGGAGAACAGTCTCAGGTTTAAGGTGATCAAAGTGGATGGTTCTGCCACAGATGAGGAAGTGAGAAGTAAAGCCCAAAAGATCTTACAAGTAAATTTGTCCCCTGTAATACAGATCACTCCGGTTGTGGCCCCGCCGGTGTGACCCATCTCTGTCTACCTGCAGCAGCTCCTGACCCTAACTGCACTCTTTGCAGTACATTTGGACATAGATGCCTTGATGATCATTAATGCTTAGATTGAAACTATTGGCCTCTGTGATCTTTTCTTCTGATGGGGGGGGGGAAAGATTAGAATTTGTATGTTTTTCATATGAAAATTTTCTGTGAAACCTGTGTTTTTAACAAATCTCCCTCCACTATGGTGCAATTGGTTTGATCCTAAACCCTGTTAAATGCCATGATTATTCTAAGCTAAAACAGTTTCATAAAGCCAAGCCATATTATTATGCAGTATCCACAGAAATTTGTCCCATAGACATTTGTTTGAATTTTTTTCTGGTGTTTCTTAATTTAATGATACATTTAATTTGTAAATCAAGTCCCTTCTCTGTCAAATAGAAATATTTTCTGAATGTAGCAAACCTTCAGGTAATAGTCCTGTGTCTTACTTTGTTTTAAATGAACAAAAGGGGGAAATGTTGCTCGTGACCTGGGAGAGAACCTGTTTCACAAAGTGCATATTTCACAATGGTTTACTTGTGCGGTTTGCAGGGTTACAGGATGACCGTTTTAAAGCCCCATTACCAACAAAATCTTAATTGGGGGCTTGTTCATTTTTGCATGTGCAGAATAAAATGTAAATAATATTTCAGTCCATTTCTGGATTTTTTATTCAGAACATACAGGTTTCTTTTGTAGCTGAAAAATATATTTCTGACAACTTGGTTTTACCAGTTCTGCTTTTAACTTCATTTATTTGTCCAGCACATTTTGTAATTTATTCTTGGGGCAACTCCCTCCCCAGCATTATCTTCCAGTCACTTGGCTACTTGACTTTGTCCTCAACTTCCTGCCCATCAGTTCAGGTTCTGCAGTCTCTGCTTTTTTTTTTTTTTTTTTTTTTTTTTTTTTTTAAAAAAAGTTTTTTACTGCAGTTGGGC
>UFQX01000081.1:239891-397945 GCA_900497675.1 Arapaima gigas
TTTTTTTTTTTTTTTTTTTTTTAAATAAAGATTTTTACTGCAGTTGGGCACTCAAATGTATGTGCCCACTCTTACAGAATGGACTTAAGTGCAGAAAGGACTGACTAGTTTTATCTTGTTTTGTTAACACTATTTAGAAGTGGATTGTAAAGTGTTATTAAACCAAAACCCTAGTGCTTTTATATTAGAGAACCATTCATGCATTCCACAGTTTAACAGTGAAACTGGTTTGGCATTTCCTTATTTAAAAATGAAACTTAACATCAGCATTATGTCAGTCAATTGATTTGATGGCTTTAAAGTTTAAATTTTATCCAATGCTATATTAAAAAGTGTGAAAACCCCCTTTGGTTGAAGTGAGCTACCCAAAGCATTTTTTTGAAAATGGCTTTGCAAAAGTAATTTTCCAATGCAGATGTTTGACACTCGTACAACTGGCCTTTTGCAGAATTTGGTGAAGCAGTACATGTTTTACAGGGGAGTGTGGCGTGGACTCTTAAATTGCCTTTAGTTTTGTAAAAACAAAAAACTTATCAGCCTTCATGGATTATTCTTGTAGAAAGTCTATTTCGTTTTTGTATAAACCAGTCATTATTTTTGCTGCAGTTTGTGAACATGTCGATTCAACTGTTCTGTCTCTGTATATTTGGTATAATTGTTTGGAAATTCAAATAAAATTTGTTTTAAAGTATATGTTGAATTTTTTTTTTTTTTTTTTTTTTTTATCAGGTTGTCACTTCATAATACCCTGGCTGGAAATGATTTGTGACTTTGGAGAAGCAGTTATGCACAGTGGTACATAATTTTCAAAGGGACATTTCCTTCCATTAATAATACACAGCAATGTAATAATAAATACAGCAGTATTGTAATAATTTAAGAGTGCAATATTAAGCTTACCTACTTTGTCGAAATGTTAATCCACTTGACCAACAATTATTTAGTTGGGGTTGAATTCTGTAAAATGGGATGCTTACTAAAAGACACCACTTTCATAGAGGAAGCGTCAGCAGCAGTTTTGGCAGTTTTCACTCTCTTTTCTTTCACCAAATAAATTGTACTCTCGAAGATGAGATTTGCACTTGTTTCACATCTTTGCTTCTTTTGTCACAGTCAAGGTGATTAATCACAGTTTTAACAGAGAAATAGCCTTTGATCTTTGAGTTTTCCTGACTCTTTCACTGCCTCCTTTCCCACTTTATGCAAGTTATGGGCCATGATGCACTGGATAGAGATGAGATCACAAGCCCACACAAGAGAATCACTTAGCACAACTTCCAGTGAAGGTCATGTTGTGGTTATTAATTTTGGTTGCAAATAACAAAGCTTTGGTTTTGGGAATGTGTACATTTATTAAAAACAACTCTACAGTAACTTCTCTTTACACTCCACCCTTGTACTCACGTGTACTGTGTGTGTGTGTGTGTGTGTTTAATTGATAATTACATTTATCCCATTGAACACAGGCACACATAATTGAAGCCGCCCCTGTTGAATCTGAATTGCACTATATATTGAACCTCACAATGGAGTGAAGCAGTCACCAAAAAGTTTCTAGAAGAATGTTGTCCCATGTTCAAAGGAAAGTCAAGATGTGATGAGGTAAAAAAGAAAGTTGTTGAAATTTATCAGTTTTGAAAGTGTTACAAAGGCATTTCATAATCTCTGGGACTCCAATGAACCACAGTGAGAGCCATTATTTCTAAGTAGAGAAAAGTTGGAAAAGTGGTGAATCTTCTCAGCAGTGGCCAGCCTATGAAAACTACTCCAAGGGCGTTGTAATGACTCATCCAGGAAGTCACAAACAATCTCTGAAGAACAACCTATGAACTGTAGGCCTCTCTAGCCTTAGCTAAGGTCAGTATTCAGAACTTGATGCAAAAGGAACTGAGGAAAAATTGGATTCTTCAGAGAGCAACAAGGCAGAAACCACTAATCTAAGAGTAACATCAATTCATCTCACAAGTGTTGTTAAAAAAAAAAACCAGATGAGCTGCATTCCTTTTGGAATAATGTTCTACAGAAAGATGAGTCAAATGTAAACCTCCTCCAGCCTGCAAAAACACTGAAGCCAATTCCTGTAAATCCAATTCGCTGCTGGCCCTGGGATGTGTCCCTTTATCTCCCTCAATGGCCCGGTATAGTTCCACCCCAGTAGTAATTGAGACCCTTAAAATTTGGGTTCCATTCAGAAGACATTTAGGTTTCCAGTGGTTTTTTTATTTTTTAAACACATAAACAGTATTTGTCAGTCAGTCTTCAAGTTACTATGTAAAAAGGAAAAATGTTTTTTTTATTAGACATGCAGCAATAAATTAGTCATCACAAAAAAATTGACAAATATATTGTAGTGGGAGGCTGTGGTGCTCCAATAGTCGACAAATGTTTACATGCATATGCTAACTGTGGGGGGTTATAGGGGAAGTACTAGCTCTGTGTCCAGTACTTTTGAGGTGGGTTGCTGTTCTGTGTGTGGTCAGTTTTGGACTTACAGCAAACAAAGCTTTATTTCACACACAATATGTGTTAATAATGCTAATGGAAACCTTTAAATACGCATCTTCAGTAAATCCTGTACAGTGGTGCTTGAAAGTTTGTGAACCCTTCAGAACTCTCTATATTTCTGCCTAAATTTGACCTAAAACTACATCAGATTTTCCCATAAGTCCTAAAAGTAGATAAAAAGAACCAAATCAAACAAATGAGTAAAAAAAATTAGACATGGACATTTATTTAATGAGGAAAATGATCCAATAACACATATCTATGAATGGCAAAAGTATGTGAACCTTTGCTTTCAGTATCTGGTGTGACCCCCTTGTGCAGCAATAACTGCAACTAAACGTTTCCAGTAATTGTTGATTAGTCCTGCACATTGGCTTGGAGGAATTTTAGACCATTCCTCCTTACAAAACAGCTTCAACTTTTATGTTGGTGGGTTTCCTCCCATGAACTACTTGCTTCAGGTCCTTCCACAACATACCTATTGGATTAAGGTCAGGACTTTGACTTGGCCATTCCAAAACCTTAACTTTGTTCTTCTTTAACCTTTCTTTGGTAGAACGACTTGTGTGCTTAGGGCCGTTGTCTTGCTGCATGACCCATGTTCTCTTCAGATTCAGCTCACTGACAGATGTCCTGACATTTTGCTTTAGAATTTGTTGGTATAATTCAGAATTCATTGTTCCATCAATGATGGCAAGCTGTCCTGGCCCAAATGCAGCAAAACAGGCCCAAACCATGATACTACCACCACCATGTTTCACAGATGGTATGAGGTTTTTATGCTGGACTGCAGCGTTTTCCTTTCTCCAACTGTAACGCTTCTCATTTAGACCAAAAAGCTCTATTTTGGTCTCATCCATCCACAAAACATTGTTCCGATAGCCTTCTGGCTTGTCCAGGTGATCTTTAGCAAACTGCAGACGGGCAGCAATGTTCTTTTTGGAGAGCAGCGGCTTTCTCCTTGCAATCCTGCCATGCACACAATTGTTGTTCAGTGTCCTCATGAACATTAACATTAGCTAATGTGAGAAAGGCCTTTAGTTGCTTAAAGGTTATCTTAGGTTCCTTTGTGATCTTGCAGACTATTATACGCCTTGCTCTTGGCGTGATCTTTGTTGGTCGACCACTCCTAGGGAGGGTAATAATGGTCTTGAATTTCCTCCATCTGTAGGACTGTGGATTGGTGGAGTCCAAACTCTTTAGAGATGGATTTGTAACCTTTTCCAGCCTGATATGCATCAACAACTCTTTTTCTAAGGTCCTCAGAAATCTCCTTTGTTCATGCCATGATACATTTCCACAAACGTGTTGTGCAGATCGGACTTAGATAGATCCCTGTTCTTTAAATAAAACAGGTCAACCACTCACCCCTGATTGTCATCCCATTGATTGAAAACACCTGACTAATTTCATCTTCAAATTATTTGCTAATCCTAAAGGTTCACATACTTTTGCTACTCACAGATGTGTTATTGGATCATTTTCCTCAATAAATAAATGTCCATGTCTAAATTTTTGACTCATGTTTGATTTGGTTCTCTTTATCTACTTTTAGGACTTGTGTGAAAATCTGATGTAGTTTTAGGTCAAATTTATGCAGAAATATAGAAAGTTCTGAAGGGTTCACAAACTGTCAAGCACCACTGTATATTCAGTGCAGTCAGGAGAGGATGCTGATGACTCCAAAGGGAACAGAAGGACGGGAGATGATCACATTTAGTTATTTCTGAATTCATTATCGGGGTCTTTACTGTAGCAAATTCCTTTGTAGGAAGGAACCACTTCGCTTTTCCACACATCTGTTGTTTTTTCCATTTACATTATTATTTTATGTAATGTTTTTTTCATTTTTTGTGTTCAATTTCTTTTAATTTTATTCAGAACAATGACAACAGTGTGTAAACATGGAATAAACTCTCATGGGAACATAGAAGAACTTTGACCAAGGATGGTGCAGAATGAGGTAAGATTCAAACCCAGGTTCTCACATCTTGCAGAAATAAACTATATACATTCAGCTCAAGAATTATTGCCACCATTTATGAAATTGTGCAAAAAATGAATGCATAGAATAAGCAAAACAAACAATAATATTTTGAGCTCACATATAGGAGGAAACCATATACTTACACATATGGGCAAAACACAATTTTTCAAATATAAAACATTTTTAGTATATTTCTTGGAACATAGGTTTTAGGTTTACTTACTAACATGTTTACAGTATTTATGGCTGCACCTCTGAATATGAGGCATGGGGTATACAAAATTAATGTGCATAAAAGCAACATTGTTGGGTTTTCATGGAATATAAGGGAGCCCTATATTGAGAGAACATAAAGCTGAAACACCACCATTAAGGAGAATTAAATATGATACTCTGGCTATATTTATGAACAGGTGAATTTTTGTGGCCTGAAAAGAGATCTCCGTCAAGATTTTGGATCGCTTTCCTTTCAAAATTACACTCCAGGAGTTTCTCCTCCCCCTGCCTGGTTTGTGACCTCAGTATGTTAGATATGCAAGATTGCCAAGGAAAGCAGCAAAAGCCAGATGTCACGTCTGATTCCTGTTTCTAAAGTCACCCCAGTGGCTTTTATAGACCAGACTGTGAAACTGAGGGAGAAGGAAAAAGAAAAAAACTCATTCTGGAGAATGAAATGTCTCAAGTGAAATAAAATATATACATGAAGATGCCACATTACTATAATAAAGAACACATTGTAAATTGTCATTTTGCAAAATACAAAGAGCTTCATGATGCTTCTGGCTGACGAAACTGTTCATTTTAAATAATCATTTCCCTGTATTTTTCATTTATTTTTAGTGACAAAGAAAACTGCCAGGGGGACAATAGTGTCTCTTGCATCTGTTTCTGCAGGGGGGTCAGCATTCTCTGAATGGGGTAATGGGTGCTGGGCTCCAGGAAATGGGGGCAGGAAGCCACCTATAATCACATCTCATTGAGCTGCCACCTAACAGTAAACATGAGGACAAACAACACAGACAAACTGGCCTCCTGTGGCTTAACATCTCAACTGCCCTGAATGTCATTTCACTCCTGTCACTGAGTCACAGTGAATGCTGCAATTCAGCTATTAATGAGTGTGCAGTTTTAATGACTCATTGTGGGCTGAAATGGTGGTGTGAGGACATGGTGGGAATAGTTTGTCTCCACTTGCAGGAAAGTGACTTTCCCTTCTTCTGTGTTCAGTGATCAGCAGGGAGCCACAGGGGTCTTTGGCTGAGCAAAATAAACATTTTGTCATCTCTGACTTCTCACCTCCATCCCAGCAGGTCCCATTTCCACACATCCTATGTACAGATAAACAATTGGTGCAGTTCACTGGAGATGGCAGCTCTCTACATGTCCCCCAAGAATTCACCATCTTTCATGGAGCTCCTGGCTTCCTTCATAACCATCAGTCATTGTCCAACAATGTACATTTCTCAACCTTCCCTTCTCTTTTTGTAATTCCTCTGCCACACCTGCCCTCCCTCCAACCGCACCACTGAAGATTTCTTTTTCTTCAGTTACAAAATGAACTCCGTAAACAGCAAGCTGTTGTGAATTGATAACTGTTATGTTATGTCAGAATGCTGTTCAATGATGTCACCTCAGCATCCTACACCATCATTCACCAGCAACTGGTCAATAAACTGTCCTCACTGGGTCTGAACAGGATCCACAGCAACACTTACCAGACCACCATCCTCAACACTGGTGCACCACAAGTCTATGTGCTCAGCCCACTCCTGTTTACCTTTGTAACTCATGACTGTGTTGCCAAGTACAGCAGCAACTAGAGTGCAAGTCAGTGCCATCTGGCCTTGTTTTTTGTATTTCTAACACGTGTAAGTTGGCATTTAATAGTGTGTTTTGGTGCTCTTTTGGGTGTTCTTAGTCTTGGCCTCAGAGCAAAGGGGTAGAACATGAGCTTTTCAGCAGCCATGGGGGGAATGAGTGGCTCTCCAACATCCAACACAACTAATAAATTCCTGAAAGTCACATGGGGGCCAAAAAGGAGTGGCACCAACAGTCTGTACCATGTTTTCAAAGTTGTTGCAGAACAGTAGTAGTGTAAAATTGAGTGGAAGTGACAGCGGTTGGTGGGGGGTGGATTGGTAGTGAGGGCAGATCAAAGGACTAACAAATTTTACACAGAGTGCAAAGTCCAGCCATTCAACCCCTAACTACAGCTGCTATTAATATAACAAAAGGCCTTGAAGCATTCTGCCATGAGACACATTGGCTAATCGCTGCACATTGCATTTCTGTCTACACTACTGGACACACTGATGTGCGTTTTTGTGGTATTTATGAGCCCCCCTGTAGTGGCTATGACCTCGATTGCGCATGCGCACACGTGGCAGACACGTGAGCCGCAAGTGACGTTAAACGTTAACGGTGATTGTTTTGGTCTCTCGTGGCCACTATTGGCCATTCTTGTGTACTGCAAACAATATTTTAATTTTTTTGAATTGTTTGTGAAATTCAGTACTGTAAAGTTATCCATTTCAACCATATATTTACACACATATTACATGTATTATACACAGACACATATATAAAGAATAGAGTTGGAAATCTATATATGTCATGTATCTCGCTTATTTGAAAGCAGTCACGTTAATACTTTTCTTAGTAGACGTTCATATGCATTCAGAAACGATATAAACGAAATAAAAGAATAATTACAATTATCTGGGCTTTACCCACCTTCCTCGCACTTTATTTGTTTAGTTAACATCATATACCACAGAAATCTTCCGGTTTTGCCCAGCTTGCCCAAACAGTATGAATAAGAACCTCGTTCACGGACAAAATAAAAACAGGATTTTCCCCGCTGTGGAACGGATGTGAAGTATCCGGCCCAGTGACTCGGACGAAATGAGATGTGACAAATCCCTCTTCGGAGTGCATTAGATGTAACACGAGAATAACGAACAATTTGCGCGCCGTCGCCACGCCACTGACGTCATGGAGAAGCCTTCAGTGGAGGTGTAAATGTTGTGTCTAGTAGAGGACACAGAGCTACGTCACTCTGCAGGCAGCCCGTTTTCCGTTATGATTGAGTTTGTTCTTTAAATACGTTCTGCCTGTAGAAAAATGGTGCGTAGCAGTGAGACAGTAAGGTACATTCTGAATCTGGTGCCGGGCAAGCGGCGCTTTGGGATGTACCGGTTCCTGCCTTTCTTCTTCTGCCTCGGAGGAGTGATGGAGTGGGTCATGATCAACGTCCGCATCGGGAAGGAGACTTTCTGTGAGTCCCGTCTGAGCTCGTTTACAGCTCATGATTACAGTTGCAATACAGGGTGTCGGAGAAACTGGCTCTCATGGTGGATTTCAGAGTACTTTGTGGTATACACTGTGGTACACGAGTCGGTGGAGGAGAGGGTAGAAACATGGTCTTATAAGGGGAAGGTTACTGAAGGTTTTTGAATCCCTCCCCATTTCTGCTGGAGGCCTCTCGATCAAAGTACTTCTCTTGAACAGATACAGTAAGAATTACCGAATTTTACAAATCGGCCAAATACTGTGCGCTGCTTTGGATAAAAACTAAAGAGTAATAATTGACCGTAAGAACGGGTTCAGATGATGTATTACAGATGACCACACTATTATCTCAGCCACACTAATTGGCCAAAAAGGGATGCTGTTGGTATAAAGAATATGCTTTAAACAATAATTCTGCAGTATTGGATTTTATGGTTGTTGTTTCAAGCCCACTGGCCTGTTCACTGCTCTTGTACTCTTGATCAAGATAGTTCCCTTGAATTACTGCAGTAAGAATATGCTGCTGTATGAATGGGTCAGAAACTTTGAACAAAGCAGTAATGAAGTTGAGTGGTTGTGAGGGAACTGCAGAATGTGCAGTCCAGTCGTCACCATGAGCTAAATGACATGAATTTACACTAATCAGACAACAACCCAGGATGCTATTGGTCTGGAAAAAGCTAAATGTAGCAGCTCCAAATTAGTAGATAGTAAAATTGCATCATTTTGTTTATCATTTGTAATGTGAATGTATTGATTGATCTCTATTAAGCATAACTCAGAAATTTCACAGTTGGCATTTTTGTGAGTTAAATTAATTAAAAAATTTCTGAAGAGAATGGGTGTGGTTTGAGGTAGGGGGTCAGTGTTCAGGTTCACTCCTGACTGAGATCTGTGTCCACTCTTCCCTGCAGATGATGTGTACAGAAGAAAGCAATCTGAGAGGCAGTACGAACAAAAACTGGATGGACTGACCTCGTTGATGGACACAGCAGGCGAAAAGTGAACTAACTCCCTTGTGCACACGCGTGACAGCTGTGCTGAATCTGTGACCAGATGTGTCAATGCACTGTTCTGAAGAGTGCATGGCCATTTGTTACATCCTCAGAACATCATACCTGCTCTGTTTGGTCTAATTTCCAGTTTTGTGATGCTCAGGAAATTATTGCCACTTTTTTCATATTTACCAGATACTTTTACTCAGAAATTACTGCAGATTGATACAGGAGGGCAGTGTAGAACCATTAAGTACTTAACCTGAATGGTCTGGTAATACAGCAAGATTTATAAATTATTTAAACTATTGCAGCAATTATGGATTAAAATGGGTACAACTGCAACCATGGGGTGAAAGCATCAGCCAAGATGTTTTCAGTGCAGAAAATGTTTTGAGTTCATTCCTGGTTGTACTGTCTTTATTTAAAATATATCCACATATTATGCAGTTCCTTTCCTCTGTTCTTGGATTTAATCTTTTAAATCCAGTGTGTGTTAGTATTTTTGTGAAACTCAATGCACAGGAAACACTGAGGAAGGAGAGCATTTACAGTGTTATTTTTCTGTGGACAGTTCATTGTAATCTTCACTTTAATGGGAGCCACAGTGGCAGAATATGAACAGTTTGATCCTTTGTCTAAACACTTCAAGTAAAAAAAGGACAGCTCGTTGTGAAACTTTTAAATAATTACAGCATTGATACACATTGGCACATTATGAAATATTTAATGTTTTTCAACTTACATGAAGTGTAGTGAAGACTGACTTTAAATGTTCATACTTGTTTCTCAATGCTTTAATATATGAATAATGCTAGTGACTTAAGTAGCTTTGTTAAGCTAGTTAACACATAGTTACATACAGCACAGCATTTTGTGCCCTCACAGGATGTATTTCATTAAGTTAAGTGGAAGTTGCTCTTCTGTGTTAAAGTGAAACACAATCTTCTTCATGGCTCACAGGGAAACATGTAAAGCAGTTTTTATGCTACACGAAACCTGTCAACAACACTGGTAAGTTCTGCATAGAAACTCCTTGGCTGACACACAAATGAGACATTTACATAGGTTAAGGTTTACCTGTCACACAGTCAGCTATTTTCTGCTAGACTAATTCAGAGTCAGTGACTTGCTGAATATACTGCAGAACTGCTGGCAACAGATTAGAACTGACAACCTTTTGATCCCACTTCCCTTAAGTTTTTCCATGAAGCTTTTGTTCTCCTTCCTTATTTTTTGTTATGGTTCAGTCGGTTAATCAGAAATATAGTGACTGTGATGGATCAGTCTCATGTGAATCCTGAAACAAGAAAAGATTACAGGGATTAAGAAAGCTATTTAATAGCTTATTATAACATTCATACAGTGTGATGTCTTATAAAAAGCTTTTACTGCATATGTGTTTGTAATAATCAACTATTTGCACTCACACCAAAAGGCTCTATCAAGGCTCTGTTACCACTGTACAGTGGGTTAGGAATGGACACCAGTGCAGGATTCACTTCTGTGCTGCTGAAGGCGCCATTGTCCTCATTCTGTTATTGTAGCAACAAAACCACACATAATCACAGTTATTTATTTCATAAAAAGATGTCAGCAACTTTTTCATCAGCTTACTATGAACTGACAGAGTAAAGATTACGCTATTGTATATCATAAATGGGTGGATGTTGCTTTGAAGAAAAGCATCAAATCAATGAATAATGAACCGTATTGGACATTTTGAAATGACACGTGCAAAGGATTTCAAAACACCCTGAAGCTACAGAGATATCAAATAATGTTTTATTTCTTATAAATAACATGTGAGTTTTGTGTTTTTACCAAATAATTCGGTGCAAAGTAAACACAGTAAACAGGGTGAGGGTTAGTGTTTTGGTTAACCTGGAAGTAGTGAAATTGGGAGCCGGTGCTTCTGCGCTTGAGGAGGCAGACAGACACAATGGCAATGATGATGATGACGAGGGCTGCTCCGAGGACTGCTGTGATTCCAGCCACGCTAGATTGGGGCTCAACCAGTGACTGTCCTGGAGTGACTGCAGGTGCCACCTGAGTGGGAGGAGAAAGTACTGTCTGTCTCTACCTCAACGTGCTGGGTATCCCATGACACATTTTCATTCAGCATAATGTACAGAGTGTCACATGTTCTGAGACATTGTTTGATACATGTGACCATCTCATTTCTAACTGGCCTGTCATAGGTACTCACGGGTGGGGCTTTCAGTGGGGCCTCAATTACATGGATGATCCCATTAACGGCAGGGATGTCCCAGACCACAAGTCGCCTGTGGTTCACCCGTTTGTTGGGAATGTGGGATCCCTGAGGACAGAGCAGTGAACATTTCCACCATCTTAAGACTGAGGCTGGACACGTATCCACTGTTCTTTATCCCTTTACCAGGACAGGACACTTTAAATGAACAATAAATGCTCAGAAATTTAACACTCTGCCTGCTGTCATAATTTTTACCCACAAGTACAACAGAGATGAAGGAGCTGAACTTCACTCGAGAGGGGCCCTGCTGCTGTATACTGCACTTATTCCCATAAACATCCAGCTGTATACCTGGGTGACTGGGCTCAACTACAGCTCAGTCTGTATGTAGTTTGTATGTTCTCCCAATGTTTATGTGGGTTTCCTTCCACAGTACAGAGAAATGTGTTTCAAGGTGATTGATCACTCTAAGTTGCCCATAGTGTTTGTGTGGCCATGGACTGATGTCCTGTCCAGAGTGTAATTTCATGGCCTGATGGCCAGTGATTCTGGGATAGGCTTCAGACCGCCCCCATGACCCTGACCTGGATGAAGCAGTTATGGATAAGAGATGGATGGATTTATAACCATGTAAACATGGACAGACAAGCCGGTCTTTTCAGACAAAATTCAGGTAATGATGAAATTAATGTATAGTAAGTAAGTGCAGGTTTCTCACATCTGTTGGAGATGTGTCTCAGCTGGACTGGTGACTCTAAATTGCCCATAGTGTCTGTGTCTGTGGTGCAGACCCTGTCTCACACCTTATTTTCTCTGGACCACAGCAACCCTGACCTGCACAGGTGCCGGCTGATGATGAAGGTAGGGGCGGTGGTGTGAAGCACACTCACCGTGTCCAGGGTGGTGTTTGTTGACAGGATGTCCACAGTCAAATTGTAGCCAAGCCTAGAAGCAATAGCCATGTCCTGCTCAAGATCTTCATACAGGTGAACAACGCTGTCAGCACATATGTGGTACTCAACGTCTCTCCATGACAGTGTCTGCATAACAAATTAATTCCTTGATCAGAAAACCCCAGTGTGAGGAGAAACACAACATGCTACAGACTGAGTGTCCAACATTTACCTCATTTGCATAAAAGCCAGCATTTTGTGGAATAAACAGAGTGAGAAACGTGGACCGGGATGACAGTAAGGTCATCAGGCTCTCTCCCTCTGTGGTGGAGTTTGCATAGTTCAACAAAATCTGGGGAAAAGGATGGAAAGTGAATTAGAGGCACACTGAGTTTTTTAGCTGTGAAGCCGTCCCACTCACCAAGTAGAAGGTGGACAAATCCTCGCTGGTGGCCACGACGCTTGCCAAGTCCCCGTTGCAGAAGAGCCCGTTGCCAATGTACCCATGCCCGCAAATGCATGAGACCTCTGCAGAGACGAACAGGGCCACACAATTGCTGTGGTTGCTGGGTGTGGACAAACAAGCAGTTTGCAACAGTAGTTCACACCTTTCACCCTGTAGCAGTAGGCATCGAAGGTGCTGCTCCCGTTCACAGGGCTCCTGTAGGTCACCACGCCCACCTGGTTGTTACCACAGCTGACAGAGGGGAATGTGACTGGGTGGCCGATGAGCTGCCCCTCCATCCAGCCGGCCATGCAGACATGCATCCCGAGCTGCAGGGAACAAAGCGCACACATCTACACACCTCCCTTTTTTGTGTGATGTTCTTAATTCTGCACCTTTACTATAATTACTACTTATTCATTTGTGTGACACTTTTCTCCAAAGCATATTACAGTATTAAGCTACTTACATTGACTTACCCATTTATACAGCAGGGTAATTTTTACTGTATCAGTTCAGGGTAATAAGCCAATACAACAGGAGGTGGGATTCCAACATGAATACTTCAAATTATAAGATGGCAGCTTTAACTACCTGTTAGTATGTCTGTGTAATTGCACTGTACTGACCTGCTGGGCACTAGAGACTTGCGCCAAAGTGGCGAGGGTGGCATTCTCCTGCTGGCACCGTGCTTGTGCCTCTGTGTAGTTGAGTAGGTACCTGCCGGCAGGCGAGCTCAGGTGGAATACCCCAGCTGTGCTCTCTGAAAGACATGCCACCCCTGCTCAGGATGGGTCTCTACCCAGCAACAAGGAGACAAAGCAGCACCACCTAGTGGTCAAGGAGGCAGCTTTATAACCAGAGGGTCTCTCCCTAAAGCTTTAATATGCTGCTGTATTCTTATAATCTCATAAGTTTATAAATTAGGTGTAAGTACCTAATTATAATTATAATTTTGCTGCTAAACTGATATTTAAATCAAAAGCTGTTTTGTTCAGTCCAACTGCTTAATATTTATTATCCTGGAGCAGTTTAGTGGAGGTACTTTGGTCAAAGGCATTACAACAGTAGGGGGCAGTGGGGTTGAAACCAGTCACTTTCAGGACACAATGTTAGATCCTCAGCCGTTGCACTACTGGGTGCTTTCAAACAAATTCTGTCAGCCAGCAAGGACCACAGTGACAGAGCAAATAACCAGAAGGTCAGTGTGACAGCAGTGTTGGAATCTGCAAAATCAGTGCCTCACCCTGGAAGTGCAAGTCCTGGCATTCGGCCTTCGGGTCACAGCCACCATTCTCCTTCAGGCAGCGATTGATATTGAGTGTCACCTTCTTCTGGCACAGGATCCCATTTCCCATGTATCCAGGATGACAGCGACATTCCCTCTCATTCTGGACAGGCCATTATTGTTATTGATCGTTTGGTGAAATTTAATTATTTTTTCTCTTTGCCTGGCACCTGGTGACTCCACGAAATGCTCTGGATCACCATGACCCTCACCAGCACACATGGTTAAGGATGGATGGATATATTACTGATTTGCTAGAATTATTATTATAATGTCTGTGCCCTGTGGCAGAGACATTGAAGACAAACTTTGGAACAGACAGGGGGTCATTTGTGAAACAGATCATCTTCCGACAGTAAAAGGGAGATACCTTCACTACTCACCGGACCAGTGAACACACAGGAGGCAAAGTCCCCACAGCCGCCATTTTCTTCCTGCACACACCTGTTGATAGGTGAGCAGCTGTAGCCATCCCCCGTGTAGCCAAGTGGACAAAAGCAGGTGATGTGGATGCCAGCCTGTATGCAGTTGGCATGAGGGTGGCAGCCCCCATTGTCCTCACTGCAGAGGTCAGGCGCTGGAGCAACAGAGCAACAATATAGCACTGGTCCTGCCCATCCATGGTTATCCTCTGTTAGCTGCAACAAACAGACAAATCGTACCTGTGCAGCGCCTGCCATCACCCTCATAGGGCCACTTGCACTCACACCTGTTGTCAGGTCGACATGCAGCATTGGGGTCACACAGCGGAGAGCAGACAGGCATTGCTCCTACAGGCACACACAGCACACATGTTACACACATGCTGAAGTGTACTGTGTACATATACACCGCACATAACTGCATAAACAGTACACAAAATGGTTATATAGGGTGCACTGTATACACAGACAGACAAAGAGGGTACAGTATATATACATTCATTGCACTCTTACTGTGAGCAGACATACATTGTGTATCTGTGTATCCTCCCCACAGAGGCTGTATGTATGTTAAGTATATAAACTGTGAGTGGCTACATAAACTGTACATAAAGTGATTTGCCCCACCAGTGGGAGTCAGTGCTGCAGTGTGTTCGGTTACCCAGCTGGACATCGCACTGCTTCCCGCTCCAGCCCTCTGCACAGAAGCAGCGGCCGTCACCCTCCAGCCCGTCCTGGCACTGTCCATTTAGGCTGCAGAGACATGCTGCAAACGCCCGGCAAAGCACAGTCACATTTCCCATCATACCCCCAGCTGGAGGCGCATGCTTCAGAGTACAGATATATTGTTTTCTCCAGAAGAAAGTTTATTATTATTATTATTATTATTATTATTATTATATGTTACAAATTTAAACTTTACTAGTGTAAATATTTGTACAGAGGGCCACTATGACGTCTCGCACCTGTGCAGTTGGGGCCGTAGTGTCTGAGCTCACAGAGCTCGCAGGCCACTCCTGTGAACCCGCTCTGGCACCGGCACCGACCGTTGCCCAGCATGGTGTCGTCACATAGGCCGCGGTTCCCGCACGGCGCCCGCAGCCCCCCAGGACACACTGCAACACAAGGCAGGGCAGAGGGGTGTGACACAGGGCATGACCTAGCGGCATGTGAACGGAGCCTGTGACATCAGAAATTCACCCTGGCAGTCTCTGCCATGGTGGTTCCTGCAGCAGTCGGGCACCCAGTGTGCGCTCGAGCATCTCCTCCTGCACAGCACGAGCCGCCGCAAGCGCCGTGGAAACCGCTTGGTGATGGAGTTCCTCTGTCTGCGAGGCGACCAGCTGTCAGGTCTCGACCGCAAACCCCTCAGAATTTTACCCTGAATAGCACAGAAACGTCCATAAATACACTGTACATATGACAGCACTAGGGATAAAAAAAATACTGTTCATTTGGAATGTTGTGGAATCAAAACTTACAGTGAATCTGGATCCTGCTGGACATTTAATAACCTTATTACAGCTGCTGTACGGACCCTGTGGAAACGGGAAATATTTTATTTGAGAAAATACAGTACAGTCATTTGTGGGAATATGTTCATATTCTTGGCATGTATGTAAATAACCACGAGGCCCTCACATCAAACTCCGTTTCCTCAAAGCGGTCGCAACGTGCACCCAGGTTGGGAGGCTCCAGAAGGCTATCAATGCCGTATGCAATTCCCACTTCGGACAACATGTGGCGCTGCAGGACACGAGCGTCTCCGCCGTCAACCAGCAGGTCTCCCTTAAGGCAAAAAAACACGTTGGAGTTCTAGGTGCAAGTAAACCACTGTATACGCAATTTCGCTGTGACACAGCTAAAATCTTTAGTACCGGCTCCCTGTTGGCGCTGCCATGCAGAGCTAGAAATTCGTCTACAGCAGATGAAGAAACTCAAAAGTTTACGTGTGGCGTGAACAGCTTGTTCCTGTACCACACTGTGAAGTAAGGCAACCTGTAACGGACATACTTTGCTAATATATTTACCGTTTCACCTCTCATGTTCACTTTGTTTCGTCGTGTTTGTGGAGTGCCTTTATTTTAATCTCAAAAATAAAGTGGTGTGATCCCCTGTTTCCGCTTGCTGTGCTGTACTGCTCCATGCCACGCATCCGACAATGTGTTTTAGACTCTTTTTAAGTGATATATCTGACAGTTGGATTTGTTTGAGGTGGGGGAATTGATTGGACTGAGAATACATTGTTATTTTTCCCATTTAAAATAATGTGAAATAGCATCCTAGTATATACAATTTCAATTTGCGCAGCATTTTCCTGAATGAATTGTCTAAAATGTAGTTTACTTGTTATTAATCTTTCTACAATGACAATCTTCAAAATATGGTGATATTCTGACAAAAAGTGTTAAAATCATTACAATTTTGAAGTTGCTGACTTTAATAAAAAACAGTGTTGATGTGGTTATCAGCCACAGAACGAGAAAGGTTGAAATCATACCACACTTTTACTGTGGCAGCTGAAGAAGAGAGTGGAGCCAAACATGGTCCTGAAGGAGCCTTCGCCTGGCAGAGCTGCAGCCACGAGCTGAAATTGTTCATAAAAACTCATAGCCTATGACTGTTATTAACTAGTAATCAACATTTTCAAAAAGAACATTTAAATACCTTGACATGAAAGCAATACATTTTGCAGAGGTTTCATATTATACTGTATTATTTTTATTATCAGGAAGTGTGATTGAGTAGTTCCCACAGG
Organism: Arapaima gigas; assembly: GCA_900497675.1. Classification (NCBI taxonomy): domain Eukaryota; kingdom Metazoa; phylum Chordata; class Actinopteri; order Osteoglossiformes; family Osteoglossidae; genus Arapaima; species Arapaima gigas. The sequence goes on from UFQX01000081.1 coordinate 256,691, forward strand.
GCTCTTGAGGTACGATTCCAAATTCCTTAATCAGTATGCTGCTGAATTAGTGTTTCCTTATCTACTCTGACAAAATGTTCAGCTAAAAAAATAGGTATATTTGTAAGGTGCTGTGTATAAGCTACAATCTGATGTAACAATGTGAAATAAATAATAGTAATAATAACATTGGAAAATTGAAAGGTTTGGTGGGCTCACAGTGATGCCGCGGATGATGTGAGCACGGATGTACGCTGACAGCTCCTCGCGATGTTCCTTGCTGTATAGTCGCCTCTTGCGCTCCTGTGGCAGTGAGAGGAATGCTGCATCCGTGGGCCAGAGCATGGTGAATGGGTGGTGGAGGGGATTTGCAATCAGCGCCATCAATCCCGCCTCCTGAGGAGGCAGCACATTCAAACACAGTCCAAGTATTACTGATCACAGTGCACACATGACAGGATTTGCTATTTTTCTCTGCCTTTTCCACTGTGGCCCTTTCTTTCCCGTGTCAGAAGTGCTTTGTCAACTTTCATGGTATAGTCTAATTTTGAGCCATTCATATTACATTGTGTCAATGGTTGCACCAGGACACAACATCTGTGATGTAACCTGGGGTCACTGGGTGTTTCAGATTTTTTAACAAAAGACACCCTCACCAAAGGGACCTGAATAGGCCTTGGTCTCCATCCAGGTAGTGCTACCTTGAACCCACTGCTCACCCCTCTTGATCATCTAGATGCCCTCTTCAGTCTCAGTAGTGTCTGTTACAGCCTTCCTCCCCTAACTGCCTGTGGTGCTCAACATTCTATATGCTCGATACAAAGATGTCCCAGGATCCCTTGCAGCCACTTCCTTTGTTAGTCACTTTATGCACCTTGCCATCCAGTCTTTAGAGCAACACTGCTCCACCAGTTCCTCACACCTCCATATGTTCCTTACATAAGCTTCTTCCACTTTCTCTTCCCAAACTACTGTGAGCCCCAACAAGATGACTTGCTTAGAGGTCTGTCACAACAACATGTCTGGCCTCAGAGATGTCTTTGTGATAGTGGCTGGAAAATAAAGCTGCCTCTCAAAGTCAGCCACCAATGGTCAGTTTATTGCCATCACCAGGAGCCCTGACCTCCCACTAGATACTGACTTTACTGAGTTTGATTGACTGGAAACTGCTGCTGCTGGGAGCTTGAGGAAAGCAGATGATTTTACCTTGAGAATTTTGCTGAAAATAGTGTATCCGTAGGCCTCAGCTGCTGCAGTAATGTTCATCTGAAATGAAACAATCTAGAGGTTCAGCCCCAGTTCTGCAACCTGTGACAATGTGATACTTTCCCTGTGGCGGCTGAGCATACCGTTGCAGGAAACTCTGTGCTGTTGTTCAAAAGATCATATGGCACCAATACTCTGTCAATGAAATGTATGACCCCGGTGGAGGTGACATAGTTGGTCGAAATGATTTTTGATTCCTCGTTAATATACAAATTTCCCTAAGTAAAAGGAACATGCGTGTTAATTTGTGAAATTTGGTGCTGATGAAGCAGAATTAGTGTTTCTGCTGGATGTATATTTGAGTGATTTCTGATATTTTCTGTGAAGAATAAAAATAAAAAGGCACCTCTTGGAATGTGAAGCGCAGCTGGTACCCAGAGAGGGTGACCGCCTCACTGAGGGACCACAGATGTGACTCAAGAAGCTGTTTACAGCCAACCATGTGGTACCTCAACAGGTCTCCAAGGTGACTTGTGTTCACCCAGGGCTCCACCTGCCAAAAGCAGAATTTTTTCTGTGAAAACAGGTAGTTGAAGGTATTTGACTTTTGAAACTGCGATGAAATTTCATTGAAATGTACAAATTCCATTTATTTTGTAGTGCTCATCCAATAACCTCCTCAGCACCCTGTTACATCAACATTTTATTTGCTGGCATAGTCTGGTATAATAAAGCAAAATAAAAACAGTTATTGTTTGCATTTTATTTAAAGCACTGTAGACACTGTAAAATTATGTAAAATATGTCATACAAAAAATATGGAACACAAAAAAACTATACCTTGAAATTTTTGATGTATTCTCTGTGTGGAACAAATACTGTGAAAGGGCCTTTTCCCTTCAGATCACTCATCTTTGACTCCTATGAAAAGGAAAAAATAGAAAAAATCTTTGAGCCTTCTTGAGTGCTGGGAGGGACTTAGCAGCTCTGAGGAACAGAAGGAGCTCAATCCACCAAATCCGAGAACCTATAGATTTTTGAATTTGAATCACTTGTCAGTATAACCACCAAACAGCTACAGGTGGAGAAGAACATCACTCTTGACCCTTCTGATTGAGGTCTTTGTCTTGCTTACCTCTAGTCTTTGGTGCAGCCAGGAAGCATCCGGGTGACGACTGACCTCCTAGGAAAGATTAGTTTATAGAGTCGAGTGAAACACACAGCTGGCCATTTCATTCTATGATGCCCACAGATGCATGTGGAAGGACTCACATAGGCAGTGGAACCTCTGCAAGTGAGCCCATCTCCCATAAAGTTCTTCAGACAGACACAGGTCCTCTCCCCAGGTCCTGTGTGGTTGCAGTAGGCATTCAGACTACAGCCACCATTATCCTGGAACAGAGAAGAAGATGGATGTTGGACATTCCCACACAGTCTTCCTGCCAAGTCACAAATTAGTCCGTATCTTTGAAGAGTCCCCCATTCGTGAACCAACTATCTGTAAAAAACTCTCCATCATCTGACAAGGGTCTGTAAATAAACAGTGAAAATGAGTAGTTACCGTTTTGCATGGGTTGATTGGATCACAATGGTATCCATTTCCAGAATATCCAGCCATACAAGCACATCCAATCTGTGAAGCAAAGACAGCATATTTTGGACATTCTTGGAAGAACCTGACTTAGGAACATTGGGAAAGTGTGACTGGAGAAGATGGGCAGGTCTCACCTGATTCAGTCCAATCTTAAAGCACTCTGCCTCCTCATGACACCCTCCATTGTCCTCCAAGCAGCCATTGATTTCTGCAGATTGACAGGTGAAATGGAGAAGTTCACAGTTGAATCCAAGACTAGGTGACACCAAGGAGGAACAGCAGGATGGGACAACCTCATGCTGCCACAGGCAATGTCGTTCTATCATTTAGCTCCTTTTTGCTGCTTCTTGCTGCAATCTAAATTATTGTACCTACAGTAGAATATCCAATAGGAGCCACAGCCACCTGTACAGTACTTGGATCCCCAGATGTTCGTATTTCTCCCCTTCTTTGCGGCTGGGAGTTTTTGTTTTCTTCTCCTTAGCTGCCAGCCCATTTATTTTCTATCTCTGCTGCTGTCTTGATTGTGCTTGTGGTTCACCCCTCTGTTTCACTGTACTTTCTAACGGTGAACTGTTGTGAAAACTGAATCAAACTAATGTTAAATCGCAGTTATTGAAGTCCACCATGAGTGTATTTACATAGCTAGACATTCTGTTGAAGCAACAACACCAGGACCCCTTGAACCAGCAACACCTAAGTTCAGAGCTCATGCCCTTAAAGATTACATTGCTACCTTTCTACCCCCCACACACATACACTTCAGACATAATGACAGTTGTGCTCACACACAGAACTGTACGGCAATCCCTAATGGTAGCACTGGGGTCCTACCGAGACACACGACTCCATCCCCCATGTATCCAGCACGGCAGGTGCAGCTGCGCTCTCCCGGCGCGACCACTGTGCAGTCAGCGTGTTCTGCGCAGCCTCCATTGCTGTCCTCGCACAAGTTGACCTCTGCATTTGAACCAGACACATTAACCACCCATTTCAGCATTCAGGCTAGTCACACCCATTTTCAATAAACCAGTTGTAATTACCTTTTACAAAAAAAAGAATCCAAAACAGTGTCTTTTAGGGGAGATGTGGCTACTGCAAAGTGATAATAAAGTGTTCCTGCAAGACATTATAGCCATTATAATATACACCTTGAATATGGTTGTAGAACTATTTTTTTTAATGGTGTATCAAGATTTCAATGCTAGTGTGACTTCAGGGAACTACCCACCCCCACCCAGGTGATACAGGTGTGTGGGCTGAGTCTGCATCTCACCGTGTGTGAAATTTGTGAGACATCAGCTGCAGTGTCCTGGGCTTTAGGGTGGCTACAGCGCACCGTGTACCATGTTACTTGACTCTGAGTGACTATAACCATGCTGTGAACACCCAGACATGCACAGTTCCAAGAATTCCATTTTGTTTTACACTTTTTAATGTTTGTAGTCAACCTTGGCAGAAGGTTCCGTTGCCTTGGTAACCGGCTCCGCAGATGCAGGTGGGTGATGATCTGGGTCCTGCTGTGATGCAGCTGTAGATAGAAGATAGGATGGATCAGAGGAAGAAAATCAAAAGACGCTCACGTGGCCCTCACACTGTTGCCCTGTGAGCAGCAAGAAGACTTGATGGTTTTGAGAGACACTGAGGGCTCCTCTGTGGAAACAACTGGAATAGTGGCCTTGGCCCTAGTAGGGGGATCAGTTGTGTGTTTCTGCCATAGGGTGGAATGTATTTCTTGCTGTCCTCTTTTCACCCTCTTGCTCACACTAGACCATTTACTTTCTAGTAGCCCTGATTTTTATAGTGTTTATAACATTTATAATGTTTGCATCAGCTTCTGTGCTCTTTTCCTGCTAAAAGGCTTCTTGTGGACATTGTCATGGAATTAATTAACATCTGGATGTGCAGGAAAGAGATATCGGCTCGGCTTCCACTCACTTTGCATTGACATCACAGAGGCCATCACAGGCATTGGCACTGGTTTCTGCAGGAGGAAATGGATAGTGCTCAGGTCAGTGGATATATGGTGTGCAAATGGGCACCAAACCCTAACTTTAAAATGCTTTATCTGCAGTTCTCCTATCATACACACTACATGCACATAGGAAGCCATTATCACACAAACACTGGAGGAAATAAAGTAATTTTAATATTGTGCATTGTGTTGTGTTGTTCTGTCACAGTTATTAAATTAAGAACTGCTCACCCTCAGAACAGTTTAGCCCTTTCCAGCCGACGTAGCAGAGACATTGGCCAGTGCCGTTTATGCCATCCACACACTTGCCGTGGACACAGGTACACACTACAGAGACACACCAAACCACATGCTTTTTCAGCACATTTATGACTATTCATTCAGAGTGTGTTGCAGTGGATGTGTCTCACATGTATAATGCATATATACAGTACAGGAGTGACAGGTCAGTTCATCTGAGCCCAAACACCCCAAATGGGGAAAGGACAGACAGGAGGAAGCACCACCGACTCAGCCTAAGGGGGGATTACTGCCCTACCTGACTTGCATTCCTTGCCGTAGCGGCCCGGTTCACAGTTCTCACAAGCTATGCCGTGGAAACCCTCCATGCACAAACATTCTCCGCTGCCAAAGACGCCATCCTGACAGTGGCCATTTCCGGAGCACCATTCACCTGGTTGCCCAGGGCACTTGAAGCAGTTGTGACCAAAGTAGCCAGGGCAGCAGGAGTGGTCCTGCAGCAGGGCAGAGACAGAGCTTTCCAAACACCACAGTTCCACTGATCAGCACATACTACACTATTTTTGTGATGGCACAGTGTTGCAGGTGGTAGCACTGGTGCCTCACAGTTCCTGGGCTGACTAGGAACTCCAGCTCAGTCTTTTGAGTTTGCATGTTCTCCTGTGTACATATAACTTTACCCCCAAGTGGACTGGTCACACTAAACTACCTGTTATGCCTGTGTGTGTGTCACAGTGCTCTGCTCTATAAATGGCTACATGGTTACAGGTAGTTGGGGAAAAAGATAAAAGAAACATCACAAATAAATCAGGAAGGAAGTCAAATAAATCAGCATTTCAGCACTAATAAAACTAATAAAAGTAAAAGTAATGTTTACCTTTGTAATTACCGTACAGTCACCAACACAGCCAGGCAGTGACCATCTGTTGCCCCCAGAAGTTTGCCTGTACCTGCAGTTAGGCACCATACTGGCAGGAAATGCTGGCGTCACCTGAGAAAAAACATGTAAAGTACATCAAGTTCAGAATTACTCCTGTCTACAGACACACTGCACATGTGTGGGATGTTACATGTGAGAATGTCCTTACAGGCTTGCTGTTGTAGTGACACCTTGGCTTCATGTTGCATGGTCCACATCTTCCCTGAAGGACATAAACATATTACATATTACATATGTGAGTTTGATAAGATGGAGGTGCAAGAAGCTGTTTAGTCCATTCAGATCACTGTATGTCTGACTTCATGCCCTTGGAACATGCTGACCGTGTGTGTGTGTGAGTGTGTGTGCGTGCGTGCGTGCGTGCGTGTGTGTGTGTGTGTGTTTACTACACTGGTGCTCTGTTTACCTGAGAACCAGTTTGGCTATAAGTGACAAACATCTTACATGCACTTTAAGGACCACATCTTTGTTGCAGCGGTTTTTGTGAATATTTAGCACTTGGGAAATGCCAATAAGAACCCCGTCTCTGGTTTCCTTGACATCTCCATCAAGAAGTACTTCATTGACCAGCATCTGGGAATGAGGAAAAACACACACATACACAAACTTTTCTTTGCAATCAGCTGGACTTCAATAAAATGTGCAATGTTCAGAAACCTGTACCTGGTTTTCATTGTTAGTGTGAAACATAAGCTGGTATTCAGACCCAAGGAATGTGTTTTTCACCGCAATGTCCCCAAGTTTACCAGGGTACAGCAGTTCATTAAGAATTACATGATACTTAAAGATATCTTCATCCTGTTGGGAAATAAAATGGTTTATTATCTAGCAGATGATGCAAAAGTTGCATCCCAAGCAGATATCAATAAAAATACACACTATCTTCTGAAAGTTACTGTAAGAAATTAAAAAAGCAACATACCAGTACGGTAACATTTTTTTGTTTTGTAAATCCCTTAATGGCATCATCGGATGGGACGAGGATGGTATATTTTCTGAACTTGATGCTATTTGTTAAGTTATAAAGCTTTTAGGGAAAAAAAAAATGTGTTACTGAAAGCTGTTTGTTGCACACTGTGTAAAATCTCACAATGTTCCATTTATGGAAATCAAAAAGTCACAGGTAACAATAAAGACAATAATAAAGTTCTCCCAAGGAATCTAACTACTGCACCACCTTCTGACTATTTGCATTAGCATTTTGTGAAACTAAATGTGTAAAGGTGTGTGGGAGTGGGGGGCAAAGTTCAATGGGTCAGTTAGGAGCCTCTCTGTTGTACCTTCTTGAATGATAAATAACCTGAACTTGGACTTTATAAAGTTTACAAATAGCAGTAAAAACAACATCAGTGATCAGACTTGTCTCACCAGTGCAGTCTGTCTGAAGAGACTGAATGTGGGGGTGTGGTTAAGGAGCTCCATCAAACTGGGAAACACTGGGGGCACAATGGAGAGCGGGGGCCGCAGAACCTGATCATTAGCAGCATCATATCATAATTAATAGTCAAAATTATGCTCCACTGTCAACATCATAATACATCATGAAACTTGCACCAGTGAAAAATATCAGGCCACTGCTTGTATGTATTGTTTGTTTTGCATCATTGCACATCTTCCACCTATTTTAGAAAGTTGTATAGAAATATAGTATGAAACACAGAAAAATGTGGGTCATACTATATTGTCATAAACAAAGGCAATCTACAATGGTGCCATTAAAGGGAAGACGCACCATGTCGATGATGTGTATGTAGCCATTGGTCGCCGGGACATCTGGGATGAGGATGGCTGCACTTCCTACCATGACCTCCTGGCACAGAGATATATGGAAGAAGGAAAATGGTATGAGAGAAAACGATCCACAACTGTTTTGGACAGATGCTGGTAAAGCTGGCAGCAGTTGGTGTTGGTGGGGTAGCTAGAGTCCTCACCTTTAACATCTGGTCATCTAAGAGCAGATTATTATAGGATCAGAAACAACACAACTTCCATACCGCACTCCTGTTTTTAATTCCCCATTGGATTTGGGAGTGGAGAGTTGGCAGCTGCTGGTCCACTTTGTTCTTCAGGTCTTCCAAAGCCAACGCACCATCAAGAAAGTGCACTCTGGGAATACAGTGGGTTCTTGACTAAGCCAGGTGTGCTGTGGATCAGTTCCAGGTGATATCATCACACCTGTCTCACCTAAGGAAGGAGGGCAGCCTGCGGGGGTCCATCCAGAATGCTTTCTCAGGGGCAGGGAAGCTGCTGAAGGCATCTTTTGAAGGAACCAGTGCTGTTATGTTGCCTCCAAAATTGAGTGATGAAGACATCTGTCGGATCAAAAACATAGGTTTTCATAAATAGTTATCTAGTCAAAAATGAGCTGTGCTGTAAGTTGACAATTCCTTACTGTAGCACCCCATTAAAATATATTCAGTGTACATCACAAAATAATATATCCTTTTCACATTCTTACCTTTATCAAGCGATAAAAATGATTGAAGTCTGAATTTCCACTCAGTTCCTGAACAAACACATCAGAAATGCAAATTAAATTAAATGGACCCAAGTGAGAATGCAGATCCAAATGAAGGTCAATGGCGATCTTTTGCTTAACAGCTAAAACGCTGCTGTAGCAGGTGGTCCCATCTCCTGCGTAGCCGTCAGGGCAGAGACACACATGCAGCCTGTCATGGCGAACCTCACAGGATGCCTGCAGGGACACACAGACCACATTACATGCAAGAACATATTAGCACAGCTCTTCACTGTTCACCAGAATGTATTAAAACATACAAATGTAAATCCAGTTTTTGTCAAAAGTATAAAAATATATGTACATTTTTTTGAGAATTTATCTGTAATATATTGCAAGGAATCAACAGTCTATAGAAACATTTTACATTTGTCCAAAATAGCTTACAGTGACTTACACATTAATACAGTAGGGTAACAGTAACTACACCAATTTAGAGTAAATACCTTGTTCAAGAGCACAAAAGCAGGTGGGATTTAATCCCAATTCTTCCCAAGCCAAACACACTAAGAACTACACACTACACCACCTGCTGCCCCTTAGTGTTGGAATTATGAGGCTGCTGGTTGACATTTATCTTAGGTAACAATATGCTGTTGTACCTGTGAATAATGTCCTTAACCAAGATAGTGTACCTCCAAACCCCCATCTGTATAAATGCGTAAAAGCATCAGTTCGGCAGCCCATAACAGCTAGCACAGCTACTTCAAGGGTCTATCATGCAACCAAACTGTGACACAAAGGGTGAAGATCACTGCGCCACCTCCAGGATGACACAGCACAGTGATGGGAGACAAACCAGTGGATGGCAGCCACCGCCGTCCAGGAGACAGGGGTTGATGGCATCACAGACTTTTCCGTCCCCCATGTAGCCCTTCTTACAGGTGCACTCGCTCTGCAAACATCACAGTGAATGTTCCTCTGCCACTCTGTTACTGTTATGTGCAGCAGACGGTAAAGCAAACAGACGAGGGGCAGGTGACCTGCAGATCTGTGGGCTTTAGTCCCTCATTTCTAACTAGTGCTGGTTTTACACCTGTGACCAGTGAACTCACAATCAAAATAAACAGTTTATATGAAGGGAGCAGTGAGGAAATGAAGATAGAGGACCATGAGTCCAGCTCCCAGGAGGGAGGATATGCTAATTAGCACTAGTTTTATGATTTCTGTAATGGAAGAAGTAGCACACGCTGCAGTTCTTCTGCAGGACAATTGTCTTCTCCCACTGTGAACACCTGTCCTGGTGCTACCTGCCCTGGGCCAATGGTGAGGCACTCAGCATCACGATGGCAGCCACCTCGACTCTCCAGCAGGCAGTTGTTGATCTCCATGCAGACAAGTCCATCGCCAGTCCAGCCGTCATTGCAGATGCAGGAAGCCTTGGCGGGAGCCACATAAAGGCACCAAGCCTGTGGAGCCACAGGACACACACCATGTCCGAAAGCAGGAACGTCCTTATCCACAACAACAGCAACAGGAAGCGCACACCATAACAGCCAGCATTAGCAAACCAAACACAGGAAGAGAGTGAAAGCGAAGGGAGACTGTGCAGTCCCATTACATTTATGTCGCACCCGCCGTGCCCGGTTTGAACACATGGATTAATGGGTGTGCAGGAGTGTCCATCCCCTTCATACCCAGGCAGGCAGGCACACCTATAACATAAGGCAGCATTATCCAGTATAAACTGTAATAATAATTTATTTGTTCTTCCACTATTAATAATTGTTTGCCAAGGTGATGGTGGTTCAGAGTCTACCCAGAAATACAAGGTGTGAGGTGGGGTACACCCTGGTACGATGTGATATCATAGAGATGCGTGCAGTTACTTACGTTGTGTGCAGCCCCCAGTAGACACAGTAGGCATGGATGTGACACAATTCAAAGGCACCGTCTGAGTTGCAAGGTTTCATCATTTTGTCACATAACTCTCCCGAAAAGCCCTCCTGGCATGACCCCCCTCGGCACACACCACGGCTGCCTGGCCGGTTATCGCACACACCATGCACACATTTGCATTCTGGAACACAGGTAGAATGGTCCAGATCCATACAGTGAGGTGAAAAAATGTTTACCACCTTCAGTCTGTCTCTATTTCTGCACCTATCAGATGTGTGTATGGCAGCACCTCACTTACCCTCATCACACCTCTCCCCATGTTTGGACTGCTCTGCACACAGGTGGCAAGCAACGCCCTTGAAGCCTGGTGCACAGCTGCAGGTACCATTTCCAGTGATGCTGTCTAGGCACTGTAAGAGGCCAGAGACCCGAGATGAAAAGGTACTGCTTTGTCACTTGTGGACAGAACTCCCCACAGACAGGGCAGAAAGACGGGGACAACAGTTTTGCTTACAGTGCCTTTGCCATAGCAGGGCTTCTGGAAGCCACCGGGGCAGGGCTTGCAGTCTGGCCCATAGAAGCCCTTGCAGCACTCTGGTCTCTGAAAAGAGGCAGAGCCATGAAGACTGGTCAGGACCAGGTGATCATTGTGGCGACAGCATGCCTGAACTGGAGCTGGAGCAGTGGCTGGGGCCACTTACTGTTTGAGTCATGTTACAAAGCTTGGCACAGCCATTCCTGCTAAGGATGGAGCTGGAGGGAGAAGCCTGGTATTTGCAGTCCCTCACATGGGGCCCCTGTGGAGGCACAGAAAGAACAGCGCTGAAGTTTTAAAGGTGGAACCTCAGCTGCAAGAGCTTCCAGTTGCCAACCGCCCTGGAAGGCCTGCTGCCAGAATTCCCACACAGCAATCAAGTCTTTACCAGTTCTGTGCTCCCAAGTGGGCACTGAGTCTGAGGCAGGTGGTCACACCCGACACATAGACCCTGCGAAAAAGGCAAAGCACAGTCACCTTCATACCATACTGCTACAAAGCCCACAGTGGCTTTCAACACCAGTAACTTTGTTTCATTGGCAGACGCTGCTGCCCAAAGGGATTTTGTACCTTCCAGTTTTGCTTATTTGGCCATTATCTTGTTAATAGGGATAATTGCAACGTACCACAATGATCCTGCTCTCTGTAACATCGCACCTATTGGGCAGAATGGGTTCAATGGTGGGCGGGATGAGGACACCGTCAATCAAATGAATAATGCCATTGGAGGCAACAATATTGGCTACACGCAGCCAGAACCCCTCCTCGCCAAGCAGCAGACGTCCCTGTGTGGGAACAATATCAGACCAAGTAAAAGAAACCAGTTTAAAATTCATTTCAGTGTCAAAATTAGTCTAAAGCTGACTACAGTTCATCTACAGTTAATGAGAAGATAGAAAAGCTCTTACATCAGCACTGATGTTAATCCTTATGACCTGACTGGCCATGGTGTGAAGGTACGCCATGCTGGAAAGCTGCTCCAGGGTCACCTGGAGGGACACGTCACTGAAGCTTATGTACCTTCATCTAAACTCTGTACAGCCAATTATGTGATATCAGAGTAGCAAGTAAAGCAAACACACTTGTCAACAGACAAGTTAAGGATTCATTGTATTTAATAATTATAGATTTTTTCTCCCAGTGTTTAAGCAGCAAGACAGGGACTGATTGGCATTGTTGTGGACAAGACGTCCAATGACCTTTACTAGCACTGACAGGGTTGTATGGTTATTAAAATGGTCACCAAACTACCAAACAGAGGCAGGAAGCACACGGCTTCCTGTGGTTCCTGTTTCTGTGAGCTCGGCAGCCCCCATAGAGCTATTGTTTTTGATTTAATCAAAGCAATGAGTCAACACAAGAGCCCAGAAGGGTTGTAACCCCCCAACACCTTCAGTTTTTCTGACCGCACTCAGTGCACTCTTACCGCTGTTGAGGACAAGATATGATGTCTGAGGAGCTCTTGAAGCTTGTGCTGGGCCTTGAGGACAGGAGCAGTGGGGTGGTCAATGTTTGACCAGAAAAAAATAAACACAGAAACATCATTTATGTTCTGAGTAATGGCATTTTACTTTGTTTTGTATATAAGGCTGAACTGTTTAGAAGTTTATCTACAATGAACTGGTCAAATTGGTACAGAAAAAAAATTGTAAGCTGAGCAGCTTCTGATTAAAAAACTGAGTTGCATGATATTAAAATACAATTAACATTAATAAAAAATGAATGTTTCTGCACATTTACATGGATGTGCCACTGATAGCAGTTCCTGCTGTTTCCCAAAGGGAAACAGCAGTCACTGTAGCCCTTAGCTTCAGGTACAGTAATAACATGTGAAATTTGAACATGTGGTGAGGTGTCAGGTGTAATAGTGGTTAGAATCCAAGAACCTAGGTTCAAATCCCACCTCCTGCTGTAGTGCTCTGTAGAAGGGTACTTACTGTGAACTGATACTGAATAATAGGTAAAGCAGTGAATACCTACCTACATGAATAAATTTAGTAGCATATACAATTGAGCGTCAGTCACCTGTGTGATCATATAGCTCACAGCGGCATCCTGGAGGTGCTCAATTGCATCATTTGTTGGCACAAACACAGTGAGCAGCCCTGGGTTCCACAGTGGTAAGGAAACCTCACAGTTCTGTGGGGACAACAAGGCAAAGGTCTCCACTTAGCAATGGTCAAACGTGTCCCTCACCTTCCCACAATCCTCTCAGCAACCTCCTCCAATCTGAAATGGCTGTTAAGACAAATCTCAGTGCAGAGGAAGCATCTCAAGCCACCTGTTCTTCACTTCTCCATGTTTACCCAGAATAACTTGGCTGTGTGAACCCAGTACCAACCTCCACCAGAGAGAGGAATCGTCCAAATTTCGTGTCCCTTGAAATCAATTCTCCAATGGTTTCATTCTGGGGCTTCAAATAAAAAAATAGTTAGTAAATGATTGTCTTTTTGCTGTTCTGGAATGCTGCTCAAGTACAGATGTTTTAAGTTGCCTTTGACAAATATGTCAACAAAATAAATAAACATTTTTAGCAACAAAGGTACTTTATGATGCAGCCTAGCCTTAAGTTTCTGGGATAGTGAGGGAGTAATTTTACCAGCTGATGGACCCAACTGTCTGCCGGTATGTTTGTGACAGGAGCATCGATGATGTGTATGATCCCATTGGCAGCAGGAATGTCACCCTCAATAATTGAGTACAGAGTATCTGGGTCTCTTACGAAGAAGAACTGCAGTTAAATTACAAGAGAAAAATACAGAAATATAACGTAAAAAGTGCAAAGGCCTCTCTGATGGGGTATTTTAACAGAACACACTGTACATCTAACTGACAGTAGATAAAGGCAACATTGGTCACTTCAACAGTGCTTGAACCTTGTTGTCTCTGAAGCGAATGGCCTCCCCCCCGAGCATCCATAAGTCATTTCCTCGAAGTTCTTTGAGACGCCGCTGGCCAAGGATCAAGTACTGCTCACAAAGGAACTCCTCCAAGATTCTCTGTAGATGTTGCAATAAGGTGAATCAAGTCTCCATTCTGTACCAGCTTAAAGAGCAGACGGTTCAGCAGCAGGCAGCGTAGTGGATACATTTATTTAAAATTCAGAAGAGGTTAAAATAACTGATCTGCATAAACATGTAAATCAGTGTAAAGTAGCTCAGTGTTCAAATCTATTACTGCATGATTCTTTGGAGAAAAAGGCCAGATAAATGAAGAAATAATAATAATAATAATAACTTCAGTCATTGTCTGGGTTAATGACTAAACTGCTGCCGCTAATCTTGCTACTAGGGCACACGTGGTAATGGCAGCTTGGTGATAGCAGTTTGGTCACGGCAGCTTGGTAATGGCAGGATGGTAAGTTACACTCACTGGCTGTGGAGATGTGAGAAGAGGAACAAATGCAGTGAAAGGACCATGTTTGCTCACAGTAAGTTGGCATCTGGTCTCTGCAGAAGAGCATGAAGAGCTGAAATGCCACAGCTTGGCACAGTTTAGTTTTGTAATTTACTAATAAACACATCTGAATTTGATTAAAAGGCTTCAACAGAAAGAAACAGACAGAGAAGTTGACAGAAACATGGACACAAACGAGTGTCATTGTGACCGGTGCAAAATCATTGTTACCAAACAGAGTGATGGAACTGCTCAGCTTCCCCCTCAGCTGCCCTTTCCCATCTAGGACCACAATCTGCTCCAGGATGTTGCCATAGCAATGCCTTCCATCGGGCAGCTTGTGAGGGTCACAGGCACACCTGAAACAGGGCAGCATGTCATTGACTCTGCTCAAGGGATGACACACTTAAAAGTGTTATCATTGTCTCAATCATCTTTCCCAGTTTAGTGAGAGGGGTATGTTGAAAAGTTCAGCTGTGCTTCTGCTCACACACCTTACTAAGCCGTCTGGCCCAGTCTCACATCGAGCACTTGTCTCACAGGTGGACTCAGTGCATGGTGATGCAGGAGTGCAGGCTCCAGAGGAGTCAGGGCCCTCTGTACCACTCCTGCACACACATCTGGACTGCAGGAGGGCAGACACACACACACAACACACACACAGGGTTCAGTGGTCTCCATCATGGCAGCTGGAGAAGCAGGTTCTCTTGAAGTTGGTCGCCAAGGACCACATGTAAACCCACTGTGCCTGTCACTAACCTGGCCTGGAAGCACATACACACATGTCATGGAGTCAGAGGGACAGCCACCATTGTCCTGGGAGCAGGGATTCACAGGGATGCACACCTCACCATCACCTTGGTAACCAGCCTTACACATACACCAGAGGTGCTGTCCGTCTGGGCTGGAATGCTCGGTGTTCTGGTCACAAGTGTGCAAGGAGCCTGAGGGTCACACATTGAGACAAGCACCTTATTCTAGTAATTCAGCCAGAGTGTGTGTCCTTGTGTGAAGTTTTGCATTTTTCCTGTAGTGAGTACTGGAGCAGCAAGGCAACCTTGTCCTGCTGCACCACCCTGCCACCTGTCTACCACCTATCAACTACATGAATAATAATCCCAAAATGACAATTAAATATTAATTATATTCTTTATAATTTTTAGTTTTTTCACTCCATGTGTGTAACTGCACCTTGATGTGGGTCAAAATATGGCGATTTTTAATGACTGTTAGAATTAGTACACAATTACTTCTACAGGTAATCTTTTCTGGATAGCACAACAGGTGGTATTGGTGCCTCTCAGCTCCTGGACTGTGGGTTTGAGTCCAGCTCAGCCTGTGTGGAGTCTGCATTTTTCTTGCTGTGTTCATGTGTTCATTTTTTCACACGGTCTAAAGATGTATGTTCAGATGAACTGGTCACTCTAAATGTCCCATTGTGTGTGTGTGTGTGTGTGTGTGTGTGTGTGTTTGATTGCCCTGTGGTGTGGACTGGTGTCCCCCCAATGTCTACCCCCGACACCCGCTGCTCCAGAGCAAATTATGGACCACCGCGAGTCTGCACTGGACCAGCAGTTGGTGATGGTGAGAATGAGACGTGACTTTTTTTTCTTCTGTCTGAATGCAGAGGAGAGACTTGCCTTCATCACAGTGCTCCCTGGTGGCATTCTTGTTGTCACACTTCTGGCAGGCAAAGCCAGTGAACCCCTCCTGGGCAGCAGCAGGCAGTGTGTCAAAGAGCAGGAAAAACCCTGTTAGCAACAGTTGGGTATATGACTGAAATTTCTTCAGCTGATGTGAATAAGAGCTGCAAGTTATGTGGAGAAATACCTGATGGAGCAAACATGTAAAAATATTGTAAAAGAAGAGTTAATGAAAAAAGAGTATAATGAAAATGATCCAGGAAAAAGCGTGTACTGCCATTAATGGCAGCATGGTAATAGCTGCGTGGTAACAGCAGTATGGTAATATCCCATGTTCATGATGTCCTTACACCCTGTGATTTAGAAAGATCAGTGAGAGACACGGGACTCACGTCACACACACAGCTGCCATTGCCCGTGAGTCCATCCAGACAGTGACCTTGACCATTGCATGTCCTGCCCTGCCATGTGGGGCATGCTGGGAAATCCCATAAAACAGCCATTGAGTGAATGTGACAGGAAAGAATCAGCAGCTGAGGTTCTGATTTTGCACCCTGGAGTGGAGGCACCTGACCTTAGCAGGTCAAGGAAACTACTTGTGCTCATTGTGAGGAAGTGTCGGCTAAACATCAAAATATAAGAATAACAGTATCTGTGGGGGACTTGGAGGGAGGGGCAACAACTCACACAGACAGGAGGAGCCCCAGAAGCCGGAGCAGCATCGTCGCTCCATGAGGACCTTTTCACAGGTGTGATGGCAGCCAGGCAGTTGCAACACCCTTCCACCAATCTCCACTGAGTAGCTGCCAAAGAGACACATGAGATTTCAGCAACAGCAGGGGGTCCAGGCAGAATCAGCCCTTACCTGCACACCTCTATACCTTCATTACTGCACTTTTCCATTGTTCCTGCATTGTGTGTGTATGTGTTTGTGTATGTGTATGCAGGTGGATCCAGTGTGCACCCCGTACATCCATACACTCTGAACCACTCTGAACCTGCACTGGACTAGCACTTATCGATGATACACAAACAAATGAATAAATAAATGAACTGAATATGGATGTTGAGTGCCTTCAGTAATCCCACCCCTTTCAGGCAGCTGGCACTTCTAAGTTCTGCTTTGCCAAGAAGTAACATTGGCTGGATAACATTGTTCACCCTGAATTCTGTATCACACAGCTGGATGGTGTGACTGGCTCTTCTCCTGGGCCAGTACCTGCAGTCCGCGATGCCAGCATCCCTGGTGATCTTTGCAAAACCCGTGGGACAGGAAGCAGTGGGCGAGGCGGCGCATGATGTGCACACACTGGACGTGTGGATCATGTGTGGCTTGTCGCAGTACCCAGGGTTGCTCTTGGGCGGGCTCTGAGGACAGAGTTAGTGGCCATTTTAAATGTCCATGTCACTTTTTACAAGGTGGCACTTCACAAAACAAAATTCTGACATCAGTGAAGATGTATGGGATTAAATGAGAAGGATTAACCCAACAAATCACCCAAATAAACAAATACCACGTTGCTGCAGATTCACTCACACCTGCTGAACTGTACACATAAGTGATTCCATTACAGTTACATGACATCATAGAAAATGGCCACCAAATATCAGTCTAGCGACTGCATCCAGCCTCAGATGAGGTTACTGAGTGACAACAAACAAAGAGGTCTTGTGTTGAACTCACCTCTAGCTGAGTGCTGAAGGAGAACACAAAACAGAGGATGAGAGTCTTCATGTCTGCGGAGAGTGCTATTGACAGTTGCTGAGGAACGAGTCCCCCTGGCACCATGAAATCCCCTCCCTGCAGCCTCACTTGGGACAGATCCTGCAGGTGTGCACCCAACCCAGTTGATGCAGGACACACAGTGGGCTGTTGGAAAGTATGGGGGAAGGCACCACAGGGGAGCACATGGAACAAATGAGCGGATTTCCTCTCTCAAAACCCCTCCTCCCCACTGGTACTGCGGATATCCCTGCTGGTCAGATGATTGGGCCTCGGGTTCGATGCTTTCTGAATCAGAGAACTGCAACCAAACACTTCTGATCACTATCAGACTTGAGATTTTGGAGTAGTGAGTGTGTTCAGCTGGTTAGCATGCCAAATGAAACACATACAGGACACAGAAGACTCTCAATGCCACCTTCTATTGCAGGCTTCAAAATGAAAGTGATTATTGACTGACACCAAATGGATTAGGAGCAGTGGGGCTGAATACAGATGGTGTTTCTGTTAGTCTTCAGGACTGTCGTAACAGATTAAACTAGATCTAGATTATTTTCTCCCTTTTGTTAAACACTATGTCACCTGTTGAAAAGAGCATTATATAAAAAACAATTGAAGAACCAGCAATTGTGAGGACACTCCTCCAACAAGGCACAATGTTCTTTTTTTACCGTTTTCTCTGGTTGTTGTTCAGCATGAGGTTCAACTAAGTCAGGTTTTTCATGAGAAAAAAATAACACATAAAGAAGAAAATTTAGTACGTGCTGCTACACTGCTTGTGAGTAATGTAAACAAAACAGAAAACAGCCGAAGCAAACCCACCAAAAATCAGGGCCTGACAAAATAAACTTTCTCTTTGGGGTATGAACAAGCAAATCTGGAATTTTCAGAGATGCAAACATTCTTCTTCCCAAAAAACTGGATATTTTTGTCACACTTCTGATTTCAAAAGTTTGTAGAAGAGTTCATGACCTGTGTCTGCCTGTTGATTCAAAAGGTGGCAATAAAACACTCAAACAGAAGTGGAGAACTAACTTATTTCACCACTCTTCCACACTGTTTATGGCTCATGTCTAGTGGTCCTGAATGTTGGTGAATAACATTAGCAGTAAGAAGGCACTATGAATAGCCCATAGGTAGTAAACTAAACTAAAAGATGCAAGACAAGGAATGTTGCCCTTTGCACACAAATCAGCCAACAATTAGGAGGCAACAGGGGCTTGCATAGATAGCATTTTTATTGTCAGTAATTATAAACAAGTTAAGTTGAGGTATGAACAGCTTATGAACATATTTATGGTCCCAATATGGTTTGTAAATCAAGGGTTGTGTGCAGATAACTAATTTGCTAGGTGGGGTCAGACTGGATTTCTACATGTGGAACTCAGTGGACCTCAGGAATTGGAGGCTGTGATAAGGTCGCCGCTCACATAACTTTAGCTGGGCTCCCATCTGCCAGGGAAGAGAAAATGTTTCCTCTCTTTGGTTTCCAACATTTAAAAACATCAAGGACCTCCATGCTCAAAAAAGTATTCCATCAAAGGGGAAGCACTGTTTCCTTTCAATAAATTTATTTCTGCATATCCATTTATAAAAGGAATGCGACAGAGTGTGTATGTGCACAAGTAATACAGTGACCTCCAAACACCCCAAAGAGCAGAGAGCCCAAACCCCTCAGCGCTCTCAACTGACTATGAAAGGAAGAGCAAAGAAAATTACTTTTTGTTCTGAGCTCTGTTGATGTTAATCTGTAGCATTATACTTCTTTTTCTCAACAGTTAATAAAAAACCACGTTCAATTCCACATCAATGTAGTGATTCTTAAAGACACTGTGTTTAAAAATGCTGACCTGGAATTAGGAGGTGATCATCATAAGATCATGTAAACAAGGTGAAGAAAGTGGCTTCATTTGAGTTTGAAATAAAACTGAAAACTAAAAATAAGCCGATGAAGACCCTCTGGGGCGTCCCTTAGTAAAATAAAATAAACTTATCAGTAATGACAATTTCTATTATTTAGTACGTTATTCCACATAAAATAATAAAACAAAAGGTCAAGTTACTCAACCTTCCATATCAAAAACACAAATAAATGTATTTCATTTAGAATAAAATACTGTTTATGTAGAAATACTAGATTACATAGGCAAACATGCTCTTTAATAATTTACATACTGCAGATTGTACATAGCAGCAGACATAAAACGGGATTAAAGCAGCAAGAGGCAAGAGACAAGCTAATTGTGGCCAAGGAAACAATAAATACGTAACTCTTGTGGACTCAAATTCCCAGGATGCACTATGAGGAGACAATACAAAAACAATATAAGTAAAAACAGGAAATGGTTGGTCAGAGTTCTCTGGGGCTCAGCTGTCGGGCCCTTTCTGTGGAATGTGACCTTGGCGATGGTCAGCCTGTGAGCTCCACTGGCAGTTCTCGGCTACACAGCACCTCCCACTGGCGGGCAAGCAGTGAAATGAGGCGCTCACGAGTGTCTGCACCTGGCACGAACACACACCACTGCACCTCACTCTGGTCCACTATGGGCCGACTGGACCGGGCTCCACCCCCAGTCTCTGCAAAGTGGTCTACAGTAAGATGGCAGAGCAGGTCGGGTCCAGGGACATCATCAAACACCAACGTGAGAGCCTGTGGGTATGTCTGGTATCCCATGAGCACCCGGTCCAGGTCACGAATGCGTCGTGCATCTGTCAGCCGGTACTTATCCCGCTGTGGTGGTTCCTTGGCGAAGTCAGGCAGCGGGTAGCTGATGTAGTCCTCATCTAAGAGGAAGATGTCAGTACTAGTGAGGATGAGTGTCTTAGGCTGGAGATGGTGCTCTGAGGCGGCCCCCGATGTGATGCCTGCCCCAGGGTATGAGCTCTGCACCTGGAAAGCCAGGATGTACAGGAGGATATTGAAGGCCCGTGAGTGTGCACAAGTGCTCTTCCTCTCAGCCACAATGAAGGTCAGGTCTCCGATCTCCTCCTCACTGGGGTAAATAAACTTCACTTTACTTGAGTGGACCAGCTCATAGTTCTTCATTTTTCCTGTGGCGAGTGAGAAAAGAGCTTAGCAGGGTGTGGCAGGAATACCTGTGTGTTTGCTGTTTAGGACAATATGGATAATAGAAGCTTCAGTGTTCAAGATTCAAAGTTTATGACATTGTCCTTCAGTGCTTCCAGATGTAGAAGAGAGACCAAAATTTCTCCTGGATCATGGTGCAGAGTACATTGAACAGACAACATGATACAGAACAACATGGAAGGACGTGCATGGGAGCAAAGCAATTATTGATGTAAATGGTATATAAATAAATACAGAACTAAAGGCAGTATAGACTGATAAATGAATAAATAAAAGGATATTTACAGACACATTACTGGTGATGTACAGTGACTAAATCAGAGGAGTGGTGGGGGAGCAAGGGGACAAGTGCGAGTGAAGAACACCACGGATGGTGCAACATGGTAGTGCAAACGTTATAGAGCCAGTAGCAAAGGCGGTGATGATAAGAGTGAGAGGTGGTCAGTGGTGGTGATAGTGCCCTATGCTGTCCAAAATTCAGCAGTCTGACATCCTGCAAGAAAAACGTGCCCCTGACCCTGGTAGTGTTGGCCTTTGAACTGTAATAGCACCTTTCACATGGCAGCTTGAACTGAAGTTATAGTTAGAAGTTTCTCTAGATTCTTGATTACAATCCATGCGTTCCGATCAAGTTCAAATTACAGCTGGTCAATAGGTATTGATCAAAGGTGTCACAGAGTTAATTTCTAAGCCTATTATGAAGATGATTTTGGCTAAAGTCTTGAACAGGCCTGACAGACTGTGGAATATGAGGAGAGACACCAGCGCACACTAACATCTGCAGCTGGTTTCCATGCCTACCTAACATATACACCTCGAGTGTTCACGCACAAGGGGGAAAAAAAAGGGGGGATACACTGTATATGAATAGCTGACTCTAAAGCTTGATTTTTCCATTAGAGCAAAGAAGCAAAACATAATAGCTGCAGCTACCCTCCCTTTCCCTTCCAAGGATTGGAAGGTGGAAGAGGTCTGGCTCCTGTCTTGTGGGGGTACTTCTGGTCCTGTGACTGTGAGTGGAGGTCAGCAGCAAGCTTTAGCAGTGTCACTGCATGACTCAGGATCCTGCTGCCTCCCGTTTTGTCGAGATCAGGGACATAATAAAACAGTGTTGTGATAATACATTGCTGTATTAATCATATAAGGGATTAAAAAATTGAGTTTTAGTGAACCACAGTCAGCTGTAATCTAACTATTTTTGTGTACTCTGTACTAAACTCAAAAAATAAGCATACAACTTCAAAGAGATCTTGGCCTTCTCAACTGTTTTTTGGTTTATACCAGCTTGTCGCTGTACTCTTTAGACTTCATGAGGCCCCCACCATGTTTCAGTGGCTCATGAATGAGGAATCTGTCCTAGCATGTCCAAAATTTTCTTTACTCATTGTGCTACAGACAAACCCCCTTCCTCCATGGAAGAGAGGACCACTCTGTATTGTACACAGGCAAAAAGCTCTCACTGTATGAATAAAGGAATGTCTGGCTATGAAGTTGGCGGCCCAGACTGCCCAATACTAGTTCCTGGAATGGGAGCACTGTTCCAGTACTGACCATGTCCCACTCCACTGGCTCCGCTGGATGGAGGACACCAATGCTTCCACAATCACCAGACATAGTTTACCATACAGCGCTTAAAATTTTAGTGGTTCACTGCCTGGGGGAGAAGTACTGAGTTCAGTAAAACAGAGTCCCATCAATCATCCAGGAAAATCAGTGTCACAGACCCTTGACAAAAAGATCTTTTGACTTAGGAGGCGGTAGGTAGGTAACTTTCCTCAAGTGTAATTTGACAACCAGTATTCATGGTAAAGGAGGATAAAGATGTGGTTCACTCCTCAGGCATCCCTGGGTTGTGAACATGACAAAATCCAAGACCCTGAGCCAGATTCACACCTCTTCTCAAATCTGAAGCTCAGACACTTTGAGACACAAGTGCTACTTTTCAGCAGCCATATAGAGTTATGAAATGTTAAGATATAAGATAATTAGTGCAGTTTGAATCAAATCAAGATTTTCTGAAGTGGCTAATCAAGAAAGTGGATTTTATTACTCTAACTATATGACATGTACACGTACCCGTGTTCGTCTTTCCAAATTGGCTGTAGAAGTCTTGCTCAGAGGGCTCTGGTGAGGGCAGTTTTTCCAATGAGGAGAGCACGGCCATGAGCTGCTGCAGGAAGTGGTGTGTACCGTAACTGTCCCGAGTCAGACAGGCGATGACATGGCTAGGTGATGGCCCTATTAATGTTTCACAAAACAGTCACACCACAGCTTTGATGAACCTGCCAAAGTTTTAAAGGTTAAAATTCAAGGAGCAAAAATGTCTCAGGAAGAAACACTCACCAACCACCCTGAAGTACTGGTCAAAGAGCCCTACATTCACACTCTGAAGGTCCTGCAGCTTCATGGTGAAGCAGTAGGAGATGATGAAGTCTGTTTCCTTGTTTTCAGTAGGCTGCCAGTTCCATAATACTGAGCAAGACAACACAGTTGCCAGTTTAAGCACAGGGTGTTCAAAATTCAACATCACTCACATAAATGTGGCCCTTACCTGCTTGGTCACTGAGCGCTGCTGCCGAGTCATCCAGGATAAAGTAGAGTGCCTTAGTAGAGAGCATGATGCAGGCTGTCAGCTCGAGGTCAGGGGACTGGTAAAACTGCACTGAGGACCATAAGACATGGGCGAGCTCTTCGTTCTCCACCTGTATATTGTTTCACACAGACACACACACCCACACACACAAGGCTGTGACTTAAGTGGTATGCTTCACAGAATCGGAGTTAAATCTTTGCAACAGGCCGTTATACTGTATCTTTCAAAACTTTTATTGTGAAGAAAGTAGGTGTGTAAATGGGTATAGTAAAGGTACATTGGAAAAGAATGACAGCAAAATAACCATTTGTACACAGTGCTCAGCCTGTTGTTATTTTTCAATTATTAAATCAATATCTCATTGGATGTTCAGAACAAGAGACTTTAAAGCTATCTTGCAATTTTTGTAAATACACCAGCTCATTGTGTTGCAAACATTTCATTTATAAGTATCAGAGATGAGGAACCATCTAGTTGTCCATCCATGTCCACTACTGCTGTGAATTATACTGCCCCTGGCACAACTGTTGAAACCAGGCATGTGACTATAATGAGGTAATGGCCAATCTCCAAATGAATCACGATTCAGCTTATTAAAGTATTTTTGCACACCTTTTGAATTTTTGTTGTGACAAAGTTGATGTCTTTTGGAGACCCATCATTACTAGATATGAAATATGAAACAAATCCACTACAATCCAGAGAGCAAACACCAACACCTGGAGAAGAAGCACCAGAAAAGTGATGTTCACTGTTTTTGGGGACTTGGAGGGACAAAAAGTAGAACACTATGTCAACAGAGTTTCAGCAGTAGAGTGTTTGTTACTGTGAGATATGGCAGGGCAGACTTACTGCTGGAAGATGCAGTGCAATTCCCTCCCACAAACAGTAGTCCGGACTGCTGAAACTCTTCAGAAACTAAACTTTTATGTGTTAGAAGATCCTCTGTACAGTCCAGACCTTGCTCCTCCAGACATTTCATTGACTTAAAGACACTATAAGAGGTAGCTGATTCCCCCTTCATGAGGCAGTGGGGAAAAAAAAGGCAGGTTCCTGGTGCATTACTCAGCAAAAGTACTTTTTTTTTTTAACTGAGTGTACAGAAAAGCTTCTCCAACATTAGATGAAGTGTGTTAGGAGACTCAAAAAATAATACTCAAGTAAACCTTGTATTATCTTTTTATAAATGCACTGTACCTGGAATATATCATTATAATGTGGGCATCACCATAGTACAGAGAAGCACTGGAGCTACAGAGGTACTGATATAGGGGATTGGATGTGGGTTGAAAGCCAGCTTATTAAGTGCAGAGTTTCCACAATCTCCTTGTATTCATGATGGGTTCCTTGCACAGTTCACAGGTATGCGTTTCTGCTGGACTGGTGACTCTAAATTGTCCCCTGTGTGTGTGTGTGTGTGTGTGTGTGTGTGTGTGTGTGCGCGTGTGTGTGTGCGCACGCTACTTTTCTCTGCTAAATAATATAGCTCAAAGTTTAGAAAATGTTTTAAAGTCTTTATAGAACCTCACCCATAAATAAAGAAATATCTATTATGAAGCTTCCAACAACAGCTTCTGCTCAATAAATAAAGGTGAAAGTAAACACTGTGCTTATGTGTTGTTCAGTCATGCAAGATTGAATAGTTTTAATTTTTTTGAAGTTTGAAATTAGTAAGTCTTGCAATACTTTTGTTTAGTACATCTATATCTGAGGTTTTTACAGAAAGTACCCATAACTAAATTGAGGGACATCTGTGTTGTGTTTATCAGTTTTGACTTAGTGATAAGTGAATTTAGATTTAAAATTCAGTTAAAAACAGACTCCCTGCTCCAATTGTGTTTGTGAAGTCAGGAGCCAGTATCAGAAAAATTACCCAGAACAACCTGCAAAGGACAATTCTGCAGCGCAGAATTAATTTTTAAATAATCTTAACAGTCATAGAGATTGAGATTACATGATTAATACAGAGAGAACAGACAAACACTCAAATCACTTCCTGATTTTCAAACTACTGGGAAGACTCTACTGATAAAACAGGAATATGAGGACCCCTTCGGTTGAAGAACTCTGTGGGTCAGAACAGCTGGAAGAGACCTTGGCAACCCACCTCGGCAATGCTGCTATGGAAGAAGTCCAGCAGCTCATCCCCCTTGCGACCAGACAAGAAGCGCAGACATGGAGAAAGGGACAGGTGCAAGGGGCACTGGTTTTCCTCTGAGAGCTTTCGGGTCAGGCCACCATCAGGGTGGAGGAGGGAGAGGTTCAGATGTTGTCGCTGCATGGCTGGAAGATCGCTGGTAGGGAGGGATAACAAGTCAGTGAAGAGGTCACAGGTAGTTTCAATTTGGGGGAATGGACCACTGTTTAGAACAACCCTCACACTACTACATAGTCCTTGAGTGACGCACCTGCTCACAGGTGCTCCTCTCTGGCTCCTTTCCACAGGTGTCTGGTGGCTCCTGCTTATCCTGCGGCAATGTTTGGTTTGCAGAAAGACAACTGTCTTGATATCTTTGAGGCCTGAGCGGAGCTGGCTGAACAAGCTGAGGAAAAGGAACTTGTCATGGGGCAAGAGGAAGACAGCTGTGATAAGCATGCGGCCAGCAAGAAGCTCAAGCACGTGGCCTTCCCGGAACCCAAGCTCAGGCAGGGGGCAGCTGCCATGACAGGTCTGTCGAGGGTGCAGCAGCACAGATGCCAGAGGGACACGACTGAGCTTCATGGAGGAGCGGGGGCCCCCAGCAAGTGTGCCAAAGTCCAGCCTAAGGATGCATAGATGGCGAGGGGTCAGGAACAGGACACAGGGCAGGGAGGAAGAGCCCTCAGTAGCTCCAGAGATCAATACCTGTGACAGCATATCAGAGCCTAGGTGGCCCTCAGATGTCACTTTGGCAGCATGCAACAGGTGAGCAAGGAAAGCCCCTTTGACCACGCTGTCATTTGCCTCAAACTCCCATGGGTTCAGTAGCTGACGAATGAGTAGGGCCTGTCTGGCAGTGACCACCTGTGGCTCTGGGGGGGAGCCAGTTACCAGTGTGGACAAGTGGGCGTGAATTTCTGTCAAGCTCTGTGAGTCCGAGAGGAGGTACACAGTCACACTGCTGGACCTAATCTTGACAGAGAGACACACATCTGGCACATCAAGCTGGACAGCCTCAATGTCGGCGTAGGGCACAAGCAATTCAACATCCATATTGGTGACAAGGTCCGCAAGGCTGAGAGGCTGCTCTCCGCTCCGCACGCGGAACACAGCCAGCCAGGGCTCTGTCAGCACAATGCAGGCAAGCATGTGACCAGTGCAGGATCCCACCCGCACTGCAAGTGCCCATGCCACTTTGATGATGCACACGGCTTCTGGACTGGGCCCTTCCGGCAGAGCTTGAGGACCTTCCGCCTGGAGGGTGCCCCCAGAGCCTTGGCCAACCTCAAAGTAGCCATCCCCAGATCCCAGGCTGCATGGCTCTGCCCCCTGCACACTTGGCCCATCCCTTTCTGAAGACACCTCCTTATCCAGCTCTCTTGCGGCCTTGCCCACAAGTGCCGACAGCTCCGCAGTGAACTCCAGGCTGGCAGCCGTGTAGGAGACGAGGGCCGAAGGGAGCACCGAGAGGCTGTGGGTGTCCGGCCACGCAGATTGATCCTCTGCACAGCCACAGCAGCTTGGGTCCAGATAAGGCAAAAGTGTAACCATCTTATGCTCACATGATATACAGTTACTTTATCAAAGTCAGTAACACAGCACAAATACACCTCACAGATAAAACACTCACAGGTTTCTTAAGTTTTCGGTTTTACATGTAGCTTGATGTTTCAATAACAATATGTGTTGCAAAGTACATAATTTTTTAAACAATTGACAGAAAAATTGGTTTGTAACTTGAAGTTGTTATTATCCACCCACTGCTCCACAGTTAATAAAACCACTGATCTCCTCACTAACTACATGAAGACTTTAGGTAGCAGAGCATCAGGCTCTTAAACTGAGGAACATTCTAGGCTGCTACCATGAATTACATTGCCTCCTTGTTGCTGCCTTTGCAACTTAATTGTAAATTAACCTGTTCAACTTCTATTTTAGTACCTGATTCTATCTGATGTTTTCTAGAGTTCTTTTTCTCTTGCTTTCTCCCACAGTTTTTCTTTGCATCCTGGCACACCAACCCCCACGTTAGTTGCCTGGACAGATCACCTGCTGCCCAGCATTGATGACCACCAACAACCACGACCTATTTCTGGGTTCAGGAACCCAAGGTGGCCCATCACTGATAAATGGAACCCTATGCCTGTATAACATCTTAAACTTCCACAGACTACTGCTATGCCTTACAAACACTCTGGTCTTGTATAGTGGACATGTCTACACAGGTCCTCTGTCACCAGGGTAGAATGCTAATGGGTAGGGGGCAATCACTGGTACTTGGATTCCCAGAAGTTAATTTTTCTCCCTTTCTTTGCAATTTTTTTGTTTTCTTCACCTCAGCTGCCGGCTACTTATCCCATTAGTTTACTGTATCTGTTCCTTTAGAAATATACATTTTCTCCAGTGCTATGTTGTGCTTTATACATGTGAGATGGTTCCATGTTAGTACTATCCATCAGGAGCTATGGAGCACTGAAACAATGTACACAGAGCTGGTGTGGAATGGAGGGTTACATGAGGGAAAAATATTAAAAAATGTTTCACCATAAATGCTAACTGACTTAAAACTAGATGTGAGAAAGAGAACATGTTTTCAGCATCTACTTAAGTCTGGAATGAAAAAAAGATATTTACAGATTTATACCTCTATTTATTCACTGGGTAAGCTGTGTAAAAGTTCAGCTATATAAATGCATGCATGCATGAATGAATGAATGAATGAATGAACGAATACATAAACAAATAAAGAAATAAAGAAATGTGTAAAGTTACCTGTTCTTTTCCCCCACCCACAGCACTAGTTTCAGTTTCTATTGTAAGTGGCAAAATGTAATGAAATAAGCAAACTTGGTAAAGCCTGTAGTCAGATGTTTGTAAGTTGAGGTACAAGTGTATAATAGTTAAAACATGTAACATAGGAAAGCAGGGGCACCAGGTAGCATGGCACTGTCACCTTGGACCTGAAAGATCCAGGTTTAAATCCCAAACCCTGCTGTAGTTCCTTTAACATTTTTGAAAAAAAAACAACAAAGACTAGTGCAGCATTCCTTACCTAAATTGTTGATCAGTGGTGATTTTAAGTGATAAACAGGAAGGTAGTGGCTGTGTAATCTAAAAATATGAAAAATAGCACAGTGTTAAAGATTTAAATTTTAATCCACAAGTTCCAACTTTAAGTCTAACATAAGCCTTAAAGGCAAATCTAGGCAGGGAATCAACGCTCTCAATTAGTTTGATTTAAAAACATCTATAATAAATATTGACATCATAACTATGAAAGGCATTACTTTGCCATTGATTTAATACATTTTTTTTTAAAAAAACCTCCAATGAAATAATTGTGCTTTGGGAGTCAGGCATGAGGCCAAGCAGGTATATAGACTGACTGTGCTGTGCTTGAAAATCCTGTCCATGCAATTGCAAACAGACATGTAAACAACAATACTGTTACCTGGGTTGAAAAGTAAACAATTTAGTGAAATGAATAAACTGAAATACCTGTAATGTTTCCTCACAAGATGAGTGGTGTATAAAGTTGCATCGCTGGGTATTTGAGAAATCCACAGGAGTCACTATTTGATTGGTTTCTTCTTGACAAATTATTTCTGACAAGACATGGGGACAATTTTAGACTTTTAAAAAACAGCTCAGGTCCACTCAGACACTGTGAAATATGCAGTTTATAATCTGCGATGTGATCTTTTTTAGTCATTCTCAAGGACACTTGCCTTCCTTAGGTCAGTTAATTCAAACATTAGTACTTTTTTAGTTTTAATTCCCTAAAATGTGCTTTGATGTGGAAGTACTGCAATATTATTAGATGCAGTTCATAGAGCCACATAACCAAAAGAAGTATGCAACTTTCTAAATTAGATTTATACAACAACCATATTCAACAGGCATCATGTAAAGCTCTTTAACAGTACTAGCTGAAATAAGGAACAATAGCCCCCCATGCAGCATCAATGACAAGATACATCACAAGAGAATAAAACAGAACTGAAATAGGAAGTTACTCAGTATTTGACATTTCTACTTTCACTGGTTAAGGCACCATAACAGAAAGGTAAACAAAATATTTAAATCATTAACTGTTTTTACATTGTTTGTGTTGGAAGTGAGGAATTATTTGAACAGGAAACACCATTTGACTATCAGAGTAATAAATAAAAAGAGAAACATGACATATAGTGAGTATCTCCCAGTTTCCAATGGGTGGTCACCTGTGTGTTTCTGTGCCCAGTACAGATTTGAGGCAGGAGTTAAGAGCTCTGTAGTTTAAGTGGATTGTCATTGTTTACCAGACAGGTGTATGCAGGAGCTAATGTACACTACACTAGTCATTCTCCTCACCGTGGAAGAGACTGTTCTGCAAACTCCAATGTCAGTGGCAAGAGCACTATGGAAAAGGCAGCATATCCTGCAGTCTACAGCGACTGATATTCACCTTCTCTGAAGTCAAATGGAAGTGCAGGTTTGACCTTCCAATGCAGTGAACAGTAAACAGTGCAGCTCTGGTGCAATTTACTTCAGGATGATAAAGTTTATTTCTTTCTATAAATATCTGTGTTCATAAAAAGAGTTCAGCTTGCCAAAGCTGCACATGAAGAATTTGACCCACATCCTCCACACCACCCTCCTAAATGACCAGTCCCTCACCCCAAGCCCTGCCCAGCAGCCGGATACATACATGATTACCTTGGCTGGAGCTGGTCAAGGTGGGCTGGGGGGAAGAGGGGGGTGGAGCAGCAAGCAAATAGGAGGAGGAAGACGTAGGCGTTCCGCCTGCAGCAGCTCTGGAGTTCTCAGTCATCTAGCAGAAAGAGCGGGAGATGCCCATTCAAGAATTAGCTTGAGGGCTCACAGCAGGACTCTGGCGATTCACACACCCCTAACTGGCCAAGTAACTATGGTCCTCTAAAGCACTGTTACCAGAGCAGGATTTGGCCATGTTGTGAAGGAGCCCAGTGTGGAAAACTGCATTCTGAGTACGGTTTCATCCAGCTTTTATTTCAACCACAAGACACAGCAAACAGTGTCACACCTGATAAGTGGCAGTTGTTTCTAACCCTATAAAAATAGTTAGAATGTACTGAAATAGGGAGCAGCCTTAGCAGGTCAAAGACTGCTTTGAGATTTTACAGTAAAACAAAAACCTTGAAAGGCAGAATGGTCCACGTGCCTCCTCCAGCAAAGCTCAGAGCACATGCACACACTCGTATTCACATGCACAAACGGCAAGTCTACCAAAAACACAAGAGAGAATAGCCAGTTGAACACAGGGATTCTGTGCTCCTGCAAAGCAGCATGCTTACACATGGCTCCCTGAAGCAGTGCTGATATCACATGCAAAGAGCAGGACCAGACACATTGCGAAGCACAGCTTTGGTTCATTTTTCCATGCTGCTAGTGACAGTTTTCTGTGGTGCTTAAGCTGTGTCCCTTTCCTAGCAAAGTGCACTAAAATATTGTACCTGGATAAACAGAAGCCAAACTGGATGGGAAATATCAGACTGGCATTGTGTTGGTATTGCGCTGGAACTCTGTCAAATCACCTGTGTATTGTACTTTAAATTCCACTGTTTATGTCCAAACATCAAAGGGTCACTATAAATGTTGCCCTTGCCCTTACACCCTGAAAAGAGCATTTTTGTTCATTCTCAACTTCCAAGTAATGGTCAAATAATAAATTTATCATAAAAAGTGAATAAATATGCAAAAAAAAAAAATTTTTGTTGTGCAATAAATAAATACAATAGTTCATGATTCTCTAAAGTAACAAGGTTCACACTGAACATTTTTACTTTTACTGTTTCGTCATTCAGCTGACACTTTTCAGCGTTAAACTTGAATAAGCACACTACAGCAGGAGGTAGGACTCAAACCTGGGTCCTTTGAATGCAATATGATGGCTCTAGCCAGCATGCCACATAAAGCCACTTATTAATATAGTGGCATTTCCCAGAATCAGGACAAATTAGCAGCCTCCTTGCAATGTAAAATTTGACCTTCTCAACTGCTACATTACCTGTGCCAGGTCACTGGACTTCTTTTCACTGTTAGCCATCCTGTCCTTGGCTTCTTTGGCTTTCTGGATGGCTTTCAGCACCTCCACAGTGTCTAGCTCTTTTTCTGTGGTCGGCATGCGGTCCAGGCACACCTGTATACAAAGACACACAGTTGGGCCACCTGTCCAGGATTCTGTCCGGAGGCTCAGCGCACAGGGGTTCAGGAGGAGAGTGTACCTCAGAAGCCCTGTCCCAGAACTGGGCCAGAACCTTGGTTCTGTAGTCTGGTATGATGCACATGGGATTGTTGGTGAGAGAGAGCTTCTCCAAGCAGGGAAGTGATCCTATGTTCTTAATTTCTTCCAGCTGCAAAAGACAAGATCAATAATCAGACACAGGACAGACACACACACACTTACAGAGACTTTCAAATAAATAGTGTATTTTAAGAATGCACCATGTTATATAATGAACTGTATAACAAAAATCTGATTAAGTTTGGATATTTGTTATTTAGAAACTTGCAAAGAAAAAAAGAGCCAAGTCAAATATAACCTAATCAAATACAACCTAACAATACTTCATAGAGAGATACACAACCCTAACCCTAATCCTAAGAATACTATAGATCACACATGGCATTTTACTTGTATCATCTTGATCCAGGACAAGGGCAATCATCATCTGATATTTGGTTTTTCATGTATGCAGTTGGCTGCTATTATAGGCACTTATTATTTGGTCCAAATTTACATTAATCTGATTTGTAACATCCAGCTAGGTCGGCAATGTTCGGTCCAGGATGATAAATTGAGACCAGATTTGGAGTAGTTGTGTAAGAGAGACTCTGTGATGCACTGCATTTTGGAAATGGGATACCCACACTCTCAACTGAGATTGGGTAATTACTGTATATCCAAAGGTTCATGCTGGCATCCTGTTTTGGACAATTGTGGTTTTGTTATCTAATTTTTTAAATTATTAACCACTGAATTTCAGAAAAACAGCTCCTAAACAAGAAAAAAGTGTTTACCTAAAGTGGAGAAGAAAAAACTGTGTGTAAGTGGCTCACAGTTTGGAAAACTGTTGGAAGTAAAGTGTTTAGTGTGGTGAAAGACAGAAAGATGTTTCTCTTGCATATTGTTTTTCTAAAACCATATTGCAAACTATTTATTCTGATAAACTAAAAATCAAGAACTTAAAATTTCACCCCTTCCATCAGTTTCCTCTGTCAACTACTACCCATCCTAACTCCTGTCTTAATCTTCCTCAAGCCATTCTACACACACATTATCGCAATAAGTTTACTCTGAATCATTAAGTATAAAATAAATTCATGACAATGTTAATTGTTATTCTTACTTTTTTAATGTGTCGCATAATTCTTTTATCTGTTTTTTAAAATTAATCATTTCAGGAATGAATTACACTGGTTAGCAGAGGATAAGTGTACATCCAAAGAGAGCGCTCTTGTAAATATTAATCACAATTTGAATAAATATTTGCATTTGTGCTTCATAAGGGAATTTTATGAAAGATACATTTAGGTGATGTCCTTTACTTTCTATTGTTTGTGACCTGGGGAACCTTGATTTCAACCTTCTTTTTTGCCGTGAGGCACTCTTTCTTAGCATGTTTCAAAAATACCTGTCAACACAGAAGGACTTTGACCAGAGCAGTCCCCTCAGGGTACACGGGGTGTTTCAATATTCCACATTCCTGATATGGTGGGAATTGATAACAAGCTTTTGGGGGGGGGGGGGGGGTCACCTGTGCTAATCTGTTGCAACTCAGGTCCAGGTTGAAAAGGGAGTAAAGCTTGCTGAGGCCAGAGAGACTCTCCAGCTGATTTCCAGCCAGGTTTAGTGTCTTTATGTTGCCTAGTTTGGTGTGGACCCCCTCCAAGGTGGTGAGCTTGTTGTAGGACAGGTCCAGGTGAATCAGATTATACAGATGCTAGAAAGACAAGACAGCATCATCCAGTACAGTAGTATTCCAATTTAGCAGATCTGAGTTTACACAACAGTATAAAAAAGGGACATTGTTTGAATTGTCAGGGTAGAAATAATGAGCAATACTAGACATTTACAATTTGATTCAGCTACAATACATTGTCACTGCATTCCTACTCAATCTTGGCAAATTACATAAATGTTTCTTCAAATTGGAAATTTTGTACTTAAAAAAAATAACCAAAATAAATGCTGAAGTCTTTGTTGGTTGTTACAGTGTGATTTAAGTTTAATGATCCTTAACTCTCAGGGCAGAGAGAAGCACAGTGGTTAGAACTACTGTCTCTGGACTGGAAGGTCATATGTTTGACTCCCACCTCCTGCTGTAGTAAACTTAATCATGATAGTTATCCTAACAACGGTAACATTTGGATCTAGACTGGGAAACAAAAATGATGCTCATATTAACACCCTTCTCCATTATTTCTTAGGGGAAAATTATATGTTTCCATTTTCTGCCACTAGTTGGCTATATGGAATTCCCAGAAGGGTTTGAAGAAAGAGGATTGTTTACAGTGTCTTGCATATTTTCAACTGAGCTTAAATAAAATGAATGAGAACATTCTCTCACCTGCAGGTTTTCCACAAGAGTGAGGTCATTGTAACTCAGATCTAAGAATTCTACTTTTGGTATCAACTTCTGTAAAAAGAAGAGAGCAGAAAACCTTACTGCAAGTATTAAAATCCCACCCCAAAAATAATAGCAGTTTTCCTAAATATATACAGGTCAACCTTAGCAAATGTTGTTCCAAGCAAACACAACACAAAACACTACAATTTATAACCTAATAATACAATACTAAAGCTATCAGTAACTAAATAACATAATAATTTGACAGTAATATTATGGCATCAATAAATGGTGTATGTTTTAGCCCCACTTAAATCACTAAATTATTAGATAACAGTAATGTGTGTCCAAGTTAGACTGTATTTATAATTAACTTATTATAGTCTGACAACAAAATGTTTAAACCCATAATGCAAACAAAATATATAAAGCAAGCAAAATGTGTATTTCATAAAAACCGAGTGATGTCATCTACTGCGTTGCTATAGTAACTTGCAAAAAGTGTGCCAGCGGGGTTCAGCGCCCTCACCACTGACTCATCAATGCACTTCAAATTATTGTGGCTCATGTCCAGAGTGGTCAGCATCTTCCAGGTGGGGATGACTGCAGTGACTGGGCAGTCTGAGGCCATACCCTCTGCCTCCCATTGGGCAAACTCTGAAGCCTCTGGGACCAGGATATCCTTTAATTGGAAAATGTGTCATTACAAGTAACAAACATTGCCCAACAGATGACAATGTGGAATTCAATAAAAAAAATTAATTATCGTGTGCCTTAAAATAAGAGAAAAATCTGTCTGTACACCAATTTCATTTGTAAATTAGCAGACTAAGCATAATCGTGCCACTACAATATTGACAGCCATCCATTCACCATCATTAACTTATTGGCCAGTGCAGGGTTTATCGTGAAAGCAAAATGAACGAGGCAGAATGCTCTTTGGATGGAACACAAGTCCATTTCTCTCTCTCTCTCTCACACACACACACACACACACACACACACACACACAAAAAATACAGGCTGAGCAGAAATTAAACCCTTGCACCAGTGCAGCCTGCTGTGCCACTGTTATTGCTGCCCAGATTTACAACCATGACCAAAAAAAAAAAAAAAAAACGTACAATGACAACTACATGCAAAAAGAGTATATCTGGGCACTGCAGAAACAACAAAATAACAGAATACCTTCATGGATGCTGCACAGTAGTGTATGCTCATGGTAGCCAAGGTTGGTTTCAAACATGGGAGTCCCTTTATTTGCTGCGATTCACAGTAGCTGATCTGTAATGACAATTCACTGGTGAAAAGGACGTCACATTTCCAGATCACCATTCCTCTCCCACCAGCTGGGGTAGAGTGATGACTGCTGAAGTGTCCTAACCTCAATCTGGAGGAGGGACTTGAAGACAGACAGGTCGAAAGGGAGCAGGAGTTCCTGAATATTACTAGTGCCCACCTTCCCTCTTGTACCTGGAATCTGACAAGATAAATTCCAAAAAAGCTGTTATGTTTCTGTGTCTGAATCACACAACATAATACAGTAATACCTCACTTAATGCTGCCCTATTTAGCACTATTTCATTAAACTACTTATGCTTATAGTGTGCTTGCAATTGCATCGCTTTCCTTTACTACTAATGTGGTCATAATCCTTGCAAATCTCTGGTACTTGTAACAAGCACTCTGTTCCCTCCCCAAAGGTGCAGGGCATTCCCTGTACTTTTCTTTTGTGCGCTACCCCCTGTCCTCGGTTGCACGACTTGCAAGCATCACCAGAAGCATGTTTTAGCATCTTTCTTTCACCCATTTTACACGTCAAGTTCTCTTTTGATCTCAAAGTTTTTGAACAGTCAAACGTCATTTTTGTGTTAGTGTGCATTTTGCGGGATCAGGACAATGCTTACATGGACTGGGACAAGTTGGGAGGGGCAGCTCACCATGGACACACATTTACTGCAATTATTTTAATAAAACATATACTTTCCTGCCGACCAGTTGAGGATGAGCATTCCCATCTTACCCTCTTTTCACTGCATGTTTACTGTATTTTCAGCATTCCAAGTATCTCTGTATACATTGCTTTTTTTTTGCATGATACATTTACAAAGATAAAAAAACAAGTATTTATGTGGTACCAATGAGAAGATTTTCAATAAACATTCATTACTGTTGTACTGTATTTGTATTTTCACCTATGTAATAGATACAATGTTAAATTGACCCTATTTAGCACTTTTTGGTGTTCCACTTTTTAGAAACACATCCTGAGTTTTAACTGTGGTATTGCTGTAACTTTATCCAATAAACTTTTTATCATCTGGACAAGCTTTGAACCAACTACCTTGAGATATTTGAGCCTACAAGTGAAGTCCAGGATATGTCCGAGGTCAGCTTTGGTGTCCCCATTGAGACAAGTGGGCGTGGCCAGACGCAGTTGCTGTGTGATGGCGTACAGCTGGAGAGGACGTAACAGGAACACCTCTCCAGCAATAAGGAGCTGCTCACCTGTCGTAGGAACCCAAACACATGTCACCAGGAGCCACAGAAGAAACACCCTGACTGACTGGAAAGATTGTGATCATTACCAGCGGACAGCCAAAGAGTGAAAAGCAGTGGCCAGTTAGAATCTTGAACATTTTTAAATTATGACAAAGGCAAAATATTGGAAAATGTTTCTTCTGTACTAAGTTAGAATATTGCTTGTACAGGAGAACTTAAACTAGAAAGCTCAAATAAAATTTCAGTTCTAATCACTAATCTACATGGAAACTATTTTAACAAATCTGTGACAAAGGATGAGAAAACAAAATCAGATAACAAAAGAAATAAATTATGTTCACCCAGGAAGTTATACTGATAATAGTACCAAAGCATTATAGAGAGAAAAATGATTTTAGTAAGTGTCAAATTACAAAAATGATACATAATAAGATTATTTTAGCAATAATGGATGAATTAAGTTGAAATGTCACTTTAATTCACATTGAATTAAACAGCTGTGATGTACCTTTATGAAACAGCTCCTCAGCCAAAGCAGCTGTGATTCCATTTATTTCCTGAAAACAGCAAGAAACAGCTTACAACACAAACAAACCCCTGAAAAATAACTACTCTTTAAGTAACTGGATTGTGGAGTAGAGTAACACTATGACTGACATCAGACTGACTCAACAATACAGCCTTACCTTGTTATGTCGCTCACATCTATCCAAAATTAATTTTTGGCAATGGGGCAAGGTTCACAACTTAATGGAGGTATTTCTGTATGGTGTCAGTGCATGTATATCAAGAGCGATATGTACTGAACACTGGCTAACAGTCTGGTTAAAATTCTCACTAAGCAACAGTGCGATTTGAAGGTTTACTGCTGTATGCAGACACATACAAATTTCTCTCATTTGTTCAACGTGCAAACAAAACAGCTTTAATCTGAATGAGATTTCACTGCAAAATGATAAGAAACAAGACAGTATCTGAACTGCACTAAACACTACATACAATCAACAGCATGACAGAGTGAGACCTGAGCAGAGCGTGTGGAGATGAGCAGCTAGAAGATATTAGCCTACATCAGTTCATTACTATGGCATCAGAGACCATTGTTACCTATAAGTGACAGTATAACAGGGTAGAATAGCATAGGTGGTGACACATTCTATGCATGGCAGGGGGCAAAAGTCAAGGTAGGTGACTTTTTGGGGGAAATAGCATAGTGGGAAATCCATTTAGCGACAGCATGTGGTAAGATGCAAGACTGGCGAAATAATGGGGGCAAGATAAGGGGATAAGACTGTAAATATGTATTCTTCCAAAACTCTGCCATCCACATATCAAGCACCTCTGTACCTGTAGGAACTAATCACCCACTACAGCCAACTAAACAAACACACTCCTCCACTTCTAGTCACTTGGGGATCCAAGATCAAAAGCTAAAAGGTTGTCAGTTTTGACTAATGTGGTGGAATGAATGCCTTCTGTCACTCAGAAGTGCTGAATCCCTCTCAACATTCAAAAAAATCTCTCCCAGATCCACTTCACTGTATTTTAAAAATTCTCTCTATCAATTCTATACGTAGATACTAGTGTAATTTGTGCTGGCAAAAACAGCAGCACTGGACCAAGTGATTGCACTTTGAGAATCGGGTGTGTATCTAAGTGAGATTTTCTTTTGTCATTCTGAGTTTTCAATTTTGAGAGACGTGACTGCTAAATGAAAAAATACAATGTAAATGTAAATCACTGTCATTCAGAATTATCTTGAAACAGGTATTATATATGTTCCATCACTTCAAAGTTTAACTGATAGATATAAGGCTTTCCTCTTTGTTTTCAATTTCTTTTAGCACTGTGTAAAACGTTTTTTGCTTTAAGGCCCATTGTAATGACAAATGATAGACTTTTTAATGATTGTGTGAAACTAACACTTATGCAAATTTTAAGTATGAACTATATTTGCTATTTGAAAGTTCCTTCTATAGGTAGCTAATAATGTAAAGTAAGGATAAGTGCTGTCAAGCCAAAGTCAACCCATTGCAACACCTCACGTGGTTTCCATAGGAGAGCACAGAAGCAGATTACATTTGCTTTTTTCCCCACATACATATTTTGATTGTAAACAAGAGGAGTATATCCAGACTCTAAACATCCAGACACTGGTTCAAGCCTAGGTTACAACATGCAGCTCAGGAATTGTAA
This sequence comes from Arapaima gigas, assembly GCA_900497675.1. Taxonomy (NCBI): domain Eukaryota; kingdom Metazoa; phylum Chordata; class Actinopteri; order Osteoglossiformes; family Osteoglossidae; genus Arapaima; species Arapaima gigas. The sequence continues at coordinate 295,389 of UFQX01000081.1, forward strand.
AACACTATGGTTACCCACTGCACCACCATATTACTAAATTAAGTAATGTGTACATGCATAATGGTTATGTCTGACAAAGGCACCGCACTTTGACAATTCTGTATCTGTGTCTAAAGCTCTTTGGTGGTTGAACTTTTATTTGCTTTCAGCTGCATGCTGGTTAAGGGTCTGGGAAATTAACTAAAGTAAATGTAAATATTAACAGGAAAAGAAGGGGAAGAATTTCCATAGTCATAAACCCAGTCCTGCAAGTAGCCTTCAGGTCATTGGTTGATTTACATATAGAATAACCACATCAAGCAGATGAAGGTGTTAAATAAAGGTTGACAGAGAGTGAAGAACAGAAGAGCATGGACACTGTCCCTCATAACTTTAAGGGATGTTTGTGATCATTAAAAGCAGGTGAGAGACATTCAACAGTCAAAGTAAATGACTTTCATTGTGCTCCCATGTCTACATAGCAACTAGAAGTGAAAACATATCAATAGTGTATTTGTCTAATATTTAATTTTTGTCTGCAAGAGATCTTTAAATTGTAAATTATTCCGTGTAACATTGACAACTTAAAAAAGAAAATGCATTCCGCGGGAAACCTATAAACAGAGCGAGTACAGAAGACATGTTTGGATCTCTTCATCTAGTCCAGAGTTAAAAATTAAGTTTCCTTTTTGAAGAAAAACATGCGACAAAACTTACATATGAGGTGACAATGTGCTGTGTCCGTGTATCACAGTACACACAAGTCACATGCAAACATAGCCAGTTGGCATGAATATAAAAAGCATACTCACATATAAATGGAAATGCAGGAAACAAGACAATACTTTTGGAGCAGCGAAGGGGAATTTGACAAGCAGGGTTTCAAGGTAGACTTCAAGCTCCTTTTGTCTTTTTTCCACCAAGCTTTTGGAATTTTTTCCAATCATCTTCTTGGGTGGCAGCAGATTTTTGTCAATTTTCTTTTCTGCTGTCAACTTAAGAGAGAATACGAGTACAAAATATATGCTTATTCCTGGAAGCAAAGGCAGGCATACATTGCTCTAGACAATGACCAAATTACAACATGTTGGCACAGTGCAAGATCCCAACCCAGTACAATGACTGTCAGTGTGAAAATCAAGGAGGAATAAGAAATATATACATAAAATGAAGCAGTGATGTTGTGACATTTTAAATATAGGAAGTTACAGCTCAGGTGAAGTTGTACCACTAACCTTTTCGTGTAGGTCATGGAAATCACTGTAGCGATGTTTGATGGTCCACTGATGACACCCCACAATAACTTCAATGATGTAAACCTGAAAACATTGTGCATTTTTGTTTTTATTGTAAGCAAAACATGTGATCTTTTGTCAGCTGGTGTTGGTGGCATCTTGCTGGACAGTCTATGAAACCGACACCATTGGAGTGAAAAAAGCCCTCATTCTTGAGTTTCCTACAACATCAGTGTTGATACAATCAATTTTATAAACAAATCATTGTATAATACATAAAATGCCAAAGAACATTGAAATCACTAGTGCACTTGTGCCAGGGCATTGCTTGGATAGCTAAATATACTTTCCTTCTGTATGCTGAGAGGGTTTGTCCCTATTAAATTAACTTTGAAAATTGGGGGAAAAGTTTTAATTGTGTGCCTCTGCTTCTTACAAACACAATACGTCGTTGCAAACTTTCAGTTGGAGATGTAATGGTTAGGAGGATCACTTTACAAAATGAAGGCTATTGGTTTAGAATGCTTGGTCAAGGTACTTACCACGACTGACAACAATATTCTGCTTTATAAATGGCTAAGCCATTGTAAATTTTATTTCTTAACATTTTAATTCACTTTTAAGAAACGTGTGAGTTAAATTAAGGTACAATAATATCTACACAAAGTAGCGGGTGATGGCGTTTAAAACGTGCAATCTTTCAGTGTCCTGAAAAAAAAAACTACCCCCAAAAAACAGGGGTCAACTTTTAATTTCACTTTAAGTACAGCAACATCTGACTGCCGGGTACTTGGCTATAAACGTTACTCATTCAGAGTAGTCATTTCTTTGTACTGATTAATGACAGTACTGATTACTGGCTAATTATGCCTCCCAATATCTTTAGAGATATAACGTCGGCACTTAGCAGGAGAACTAAACCGTACACAGCTGCAGTGTTAGGATGTGAAAGGTTGCTGAAATGTCAAAAGGAGAAGTTGGGAGCCGAAACACACCGTGTAGTTGTCCACCAGCTCCGAGCCCACGATCCGCACCCTCCTCTGGACAGCTGCGTCGTCTGCGAACACCGTGTGCTCCATAACGTGCCTTTAAAGTGCAGGGAATTTATAAACGGTGCGAATGTACTTGCTGCTTCACATTGCGTTTAATGTCTTAGGTTCAAAAAATTTTACGTCCCCTCAACGCCATCTTTGTTGTGCTTCTCAGCTGTAAGGCTTATTCAATTGTACCAACTTTATTCCCAGTCCTTGTTACGGACACCAGCAGCTGACCACGGAAGGAAGCTCATCTTCCGGATTCCTCCGCTCGACGCTCAATTGGACGAACTTTATTCACACCATTTATAGCAGAATCCAGCCCTCCCTGTGTCCATGTTTATATTTATCACTCAGGTTTGTCACATTTTCCCCATTTAATATTAACGTGATATTAATGTACATCTCTAAATGTATGACAAATACGTCACATTCACGTGTCATAATTGTAGCGTAATTCTACAGTAAAATAGATCCCATGATCCATGTATATGCAAAAACGTCAAAATTAAAATTTGCAAAAAATATTAGTTTAATTCAGATACGTAACAAAGTGGAGCTGGATAAGAATCGGTACAGACAATAGTTTAGGCAGGAATAGTTCTTTAAATACGGCTCGGTGTGAAACTACTGCAACGATTCGATGACATTGCGCCCATCTTGTTTGTCACCAGCAGCAGTTTGGGAAAATCGCGTTTATTATTATTATTATTACGGAATGGATAAGCTCTGCTTAGAAGGTTTGTCAGTTTCATAATTACCGTAAACTAACATGTCCAGTTCAATCGCTTTCCAAAGTACCAATAACAGCTGTTTTAAATCCGTTTACAAAAGTCTGTGTAACTGTATACTTATTATCTTTTCACTTATTTATTTTGTGTATGCTGAACGTTTTACATTATACTGGTTGCTTGCCGCCGTTTACCGTCGGATATGACATAGTGTTTCACCATATTGTAACGCTGGAAGACGCTCATGGGGTCAACGTACGTTTATGCTACATTTAAATAAAAATACAAGCACTCGTGTGGTCACAGCTTGCACACAGACTGAGAAAGTCAAACCGTCCGTTTATTCTTTACCAGTGCAATATATACTAATAAATGACTATTAGTGACTAAATACTATTCCAGCGTTTCATTTTTCTCCGTTACTGAAATCCGCGCTTTCTGACACACCTTAAAGACGATTAAAGAGATTTTATATCGAATAAAATAAATAAAAAATAAAATAAATAATAAAAAGGTGCTAAATATTTTATTAAAGTATGCATTATTATGTGTCGAAAGGTTACGATTTTAAAGCAAACATATTTGTAAAATAATACGAGTTATGAGTTATGTATATGAGTTATACACATATTAGAATGCGTTTGCTGTGTGTGTCGGGGCTGAAACAAACAAAAATGAAGTGCGTGGTACAAAATATGGTGTTCGAAAGAAAGGTGCTAGTCGCCACAGCGGTTGTCAGTGTAAAGATGGCGGTGGAGCGGCGCCTCAACATAGACAACATCACACACACACACACACACACACACACACACACACACACACACACACACACACACACACACACAAAGGTGCGCGTTCAGTGTCCTATGAACGTCTTCGCATCCTCCTTCGAGATTCCTACGTGTACATGTCATACGGTGTAAACGGTACGTGACAGTTGAACAAGAACACATACAGAAACATGCTACATGTATGATCTCTCCGCAGGAGGCCGAGTCTGAACAATGTTGCCGCCCACAGGAAAAAACTGAAAGGCTGAGAAATGACTTTTAAAATAAAATGAAAAAATATACAGTTCTGTGGTTTAAACGGGCATGTTGGCACACAGTGTATGGAACGTATTTCACCTTTATCTGGAGGATCTGCTGCATTTCATTTTGAAAAATGTTCCCTCTTCCCAGATGTTATTTTTACATGTTGACTCAGGGAATACTTTACATACTGTATTTCTGGATATATATAGTTCTTTTATAACCAGACTACTATGAACATTTTGGGAAACTGTAATTACTTTATCACTTTGTTTAATTTAGGGCATCTTCAATTGTACAGTTTTGTAAAAGGTAAATTTTAGACCAAAACCTAACTTTTTAAACCATACTACAACCTTGAACACAAATACTCTGCACTGTACTACACTAAAGACAATAAACTGTGATCCTACCCAGGCCACACTGTACTTAACACAAAAATACTGCATTGAAAGGGGGCAGCAGGTGATGTAGAGGTTACAGCCTCAGCCTTGCACTCAAAAGACCTGGGTGCAAATCCAACCTCCTGCTGTAGTGCCCTTGATCAAGGTGCTTAGTGTGAACTGATACAGTTAAAACGTTTAAATGGGTAAATCAGTGTAAACTGTCAGTTAAATGCAGATGATAAATGTATTCAAACAAGAAATATGATGTGGCACATTTCTTACAGTAATAGATTAAAACTTCTTGAGAATTGTGTGTATATGCTGCTATTGTGTGTGTTTTGTCTGTGTGTACATGTGTACAATATCATAGTTGGGCTCCTACAAAGTACAATTTACTACTGTAGCCTTTTATAATAACCTTTTGTGACACATACTATGGAAAATAAATATTATGTACTTAGTTGAATAAATTCAGTAAGAAAAAGCAGTTTTTAGCAATTCCCTCTGCATTCATCTGTTTTGACGTTCAATAGCTACATGTGATATAATAATAAAATAACCTTACTTTTGGGCAATTAGTGAGGTTTGACTGTCCATAAGAGAAGTACAGAAACAAAATCATGAATATTATCTTGTGTTATAAAAATTTTAAAAACATTGGTCTACTTCTGCTTTATCTTGTAACACGTTCCAGGTGCTGTCAGATCACTATTACATATTTAAAGGTTCCGTAGCAGTTGCAGTTTGGCTTTCATAAACCAGTTTCCAGTTAGAGCGAGATTACGGGCGCGCGCCTACGCCCGCTGGGGGCAGTTCTGGAACGTGCCAAACGTGGTGCTTATCGGCCCGGGCCAGAACAGAGCACTCTGGTCCGTTATACTCGGAGGGGGTCGCACTTTACTTACTCAGCTTAAATGAACAGCACATATTCAGTCTCTCACTCTATATGCATTTTTTGAAATATAATCCATAACTGTGGTGAAGTAGTTCTCACACTTAGTAGAGTTTTCCTCATTAACAGTGTTTGTTAGTGCAGTGGGTGTGAGCGCCCCTGTTTGCGAGGCTGACAGTGGAACGATCCGACATTATATATAGCCATGGTCCGCGGGTGTTAGCCAGTTCTTCGTTGACTGTGGTGTGTTTTGTCGTTTAAGAAGCTCGCGATATATATTTTAACGACGTATCGCGCTTTGCCTCTAACAGCTGCGTTGATGTTGCCTTTTACTATAGTTTTGCACTTCAGTTGCGCAAAAAGGTGCTGAAGAGGTAGAAAGGAAGGACAGGGGGTGTGAGTAACTGCGAGGTCAGCGGTGGTCAAGCTGTCCGTCCTGCAGGGGGCGCACCACCGGGCTATGTGCTACAGAAAGGCAGTGGCGAAGAAAAAAACACAAAAGATTGTGAAAAGGTAGACTACAGCGGCCGAAATCCGGCAGGAGGAAACGGTTTTGTTGGCGGCCGTGGAGCCACATTGGTGGCCAGATGGGGGTGATGTGAAGGAGCAGGGGGGTGGGTTGGCCAGAGAGCTTGTGCTGATGCAGGACGACATGTGCAGGAGGGGCTTGATGTGCCAGCGGAAGGGTCCAGAGACCAGCTGGGAGAGGAGGACCCACAGCCGCAGCCACAGAGGCCCCAGGAGGCAACACAGGTGTGGGGGGCAAAGTGGCAACAGACCCCATGGGCGTCACCTGGCCCCCGCCAGGCAGCGCCACTCTGGGCCCTGGGTGCTGGGCAAGATGCCGCTGCGGCCTGTCAATGACCAGGGTAAGAGGGCCCCGGGGATGAGGGCACCCAGGAATACGAACCAGTTCCTCATGCGTGAGAAGTACCAGATGATGCACCTGCGGTCTGATTCAGTGGGAACAGATAGTGGCTCTGACTGTGACACAGACTTGGCAGACATGGACTCGTACCTGGGCACACTGGAGAATGCCCGGGGTGGCCTTATGGACAGCCTCGTGGACAGCCCCACATCGCCAACCTCCAGGCCTCCGGTGTTGCTCTACTTGGGCCGGGGCCAGGAGCTCCTTGAGGACAGCATGCAATACTTTCCATCCGAAGATGACGTGATACAGAGTGAGGATTTCATGCAGAAGGACTTCATCGAGTTCTGTGATGCTGTTGCCTCAATAGCACCATAAAGTGCCTCACCATCACCATGTAGTTAGTGGGACGTTTTCAAGGTGGGCATTCAGTTTGGCAGTTGTGTGTGACCATGCTCCAGTGCCACATTTGTCCAGAATTATCACTGTAAATACTGTAAATATCTTGTAAAATAAATCACAAACTGGTGAATTGGAATGTTTTTTTGTTTTTGTTCCAGAACAATTTGATTCAGTAAAAATGTTTTGCAGCTGCACACCACTAGAGTTATACTGTCATCACAATTCATGCAGAAAACTGCTTTTGTCACCTGGCTAGGAACTCCAGGCCACTTTCTAGGGTTACTGTCACTCAGAGGAAAATGGCAGGAAGAAGATCAATATGAACATTTTGTGTGAATGCTGAAGTTTCAGAAGTTTTTACATGTAAAGTGATGTGGTGTTATTCCAATGAATATCGCTGAATAACACCTATAATAATAACTACAATGGTTTGACAGGTAAGTCCTTAGCCCAACTGTCTTAATACTGTGTTACCTGTCGAGATGTGGAACTCTTATTATGGCTAATACACCACATAGTGCTGAGCTCTGAATGATGGCTTTACAAATTTTATTACATCTTGATATATTATACTTTTGACATTCATGCTTTGTGTACAGTCCCCCTCCCCAGTGTTTTACTGTGAATAGGGACAGATAGAAGAATCCTGTCTGCCTTTTAAAATACTTTGGAGTTTTTGTGGAACCTCTCCAAGTGTGGCCCTTAGATTGGTCACCACCACTATTGACCTCACTAACAGCCTGACTGGGAAACCCACTGTGTGCTGTACAAATCAGCATTACTTGTGTAGATATCATGTGTTTTGCTGTTTTGTTGTCTACTGTTCTTCTTCTGCTGTGTATTTGCAGCTGCTGAGTATCAGGTTTACAGCCTCACAGCCGTGTAGGTCAGTGTGCTGAACACACACCACACTCCAGTCCAGTTTTCTCTCACTCCTTGGGTTTTTCATGTTGTGGCCCTAGCATTAACCTTCAATTTAAAAAAAAAAAAACAAACAAACAAAAAGCAGCCTGCTTTAACTATACAGAGGCTGAAATAAGCACAGCTGTTTATAAGCAGCAGCACTAGGGCCTCAATGAGAAATATTGTACATTCTGAAAATGAGGTTTTTGTCATTTTGGTTATATTACAAAATATGTTTTGGCATATGGTTTTCAGAAAGGAGGTTGATATTTGCTTGGGGCTGAGGCCCATGTTTGTGTAATGCAGTACGATGCCACCTTCTCAGGAGGGCTTCGCTTACAAATCTAGTGAGATGAATAAAATTATACACCCAACTTGGCATCCACCCTAGAATAGGAAGGTCCTCAGTTTCCCCACCTGTTACCCATTGTGGGTGGCACTAGGGCACTGACAGACATGTGGGTCAGGGATGTGAGACTTCTACTGGACACCTCTACAAGTCTTAATAGGAGGACTCCCATGACACACAGAGTGGCTGTGAAGTTGTCCAACACATGTGAGTTTGAACATGCTGGCTGTGGTTTGCAGGCTCTACATTTTGCTCATGCCTGCCTTTTTTTGAATGGTGTGTATGACCTGGAAGGGTACAGAAGCACACAGGTGTGTAGGACACAGTAAAGCTGTGGGGATGCACTTCCAAATTGGGCCCTAAAGTTTATCTCCTCATCAGCTTGGAGTAAGGGGCTTAGCACTTCTGGGGGTGGGACAGTAATCATTCAGAGAGTGTCCCTACCACTAATCTGTACTACACAATTTGGACAGGGTATTTGAAAAAATAATGTACAGTAAACAGTAAAAATATCCAGAGGTGGCTGATGGGATTCATGCCCTGACAGCACCCTCCAGAGGGGCAGTTGCACATGGGGGTGGCAGGAAATGTGCAGGAGCTTAGAAACACCACAGATCAGGAGAACTCCCCCTCCCCCACTGAAGTTGCCCTGAGCAGGATTATATGCAGTGTTAATGATATAAAGGGACAGCTGAGTGATCCTAGCAGCCCCTGCTCTGACTGTGGTGGCTGTTAGGCTCCTCCCACACACCCCTGATAGCCTACGACTGGACTTTTCATGAGGCGGCCCCTGACATAGCGACCCTGGGGAAATATGAGACTTTATTTAAATGTAAGCTGCCTGAACAGATAAGTTCACAAACAAAAAAGCTGCTGAGATGTGGGGGAGCAGGAGATGGGGGTGTGATCTGGAGGATCCTGGGAAGGAAGGGGGAGGGTTTTGGGAAGGGCTGATCTGGCAGCCCGAGTGTATGGAAAAGTACTGCGGCCTTGTGTGTCTGCAACTGGTGACTGTGTGGCAAAACGTGTGCCGTTCAACAGAAGAACAGCAAAAATATTCATAAATATTTGACATAATTCAGTGACTTTCATTGCTGATTTAATAACATTTGTATTGACACAATGATCATTAAAGTCAGCTGTTAAACATCAGAACAAAAATAAAAAGTTTATTGAAAAGTGTGAGGAATGAAAATGTGTTAAAAGTGCAGTAAGAAACAGGATTAGAAGACATGTCCTTGAATGCCTTCTAAGAAGAATTTTATGGACATCAAACCTTTCAACACGAACATGGTGTTTGGAGCTGAGCATCTGAGTTCCTTCCTGGTTTTTATTTTATTTATTTGCTTGAAACTATGGATATAGATGGGCAAAGTCAATGCTCCAAGGTGAAAAAAAAGCTTGTTTTGTTTAACACTTTAATGGTCATATACACCATGGTAAATTTTATCGTCCATGTTTTCACATCAGTAAATTGTGACCACTTCTGTGTGTGTGTGTGAATACTCAACAGATAGACATATGTTCAGCAGGTGGTCATGAACAGGGCTTTAAGCATGTACTGCATATGTGTGTGTTCATGTTACAGTTACTTTGCTCACAAAGGTCTAAAATTCATTTTTACTGGCTATGACACAAACTGCCAAAATATGAAACAATGAAAAAACACACAAATCCATTGCAGTTCCATTTATTTAGGCTGTTAATACTGTCGCTATAGTGAACTGTTAATATGTCTGTATGCTTTGTGGTTTTTGCTCCCTCACTGGTGCCAAAGGCATTGTGTGTTGAGCTATGTGGGGCCCTGTCTGTCCAAACATGTCCACGTCACACTGGCATGTTGTCTCCTGGTGTCCAATGGCACGGCTTTGTATGGCTGCAGGACTTAGCCTTGTTTTGTCTGGACGTGTTGAATGTGTTTGGGGGGGGCATTTCATACGTAGGACAGGCATGTCCTCCCAATCACATGACCCACTCCAGCCCCCTCCTTAGTTACAGGTAACTATGCGATCCCTCAAGCGACTGTTACCTGCTCCGCCTCATTTTCAGCATTCAGTGTGGTACTGGGACTCAGGGTTAAGCTCCAGTGACCCAGTGAACAAACAATCGATGTTCAGGTCGTCACACTCATACACACACTTTTTACTACAGCAGCACTGTTACCACAGTTCAACTATTACAGTACAGATACCACTGTGTTGCTGTGTCATCATCTTTTTTTTGCAGACAAGTCCCAGCAGCTCAAGCAGTCGGGCTGTTTTCTCCTTAAAGATACAGTAACAACGTCAGGTGTTGTATAATTGTCTTAATGCACACTTTGTTACAGTTCCTGTGTTGTGTTTGGTTTTGGCAACATGGCTATAGTTGTTCTAGCGCCGACACCCAACCACTGCATAGCACCAGATGTCAGACGCAGACATTTTCTATTTTAATGCATATATTTTTATGCATGTATTGATGTACTTATAGGGGTAAACAGATGGGAAGTCAAAATATTTAGAAGCTGTTAGCGATAATCAAGATGGACAAATCACTATTTCACTTCCTTTTTCAGTTTCTCTGCTACACAATGTTTACTTTGCAGTTGTGGACTCATTTTGGCAACACTATCAAATTTCCAAGATGGTACAACTGAATGTCAAAAATGCTAAAATCTTCAGTAAACTAAAAAAATAAAATTACTCAAATCATGTAGAACTTTTCACAGTGTATTATGTTAAAACATGAAGTTGCAATATATTGGAAGTCTTTTTTGCAAGTATTTTTTGCTATTTTTGCAACTGGATCAAAAAAATTCAAAGGCACAATAAATTCTAAGTTAATTGTAAATAAAAACAACTTTCATTGACAGTTTGTAAGTGCAGCTTTGGTACAGATTACAGCAGTGACTTTTCCAGAAACTCCACCAGCTCTACTTCTGTGGACTTGGACGTTTTCATAAATGTTCACTGTGAACTTGTTAAAGGGTCATTTCTGAACGTTTTTTGTCACACGCCACCCACAACGCTCCGTATACTTAGTGTGGGGATACCTCCTGTAGTGTCGCTGTGACCGTGAGTGTCAAGGCATTGTCCCCCTGGAAGATGAATGTTTTCTGAAGATCAAGGTCTTTTATTATCATTAACCATTGTTTATCTGGCATATGTGGCCATTGCTACTTAGAATGTCTACAGCAGGTCGGGCTGGGTGGCAAAAAATAATAGCTCGGTATTTTTAAGCTTGTTGCCGAAACACGATCTATATCCTGATAATCATGCGTTTTTTTGACAAACGGTTTATAGACAGGCTTCATTTAGTATAATCTCATGTACAAAACTTATGGAAAACTAATTGCCTCAATATCAAGTAGCGAGTGCACAGGGAAATTTATTTGATACATACAATAGGGGGTATTTCTTCCCATTTAGCACTTTTTTACTGTACTGCAGTCCTAGAGAGAAGGAATGTGAAGGTTTGTGCGGGGAGGGGGACCGCAGTTTGCTGCAGGCAGAGAGCAGACGCCCCGCGGGGTGCGGGACGTTGCACGTCGTGCACGGGGCACTGACTGAGGTGAGGAAACAGGTTAGTCGCGGGGATAGATTTGGTAGCAGTCTTTTTTTTCCACTTTGTTCGACATCTAAACTCATAAAACTGAACCATCTCTATTTCATTGTGCGTGAATTTCTTTTAGGAACTAAATCATCTTCCTACCGTCTTTTCTACTGCTGCTTCTGTGTCCTCCATGTTGCTACTCGATCACCTGACCAACCCGGTTATCAGACATTTGGTCTGAATAACAGTAAGCAGAACACGATATTCTATATAACGTCAGTTTATATCGCCTATAAAAATACAATAAATATATAGCCAATATTTGAGGTATCGACGATTCCTAAAAACAGGGTGTTTTACTTTCGGTTAATTCGGGAAAGTACCTTGTTCAAAAAGTCCCTTACTCAAGGGTTCTACATCTGGAGGAGGATTCGAACCAGAAACCTTCTTCTGAAAAATTTCTCTCTAATACTGCTGCAGTTTACCCTCTATGGTCATGAGTCCCAGTGTGGAGAGGGACAACCCCCCATAACATGGCTGCGGTCCAGGTTGTCCAGATTCCCCATTTTTGAGGAACAGCTGAGACACACAGCCTCTTTGTCTTTTTAACCGTACTGTGAGCTGCAGGATTTTCAGTGTCTTATAAATAGGGTTAATATCTCCTTTCCCTTATTGAGCTCTTTCAGTAACTTTTACACACAGAGGAGGACCTGAAGCTACAGCAGAACAAAAGAACACAGTAGTGCAGTGAGTAACATGGGAATAAATAGAGCAAAATGTCAGGGGATTGAAAAAAGTAAAAAAAGGACTATTATACTGCCAGCTCTGTAGTCATGATGACCACGGTAAATGAGTACTCCCTTACGTTCAGTGTATCGGATCTTTACCAAACAGCAATGCCTCTCAGATCATGTGGCTGCATTTGAACCAGACTCCCAAGAGACCTTCACTACACACAGGTCACTCCATTCAGCATCTCATGAGACCAGCTTTAGCAAAAGACTATTTAGAGGAGCTAAAGGAAAGGGTAAAATACTTCTTTTGACTTGTTTACTATATAATTTAGAAAAACGACAGTAGAATTTTGTTTTCACTTTGTTGCTAAATTTCTTAGTTTGGAATAATGGGCAAAAAATCCCAGAAACAGGTAGAATTGACCATAGGAGTGAGTTAGCTATTGCAATGATGGAAAAAACTGTTCTGAACTTGAAACCACTTCCTGGCAATTTACAGGCTGCTGCTGCTGCGTGTGAATGTGTGTGTATGTGAGACAATGTGCTCTTATTTTTGCTTCCAGTCTTTAATTCAGCCAGCTGCTGCTGCAGTGGGACCACATCCAGGCTGGAGTGTATAGGCCACAGGGGGCTGTCAGGATGAAACAGGAAACCAGTGTCCTGTTTACCACCACCAGTAAAGGCGAGCAAAGAGGCAGCAGTGTGCAAAACACCGAGCACGTATGTGTGTATATGTATTAATGTATGTGTATGCTTTGTGGGGGACATTCTACTAAACTATGCAAAGGAACCTGGACTTCACCTACTGCAAAATATCATTGAATTTAGGGAAATTCAGCTCTTTAAAAATGCTTAGTAAATAGTTGCTTAACTTAGCAAGTTTTTTGCAGTGAATTTGGTGTGAAGTCGCCACAGTAATATGAACTGCATGTGTGAGACCAACAATTGTTCTAATTTGCAAGTGGAAGTAAAACATACCCAACTACTACATGCTACAAATATCCAGAAATAAAAAGACAGGAAAAATCTTTTTCTCATGATGCCATGTTATTTTAACTGTTGCCAACTGCAAATGTTCACTATCTGTTGTCAAACTGTGCTTCATACTGCACTGCATCTAATAAAAGAACATTTTTAAAAAAATTGTTTACTGCAGATAGTTGAGCCTAAGTATTGCCTGCTACACTGACTGTGCATGTGTGAGTGTAGCCACAGAGGTTGACGTCTACATGCCTCATCAGCTTCCCGTTGAAGGTACGATGTGCTGGCAATGTGTGACCCTCTTGTAGATGCTGCCTACAGGCACTTATCACCATAGCCTCTTCTTACATACAAACATTCACTATGATCAAGTACACAGCAACCAGGAAGTCACTGTAAACTCTGAGGACAAAAAGCAGGATCTCCATCAACCCATCAGCGCATACACCATCCTTAACCACTTGTCACGATCAAGGTTCTGTAGTTCAGAGTTGAACCTGGTGTCAGTGTGAATTTGTAGATCACCCTCGCCCCATAAGCTAACTAAACACTTCTCATTAATACATCACTGTTGACCACATAAAAAACATGACAGACAAAGTACCATGTTTACTATGTTTAAAAAAAGTATCCACATTTGTACAGCAATATATGAAGAACAAAAATATAGTGAAATGTGGCTCTGTGATCAGCTTTCCGAACATAAAGTCGACAGACTCTGCTGTAGAAAACAGTTAGGCTTTTCCCCTCAATTAAGTATTGAGGGGAATATTGTTTATTTTCTTTTGTTTTCAAGCAAAAAATGTTGAAATTGTAGACAAATCTTGCAACCATTTTGTGAAATCCAGCACAATTCACAAAGAGAGAGAGATGTATTGAATAAGTAATCACTGAAGTAAAGTCTCTGGATTGCAAATTCCAGTAAAATGGTGCTATGTTTTCAGGGCTATCTTCCCTCTGCGCTTTGCACTCTTGTGTTTCATCCTATATTCCTAGAAAAATATTGAAAAGCAGAGTGTCAAAGTGGCAGTGACTGAAAAATGAAAGGGTAGCTGATGGCCACACTGTACTGCCAGGGTGACGCACCTCAATTAATGACACCCGTTTCTCCTCCCACTGCTCTCTCTGTTCCTCCAGCGTCTCTGTCCTGCAGAACGTGCGGGGACCTTCTGTGAAGCCAGACCAAGGCAAATGCCAGACAAGTTGAGAGGAATTGTAGCCCTGCCCCCTTTCATCAAACTATATTTTATGGACAAAGCGCACATTTTGAACTTTAGTCATAAACGTACCTTTTAACCTCTCATCATCTTGGAAGAAGAAGAAGGTCTTCTTAGTCTGCACTGGTGCCCTAAAACCATAGCAATTGGAGAAGGTAAAAACCAAAAGAACGTGCATAAATGAGCAGCCAGGTCACAATGCTGTGGTAAACATCTTTACTTGAGAGTGAGAGTCTGTGCTGACTCATCTTCAGCCTCCTTGTGTTCTTCATCTACGTCCTCTTCCTCAGAGCTGCTGTCCTGAAATCGGTGGTCTGCATGCCATGACATCTTTGGCCGCTGCAGAGTCTCCACCTTGTAGCTCTCTGCAGTCAGAAAAAGCAAAATGGACTTTAGCTGAGTTGAGTCTGGAGGACAACAGAAATTTCATCCGGCCCATCGCTCGCACAACAGTCCTGTTAAAAATGCTATATACTATTATAATTGTAGTGGATACTTTTCTTCAAAAAACTGCTGACAAGCATTCAGCAATGCCCAAAGTTACACTCAGTTCTGTTAACAGCATGTGTTATAATTGCACCATTCAAATAAAACAATAGAGGAACCCAATTTACGTAATGAAATCTTTAGCAAGTGTAATTTTGGAATAACAGTTACATTTTAAAAATTCAGATTTGTGCTACATGTGTTTTTACACTTGAGGGTTTAATTTTGATTTACTGCTACCTAAAAGAACAAGAGCATAAAGAAGTGTTTTTCCACAAACTACTATTTTCATCATGATTTGTCATTTACGTGCAATGCATTATGTTTTCAGGGGGTCTTGCTGTATCTTTTAATGTAACTTTGGGTGCACTGTTAGTGTTTGAATAGGTGGTAGTTGCTGTGTTTTATGCGCTCCCCTTTGAATCATTTCTCCCACTGAAACATTTTATAACATTAACTGCTTTTTCATAGGCCCACAACTATTGCGTGCAGACAGAACTGACTGTAAGATTTCAACTTCTTTTTATAGGATTTAACCCTCATTTGGACCACACACCTCCCTGAAACAGTAATTTTTAACTTTGAGTGCAGGATAAGTTTTGTTTTTAATAGTGGTTTTATATTTACACACAATTTTCTACAACTTAACATTAAAAATATTTGGATTAAAAAAAACCATTCTGAACATTTCAACATTGCTTTGAGTTGTTTGTTTTTATAATATTTCCTTATATATAATTTAGATATAGCTAACAATGTTGAGATGTTCAGAACATTTGTATTTTTCAATTGTACCATTTCTTATGAATTTAAGGTTGTGGAAAATGGTGTGAAATAAAAACAAAACCTGAAATCAAATAGACAAATTTCAGACATCATAATTCAAAAATGTGATCCAAAATTACACCCCGAGTTTGACAGTTAAGCGTGAACCTCACATTTTATCATTTTCATTATTTATCCAAGTTAAATGCAAATTTTTTTCATAAATGTTTTACAGTCTTTAATAAGATAGTAGATGTGAACCTTTCATAAGGCTGTCCCTGTCTGGCTCATCCTCAAAGAAGGAGAACTTGAATTCTGCCGAGTGTTGGACAGCCTCAGGCTCCACCCCTACTGGGGCCGTGGGATCATTCCCTGCGGTGTGACTGGGGGGCACTTCCTCCTGGTCCCAAGCCACAATGTGCTTCTGTTTGTTGCCCTCCTTCTTGGACACAAACACTTCCTTCAGGTCTGCAGTTACACTGTAGAAGATATCCTTGGACACCTCTGGAACCTCCTCAGCCAGCTTTCGCTTCTTGCGCTTCTCTGCCTTGCTGTAGGGTTGACCGCCAGCAGTAGATGGTGACAAACCAAATTAGTTTAGTTTACCCAAAAGTCACCTATGAGTCAATGAGCTTTTTGCCTCACCTCTCATTCTTGGACTGCTTCTTCTCGGTTTCAAAGGCTGCGTGTTCGTCTCGAGTCGGATCATAGTGCAATGCAGATATATCCCTAAATGGGGAAAAAAAAGTGTGTGTGATGGAGGCAGCAAGTGGTGTAGCAGTCAGAACCACTGCCTTGTAAAGGACCTGGGTTTGAATCCCTGCCTACACCTTCAAGGTACTTACCCTGAGTTGAGACAATAAAAATTATCCTACAGATTTACCCATAAAACAATGTAAGTAGTTTAGAGTACAAACCTTCACTGGTGAAAACTGTCATAAATGAACAAATAATAATGATTACAGCAGACTGGAAGATCTTCATCAGACCTAAATAAATGTAAGTAAGCTTTGTGACCTGTCAGCATATCAATGACCTTAAATGATCAGATTTTAAATCTGAAATAAATATGAAATAGTGTCATAAGGGAGAAAGTACAACTGCTTGCCTGAATGTCTTTCCCTTCACAGCTTCTCTACCGGCCTTAGCAGCCTTGATGTCGATGTGCAGCAGACTCTGCAGGATCTCCAGGTTCTTCTTCTTCTCGCCTTCAAGGTGCAAGTCCACTGCATCACTGGCAAATTTCTCCTCTAATGGAAACATATTTTCCAAAATGTGAAAGCAGCTCACAATACCACCAGCAATCTCATCTTAGCCAGTTATACATAATAAACAAACTACGGTCACCAATGATACAAGATACAACTGACAGAGAAAAACTTATGGAAATGGGGTCTGATGAAATTTATCCTAATACTGTATTTTTCATACATTGTCACACAGTTCAAAGGGTTAATGCTAAACTTTCTCAGGGTGGTGAGAATCACTCAATCATTGATGATGCATGCATGCAGTGACCTAACAAATGACACATTGTGGATCAGTCCAAGTCCTGCTTTGCCATCTGAAGGTGCAAGTCTCAGAATTATGGCTGTATGCACATCCTCACCATCACTGTCCTCCTCGTCATCATTCTCTAGGAAGCGGGAATCCATACGAAACCTCTCATCAGTCCCAAACCTTGACTGCAGTTCCATGAGCTTCAAAGTTTTAAGACCATGGAAAAATGACAGAATGTGTAAATATCTGGACATGATTTTTTTTGTAATGTGATTTGTTCTTCTATCTGCTGACTGCAGTTGTTCTCACCTTCTGCCCAGCTTTGCCCTCAAATTGGGGCTTGATCTGGAACCTTTCTGCATCTTCTTCATCCTCCTCCTCCTCATCACTGCTGAGAAACAGTTTGCTGTTTCCCCCTTTTTGAAATTCCTGAAAAACCACTTGACTTTAATACCAACAAAACCAACAACACTAGAAAACTTTAATAAATGTTAGAACATGTCTCCTGTGTGGTAAAATGTTTACTTTAATGTGCTGCAACATCTTTACAGTATCCTGATCAATCCTGCAAGTAAGGCAGCAGGTGGTGTAGAGATTAGAGCTTTTGCCTTGTGATCAAATAACCTGAATCGAATCCCACCTCACACGTGGTATCTTGACCAATGTAAAAGCATCTGCTGAATGAAATAGTTTTGATTCTTTTCTTTCAGGTTGTGAAAGGAGAATGACACTGATCAGGGGCTGCATTGGCTAAGACTTAATGCGAGAACTTATTCTCCCACGCTGCTTTGTGCTAAGCATTATTACTTTCTCTGCAGGCTAAATGAAATTAGCAGTTACAATAACAATAATACCAAGTGCTTTGTGCCGAATTTCACGGTTAAGTTCACACCAACACCCACCATTTACATTTATTTACTTGTCTCAAGCTTTTCTCCAAAGCAGCTTACAGTGTTAGCTACATACACTGATTTATGCATTTAGACAGCAAGGTCATTTTTAGTGTACTAATTCATGCTAATTACTTTGAGCAAGGAGAAAACAGCAGAGATGAGATTTGAACCTAAAACCTTGGTTTCCCCAGGCACATCTTCTAACCACTATGCTCCCTGGTGCCCCAACACAAGCCTTTAATATGAAGACCTTCTGTCTACCCTTTGTTTGTACCTTCTCACTGGTGCCATCTTCAGGTGATGTGGTGCTCCTGTCCAACAGGGTCCTGAGAGGCAAATGTGTGTTGCTGGAGGTCTGTTCTGGTGTCTGATCCCCTTCGCTCTCAGAGTCTGAATTGAACACAATGTGTTTTCCTTTGCTGGGTGTGGGAGTGTCCTTTAGCACAAAAGAATTTAGAACAAGTGTAAGAAATACATTTCCACAGATACATGAAGGCTCATTTGAAAGAGGACCTTGGCTGCTCTCCTGTGATCAACACACTCACCAGACAGGACAGGGCTCCCTGGATGAGCCTTTTCTGCTCCTCAGCCTCCTTCTGCCTCAGCTGGAGTGCTGCCAGACGCCGCTGGTTGTCCTCTTGTCGTTTGTGGGAGCAGTCAGGCACAGGCTTCTGCACTGGCTCCAAGCAGGATGCAGATGAATTCTGAGTGGCTCCTTCCTGAACGTTCGCTTGGCTATTGCATAACTGTGTGCTGGTTCCTCTGGGAGGGGCAATAGTGGTGCCGTTTTGTTTGTCTGCCTGCTCACTTTCTTCATCTTCAGAGGTACTGGTGTCAAATTGCAGCTCCTTCCTCTGCAGTTCAGTGGATATCACTTTGATTGGGCTTCTGTCCCTCCACTTCCCCACATCGTCCTTAACAGCAGGAGATCCTACATCCACTGCTGTCCTCTGTGAGTGCTTTGAGTCAGTCTGGGATTGACTGCTCTTTTTCACTCCTGAGGCTGAGAACTCAAGCTTCGGCTTTACGACAGACACCCTCCTTCCACAGTTATCATCCTTTTCCTTCTTGTGATCAAGACTTGATTCCGCCTTGCGTGTGTCCTCCATGAGAGACTTTGTCCCCATGAAGGCTGGAAGGCTCGGACAGGGTTTTTTCTTATTTCTCTTTTTATTTCTCTCCTCATCACTACTGCTTTCAGCCAAAATGGCGGCCAGAATGTCATCTGGGTTGTTGGCCTTCTTTGCTGACAAGGAGTGGTTCTTGGCCTGTTGCATGATTGCCACTGTGGGACAGTGAGGAGAACTGGTTGGAGAATCTGCCTCTTGGTACTCTGAACTCTCTTCATCACTGCTGTCCCAATGCTGCTTTGCCAGGTTCTCCAAGTCCGCTAGAGAAAGGTCAAGCCGGTAACAGTTGGCCATCGTGGCCTCGTAATCTCCATCACCGTCTGAGCTAGAATCCGAGTCATTGGTTAAGTGACTGACATGTCTAGCTTTTATTTCAACAGATTTCAGTTCAGTTTTCTTTGCAGGCAGCGAGAGGCTCTTTGAACAGTTTCCATTTAACTTTTCAATACATATCTTCTCTGCAATGCTGTGAGAATCTTTACCACGGATAACAATTTCATCTGTGTCTGCCGAATCGTAGTCCTGTTCACAGTCTGACCTTGCAGCTGGCATTTTCCCACACAGCATGTGGGGTGTTACCACATAGTCTTCTCCGACCACCTCGAGGTGATCTTCATCAGCCGCAGCCATCAACCTACTGTGGGCACTGTCTGCTTCCACCAGCATCTTTATTTCATCCTCAGAATCGGTGTCGTTGTCCAACATGTGCGATGGCCCCTGCTGCTGCTTCTTCATGGCCGCGTTCTGCTTTTTGTCCCCTGTTCCATTCTGTGTCATTCTGCTCTGCAAACCTTGAAAATATCCATTAAAATTTACTTTTGGACTCATCCAGCTCCTCTCCAGAGGGTCACAGGGCCCCTTCTGTTCATTGCATGTGGGTTCAGAACCTGAAGCCACCATCATTTTGGCCTTTGAATTCCTCCTCATCTTTGCAAGAGCTGCTGTCTGGGGTGGGAACTCTCCTCTTCTCTTCTTGCTCATGTCATCATCGCCTCCTGCTATTTCCCACGTTAGTTCAGACACTGGGGTTGAAGCACCAACTTCAGCGTCAAGCTTCTTTATGTTGTGGCTGTGCTTTGAAGGATCATACTTAAAAATGTTTTAATGACTTAAGGTACAGTAACAGGTATATATGAATAGTCTACATGTGAACATAATGCTTCAGCTACATTCATTGCAATGTATATAAACCATCAATTACTGTTTTTTCATTCTGTTTCTCACAAGGATTAGTACAGGTCTAAGATGACTTTTGTGTTTAAGTGAATGGTAAACTAACAGACAAAACAGAGAAGTCATTTTAACTCTAAATTAATAAGAGAGTATGGTTGGGAGATGCATGAAATACTGGCAAAATATTCATTATAAATTTATAGGTGATATAAAATAAGCAATACACAATACTTTCTATAGCATGCAGAAATGCATGCAATAGAAATCAGATGCATTTTTTTCTGATAACTCAGGCAAGTGACCAAATAGCAAAAAGGTGGACACATGCATAGAAGCAGTGGTAGAGAAAGACAGAAGGAAGATGATTTAGTTCCTAAAAAAAACGAGCACAAGCACACACATTGAAACTGAGATGACTTGGCTTTAAGAAGTCGAACACAGTGAGATTTTGTAAACTGAGCTCAAAAAAGATTGCTACCAAATCTATCTGCATGACTAACCTGTTTCATCACCTCGTACAGCACCCTAAATGAAATTTAAGCAAGTTTTGCAGGCCAGTCTGTTCCTCTGACTGCTGTCAACACTGTCCCACTCACCAAAAAACTAAAGCTAACATTCTTTCGCTTGGGGACTGTAGCTTAGTAAAGAGAGTGCTAAACTGCAAGAAACATACTGCTGCTATAAAATCTGTAAAATATTTTTCCCTGTGCACTTGATCTCTGATATTAAAAAACTCCTACAAAGGTTTCCATGCTTTGTACATCAGATATTAAATAAATCCTGTTTATAAACCAATTCTCAGAAAATGTATTATTGGGATATACATTGTATATCAACCAAAAGTTTTAAAAATTTGACATATTATTTTTTCCCCACATTCCCCAGCCCTAAGACAGAGGACTCCTTCTAGATTATTAAAGTATTTCAGCATTACTGAAGTGAGCCATACAGTGTATCCAGTCAAATAAATAAGGATATCTTGTTCTTGTGTCGAGCCTTGAGATGAAGGACTGGGAGAACTCGACCAAACTTGCTCACAACCCAGTTCTGCAAAAGAAAAGTAATTCAGATCAAAGAAAACAGGAGGAGATGGCAATATTGTAACAAGACAGCTTCTTCTGTGACCACACCATTTTAAAATGTTTTAATTATTACTGAGTTTAATATTTAGTGCCCCTTCGATCACAGTTAATCTTAAAGCAATCCTATTAGTTCTGAACAAAAATATGACAAGAGGCATGTGACCTCCACCCCCCATGGTATACAGAGAAGTTATTACAGAAAACAAATCAAACAGTTTGGAACCCTAATAAAACCCAAACATGAAATGGCAACATGGTGTAAGCACAAGCTCAGCTCTTCCTGTAAACACTTGTCCAACCTTGTGTCCTGGAATCTCTGTCCCTGGAACGGCTGCTTTCATGTGGAAATTTTCCACTCCTGCTTTTCTGAACGAGTCCACCAGAGTCTCTCTGGGCGTGGCACTCCGTCTCACAGCATTCTCGGTCATTTGCTGGCGCTCCTGAGCAAGTCTGCCAAAAGAAAAAAAATTAAGCGAGTAGCAGGTATTGGACTGAGCAGCAGGAATGAGCAGAAGTGACTGGAGTGAGCAGCAGGTATTATGGCAGGTTTACCTGCCAGAATATGAAGCGTGTTGTTCACCATTTACACCATGCTCTGAATAGCAGAGGGCAAGATCATCTTTTTACCACATTCTACAGTGGATTCCTGCTGCTGACAGGATCAGGAACAACAGTGTGGTAATGACCTACAACACTGTCATTGGAGAAAAGCTCAGGGAAAAGCCATGGGTAAAAGAAGAAACACGAAAAAACATGCCTTTGCAGAAAACTTTCCTTTGCCATCTCAATTTGCAATGTTCCACCCTTCCACTTGGACTTATTTAAGACTGTCATACCTGTAAACACCACAAAAGAAAAATCATGTAACATGCGACAACTTTCCTCAAAGTTTTGAAGTATTTTAAAACATCTGAAACATGCTGCAGTCAACACCAACTTACATTTCCTTAGGTCTGAGTCAGAAATGTTTATGTTGATATATCCAAATGTCCTTAAAGGGGTTCCTGGGGGGAAAAAAAACAAAAATACAATCAATTCTTTAATTTTCAATAACCATGGTTGTCTACAGCTATTAGCATGACATGGACGACACTCCAGTGTGTGACAGGGCAATCACATCACTCTCCTGCACACACTACATGTTAGAGGGTTGGCACTGTCTCGCAAAGTTAGGTTTAGTCACCAGTTCAGCCAGAACACATATCTTTTGATTGTACACAGAAACCCCACTGAACATAAGAAAAGATTCAAACTCCACATGGATTGAGTCAGATGGGCACAAATGGTTTATGCTGATACTTTGCCTCCTTCAGGATACATAAAACATAAAAAACAGAAGGGAGAAGCAAGAGGAGCAATCGGGCGAGATTCACCAGCATCGTCACGCCTCGTAATTATGTCCACATGCGACACAGGTCCGAACTTGGCGAAGCGCTCCCGAAGCTCTTTCTCGCAGACACTATGGCTCAGGCCTCCGACGAAGAGCCGTTTTCCAGCACTGGTTTCTTCCATTTCACCCAGACCCCGGTGTTTACTTATTTATTAAAGCAACATGGTTGGGCCTGAATAGTACAGATAACACATAACAGCGAGTCAACCTCTAAATATTGCAACAAGTCTGCAACTGTTTCAGAACTTCGTAAATCTCCTAGTCTTACTTGTGCGTGCTATATTTGATCTGCTTCAGTAGCTGGAAAAACTGCAATATATTTACAATATTTAAAATAGTAACAATTACCTGTGGGAAAAAACACCTAAGAGAAGCACTGCGCAATCTCCGTTAGAAATAACTTACATAAATTAAGCGACAAAATTAAGGTTCTTCTCAGCTCTCCCGCACATGCAGCCACCGTTTAGAACGTTGTGTGTCCGAAAAACCATCCGCCAGCATGTTTTCCAAGAAACATTGGTTCCGTTGTGAAACAGTTCCGTATAAACGTATTTTTTTTGCAAAAGGAAAATGATTTACAAAACCAGTTAAAGTAGTATACCCATGCATCAGTTATACATAAGAAAAATGTTTACAGTGGAAATACAGAAAAAAGCATAATATAAATCGTCTATTTCAGAAAGAGCTGTCAAAAATGGTAAAGTCCAATATGAACTGCATAAGTCGTGTTTTTCTTTAAGATTCCTTATCATTAATTTTTGGAAATTTGATATTAAAAGTGAAATTAATAAATGTACGACATTTTAAATGTTAACCTGAGATAGAAAAGATTAATCATAACTCTGTAAAATGTCCTCCTTTTTTTCCGAGGAAATTGGAACAGTCCAGTGTTGGCGCGAGATTTCCGTTGGGCTCGCGCTGAGAGCGGCGGCACGCACGGTGAGGGTGAGAGTCTGCACATTTTAGCTCGTTTCCACTTTGTTTATTTTGCTGTCAAAGTTACACAGAGTCGCCAATCTGTGTGTGTTAGTACTACTACCCCCTGACACAGAAATCGCGTTCATATGTGGAGAAATTGATAAGAGCTTTGGTAACTAGGTAGGCCAGCACAATCAGTTCGCTATAGGATACCCCTGCCACGGGAAAAACGAAATAAATAATGCACCCGAATGAATCCTTCATTACTCAATATATGTGTTAAGGTGAGTTAATCTTAGTCTGTGCGAGACGTGACAAAGTACTTTTGTGCTAGGTTTGAACAGTAAAACTCGACACTCCTGTTAGTATTGTTGAATAATTTTAACAATTTGGTTCTTACTTACAGGTCGGTTCATCGTATGTAGTTGAACGCATACACTAGCTTACAGGAGAAGAAAAAGAATTGTATCTTTACCTTAGTTTTTAGCATATTTGGGTCAAGAATTGGCTCCCTCGCCCGCTGCCCTGGAAAAAAAGTTTTTTAAATTGTTGATGTTGTGTCATTATTTGAGCTGCTCGTGAATGTCAGGTTGTCATTAAAACTATTGTAACATAGACGTTGTTCTATTCGCAGAGATTTATTTGTTTAATACGTTACACTGAGTTGTCTTTGTACCCTTCTAATAAAGAAGTGCTTTGTGATTGTATTTTCACATCAGAATGTTCACATCAGGATTTTCAAAGTTTTTATTTGTCTTAACTTATGTGGTTTGTGAATGCTGTGTGAATGTTGTCAAAGGGTTTCAGTAAAACCTGATTTTTATAAAACATTGGATTATAAAGGAGCCCTTGTAGTTCTAGGATTCCTGTTAACTCCTTTGTGTTCCATTGTGGTGAAATGAACCAGCTGGCTTCTTATAATTTCTTAAAAATATATAAATTTTTCATTACAGGGCACAACTATGGAGAAACATTATGAAGCTGAAATTAAATCTTTAAAAGAGGAAATTGCCACATTGCACGGTCAGTTGGAAAACAGGGAAAATGTGGTCTCTGTATTCCATGAAGAGCCCATGCAGGTGGTTTTGTAAGTTACCAAAAATGCTTATTCACTTCATGGTAAACCAATGTTGTAATTGGTTTTTTTAATTTGACTTAAATTACAGGTGTAAAAAGTTAATTTGGGTCTAGTAAAATTTCTTAATAATAGGTTATCAGGGAGACTAAACTGATATGTATGTTTCAGATCATCTTTGAGGGGAAAGCCAGGAATGGGGTGTGGTAAAAAGGATGCGACTGACAGCCTGGTGTTGGAGCTTGAGAAGCTGGAGGCAGATCTCACCCGGCAGGAGCGGATGAATCGAATTGTACTGACAGACTGCAGAGTGAAGACACAAGAAAAAAGTAGGTTAATTTTTTTACAGCATAACACTGTATAGTGGAAACTCTTTACACAATATTTTATTGATGTAATATGTCATAAAATATATAAATTATCTAGCTTTACATATGATGGTAGCCTTCACTGTATTTTTGCACGTGTTCTGTAACAGATAAGAGCAAAGCTGTACAGCTGCACAGACTTTCTGGGTATTGCTATCACCTGGCCTTCCAAGTCGAATTTGAGTTGACAGAATTTAAGGTATGTATGTTCTTTCTTTTTTTTTGTATTTATTAATATCATTGATTATCTCAGTGATTTATGGTAAACTCTTACTTATTAGTATTTGTTATGTAAGGAAAATTTGTCAGGGCCAATCTTCATAGAAATGAAAAGAATTTCTTCCATTATCATCATATAAAATTTAAAAAAGTGTAATGATTGTGTATACCTTTTTTGTACCTGTTTAATGTGATACATTTCTTTAATGTAGTTGTTTTGAACCTGAATGTTAATGTGTTGGGGACAGACAGAAGGGGGTGCTATACATCTGTAATGCAGTACCAGGACTGGTAATGTTTCCGATTCACTTTGATCTCGAGTGTGTGCAGTTTTGAGGACTGAAAAGATTGCACAGTATACTTGACTTCCTGTGTTAATGTGTGGGTGGACTGCAATTTGCAAACATTAACACTGACTTTCCCATAAATCTTCATTTTGACTCAGTGCTTTAATTTGTATTTTTTTAATAATTGAGCATGTAATGTGTTTTTCATTAAAAAAATAAACCAGAAGCAAAAATAACAGGGAATATTATTCAATACTATATGATGAACTTTTCATCTTTGCAAGCAGATTAGGGAGTTTTTTTCTCAGAAGAGATAATGAATGTTCCACACAGTAATTTTAACACTTTTGAATTTTAATATGTAGTGTTGCACTACATTTACATTTATTCATTTTTTTTGCAGATGCTTTTCTCCAAAGCAGTGTACAACTCATAGAAAACAAAAGTGCATTTTGCCAACAGACAGTGAGAAGGATGCAAACACACAATTCTCAAACTTCAGTCACTTAGGTTATTACCATGTTTTACTACTGCTCATATCTTTTTTGTCTGCAGGATCCAGCTGTCTGTACTGTGACTAGCCTCAGTGTTGTTGTAGATGGCCCAGAGTTCAGGGAAATAAGCTCATTTGTATCAAGGTAAGGTGTTCTACAAAAAGTAAAATCCCATTTCTTTAATATTTGCCTTTCTTGCTAAAAGTTGAGAGGGAAGTACTTTAGAATGGATTTGGACAGAATTCAGAATGATATGATTTGTTATTAAGCATGTGGTATATAATGAGAAGGTGTTGCCTACCAAAGAAGGACAGAGTATGGTAAACGTGTGCAAACAATCCCCTCCCATTTTTCCCAGTAAAACAAGAACATGTATTTCGTTTTCCCCCTGCATCCAAATCTCCTGTGGTCTTTCACTGCTTTCAGCGACATTCATAAATCAAACATTAATGGCCTATAACAAATCCGAGTGTTTAAGTTTGCGGTGTTGTTCAGCCTCTGAATGCTCCCCGTTTTGAGACACTTTTGACAGTGTCGGTAATAGCTGGCCTGGAGCCTACACTTGTGCATCTGGCCTGTCAGGAGCTCAGGGCGCCCTGTTCCCCACAATTCCATTTGTAGAATCCAGAGAAACCAAGCTTCCTACCCTGCTGAGTCCCACCAAGATCAGCATATGCTGTCAACTGTTGTTTTCTAATCAATGAGAATTTTCCTCTTAGCATTGATTTTTCAGATGCTTCATGTTTCTTCTTGAACTTTGTGCAATGTATGATTAAAAAAAACTTATGTAGTTCCTAATATGTAATCTTTTAGTGTGGGACTTGTGGAAGTAGCAGATCAGTCGGAAACATCCATACCAGTCAATAGATCACAGGAGGAACCATAAGAATTTTGTGGGGACGCTAGCATGACACAGGCTGTCAGAGAGACATATGTAGATGTAAACATGTAGACCAAAGGTGTCAAACTCAGCTTTTGGAAGGTTATGTGTCCACAAGCTTTCCCCAGGTCCTTTGTCATAGTTCTTCCAGACTGGATCCAGTGAATGAAGTGCTAGAGTTAAATGTTTTGCAGTGTTTGAGTACAGATCACTGGTGGCATAAAGTGCATGAATGTCAAGAGGCTGTACTCCTGAGTGAAACTGTATATTGCCATCGTTCAGATTAAGCCATCTGTATTTTATGTCCCCAAGCATGGACTGAATCATGATGTCTTTCAGATGGAAATGGTGCTTGTGCAAAACCACCAAATTATTCTCATCTGTTCCTCTTCTGAAGGTCTTTGTCATTTGGATGCAGCAACAGCAGTCTGACGGCCTCACTGTCTTTAGGTCATGTGGACGTTGGACAGCACATGCATGTTTTGTTGCACTCAGTCTGTGTCCAGAAGTAACACATCTTTTCAGTTTTTTAAGATGAGGAACTTCATATTAGATTGTGGTTTTCATATGCCGTGCATTTAAAAAACAAACTGGGTTGTTGGTATACATTATGTTCAGTAGCATTTTTAACAACAAAAGTTTAAAAAATATTTAACTATTGAAAGTTTTCACATTGCTAAAAGATGAGTTAAGTATCAGGGGGAAAAATACTGAATGATACAAGTGTTTAGAGAAAATCTCCTTTGTGACCCTGCTTGATGGTTCTGGAGACATCTGGATCATATCGTTTACTCCAAGATTTTGTCCTGGCTTTCTGAAGGGAAAAATACTGGAGATAATGATTCTTACACAAGGCAGAACACACATTTTATTTTTGAACTGCCCCAAGACAAGCTTTCATAATAGTTAAATTCAACATGAATCTGATGATTTAAAAACATTTTTTTATTGGTGATGTCTGGCTTTTGAATGATAACAGCTTTTTACTGGAACAATATTTGTTATGAATATAATACACATCTAAAACAGAATATTGGCATTTCCATTTGTGTGTCTTCTGCTTTTATCTCTCTGGTAAAGCATTATAAACATTTCATTCAGACTAATATTAAGACTAGTGTTCTAGTATTAGTTAGTTGTTGCTTTACTGAACATCCTCAACTTTTACTTATTCATATTGGGCATGAAAGCTTATGTGCACAAAATGAATTTGTAACTCCCAGTAAGAATGCTTTAAAATGTCACACAAATCTTAAAACCCCTTTTTTCCTGACCAGTACCTCTTTACCCCAACCAGACAGTCATCATTAAAAGAGCTATTATGTGTGACATATTAACATGTGAGGGTTTTTCTGTTTAACCCATTTACCCATTATTTCACCACACCACCACAAAATGCTGATAAGCCATTTTGCTGTAAGGCCTTCTCAGAACTGCCTAGTTTTTTCAAGCTCACTCCCCTCTCCCAGATTGGATGTGTTCCATTATTTTCAAGAGCTCTTTCCATCAGTACTTTATAGCATGTTGTCCAGACGACAGTCTGCACTCAATGGAAACCACTCACTGGTTCTGCACTGTCAGTGAAAAAGCTGTAAAATTAATTCTTGGATATCAAACTTATGTCCGACTCAGACCAATGCAATTGATGGCACATGTGTGAACGCATACAGTACCCAGGAAAGGATGATAGGAAGGGAAGCTTGTGTTGTTCTGGGCCTGTAATGTTTGTATTTTTATGTAAAATATTGACTGCATTTGTATGTGCGCATATACACACATATATATATATATATATATATATATACTGCTGTACAGCTTAAGGTAATTACTTGCTAGGTTTTTGTTTCTCATTTATGTATGTTTTAATGTTGGTGATGGTGATGATTTTTTTATTGATTTAGAAGCTGCCTGTTATTGCTGGTTTTCATTTGTTGCAGAGCGTTCTTATATTGGAGATTGTTCAAGTTTGTTGCTTTGCTTTTCAATTCAAACCTGAAGCCTGTTGTTCCAGTAAAGGACACTAAAACAGAGACTCTTAGAGTGTATACAAAAGCATGTGTTTTTTTTAATCTCAACGTGCATCTCGATACTGTCTGCGTCTCCACATAAGGGGTTATGGAAAATGCAATCATTCACTACAAGTACTACAGAGCTGTGGCTCTCTCATCATGGATTGCTGCATAGGTGTGTGTGAACAGTTATTGTATTGGGTTTAAATAAAGAGTTTTTAGAGCAGACAGGTGATGAATGCAGAGATTATAATTGCCCTGTTGGACAGCTGATAGTCACACCTTTTTGTCTTGGTATGTATATTCTGATCTCTTTAGGGAAAAAAAATTAATGTAGATAGCTGTTCAATCACTGTGTGGAGTTCCATGAGAGTTGTTGGTCCTGATGGTATTCATTGTATTTGAGAATGTCAAAGGCAGGTCTATTGCGGTGCTCTGTGTATCTGCACCGTTGCGTTAGACATGACATGCAGAACGAAAGATTTGGTTCCCATGGTCTTATTTCTTGGGTTGTTGAAACCTTTAAATCTAATTAGCATTAACAGGCTTTATGCTTCCAGTTTTTGGTTTACAAACAGTTTTCCAGGAACGCATTACTTTCATAGGTCTAGGGTTTGCTGTATTTATTAAGGACAGAGTCTTGTACCCTGAAGTTTGCCGGTTGTTGTCCTTGTTGCCCTTTATATTGTGCTTTTAATGTAGGTGGTAAAATGAGCTATAGTAAACTACCCAGTGCAATAACATGGCAAATTTTTAAGATGCTTGAATAAGAACTAATATGGTGTCGTGGTATAAAAAATTTAGGTATATTTTCAATCTGATTGCATTGTATTTTATGAAGTTGTAGTGCATGGTCTATGATGAAGCCTTCATATGAAGCATATTTGTCATTTTCATTTTAGAGCAGAGGATGATAAGAGCCTTCTGCTGTTTTTCCGCGCCCTCAGAGAATTCTCCGAAAGATGTGACCACAGAAGCAGGACATTTATGTACTTCAAGGTAAGACTTGTGGTGGAGGAACCTTCAGTAAATGGGTGGGTTCCTGATGAAGGGTGGTGAGAGGGGGTGGGAGTTTGACTTCCTGGAACAGGGAAAAGGTTGTCAAATTTAGCAGTACTTTAATTTCATGAATCCAGTTTTAAACTGTTTGAAAAGTTTTGCTCTATGTATTGGATTTTAAATGCCTGGCTAGAAAAAGCCATCACAGGGTTTTAAATGTACTTTTATTTAAACCATTTATTTTCTGGCTTGAGCTGCTTTAGAGAGAAAACTTAAAAGATGACTCCATGGATTTTTATTCATGCAATCTTTTCTTTATTCACATGAATTTTACAAAATAATCAGCAACACTGCAGTACATATCAGGGACAGTCTAAAAAGGACAAGCTGTATTATTAGGCCTGACATTTTTCTGATTGAGAGCAGCAGAACAAGCAAGGCTCCCCGCTATGCGGACAATGGACCAAGTCCTGACACACTCACGACAACAGATTCTGGTACCTGACAGCAGGGCCACAGTTCACTGGATGGTTGACATGAAATGGTTCTGAAGTTTTTCTTTAAGCTGCCATCCGCATTTATTCAGACATATTTGGGAAGCACAATAATGACTAAAGAGTACTGACATTTTTATTGCCCGAAGTATCAGTGGTAGGCACAAGCTCTTCTGGATAAGAAGATACCCTGTTTAGGTCTTTTTTTCCCCTTAAGTCATTTATACTAAAATTAATTCTGTTACTGAAGATTAACAAAGGATGCACAATGATCTGGGAATCATATTGGTATTAGCTGATAATTGTTTCACTTTATTGGCATTGGGTTTATGCTTAAATTTCACCTCTTGATAGAGACTGAAATCAATAATAATATGATGATGCAAGCAATATGTACAAGCAGCATTAAAATGTCTGCAATATGGATGTTTTTCAAAGTAAGAGTGATATAAAATATGCCATTTGTAACACTTTATTCTTAGTTTGCGTTGAAAGGGAGAGATTTTTCAGTTTTCTTGTGACAAGGCTGAAATGCACTTGATGCTAATGATGCACTTCAAGGAAAAAGTAACTGTTATTATGTGGTATTATTTGTTTATCATTATATCATGTTATGTAGCATTTAAGGCAATAGCTTGCAAAATCATTTCCTATTTAAGGAACAGGTAGCCGAATATAGTTCAGCAGATGCCGTTCATTTTAATCATTGTACGTGGACTGAACAACTGAAATGCTACACAGATAAATGTTACATTTGTCTGTAATTCTCATTCAGGTAGATCTAGTCCCATTTTCTTCTGTATTTTGTAAATGTGTATCAGTACTGATCTTGACTGATTAGACACATACAGATTATCGGATATTGGCATCAACACAGAATTGTCATATCGTCCATGTCTAAAATAAACATTTTTAATGTTTTTTAATTAAAAGGCTATACTTAAACTCATCAAGTCTTCAACAAGCACTGTTTTCATATAAGCAGTTGTGGATTTGTAGGTAACAAAGGCCTCTTCATTATACCCTTATGAGCTGCACATAACCGTTATTAATATCTTGTAAAGCTTTTATAAACATTATGTAGGTTCCATAATAGGAATTGTTTCTTAGTATTTGTCATTATGGTGCCAGATTGTACAGACTATGTATTGTACCACTTTTCATAGCATACAGTTTCATAACTAATACAGTACAATTGCATAATTAAGGAAAATTTCATACAGTTTCATATTTCACATTTTATTGGTACAGTTGATTTAAATAAGATTTAGAGAAGGACTGGTTGTACTTGGAATAGGACTGTTTCAGTTGACGTTTACTCATACTCAAAAGAAATGAAGGCAAAGAAGAATGTGTTATTGTTTTTAAAATTAACTCCATTAAACTGCAGCAATGAAATAGAAAATAATTATGTTGCTAAGTGAAGTACTTCAGTTAAAAAACGGAACAAAACTACAAACGTAAGGAAGAAAAACTATTATTTACTTGGATTATGTCAAGGAATTTGCTGCTAGCTTGGCCACCTGAAAGGAATAATATCAACCCACTGTTTCTATATTTGTTTTTGTGTAAAATTGTAGAATGACGCTCTGCTGTAATTGAATTTCCATATAAAATACTGAGAAGAATTATCAAATTGCTTCAGAAGGCCTTCTCAGCGTCCAGAGAAACGGCTGTGTACAAATGTGTATTTAATATTTTTAACAGCAAGAAGGTAGTGATTTTAAATGACTGAAATTACAATATAATGTCTCCAAATAAAATAGCCCAGTTTTATTAAAATAAACAAATATAGCCACACCAAAACTGTATTGTATGGATAACCTACTAAATCACATCACAAAGGTAGTAATTTTGCGATTATTACATAATTAAGAAGAGAAGTAATCTAGAGGTACAAAATTCTGATTAAAACATTTTGGTCTCAGAGTTAATCTTTTATGAGCAACTGTCACACTGCATCACTTGTGTATTCTGTAGTCGTGGAACCACATTTTTCATCTCAATTAAAAGCAGAATGTAATTCCCAAAATTCTATGGAAACCTGGAAACTTCATCTCATGTATAAGGAGACAGAGAAAAAATGAACAAGAAGTGCAGTTATTTACATATAGTCCAGGTCAGTAAATCTGTTTTCCCCAGACCATTATAATAGTTAAGAAGGTTAAAAGAACATCAACAAAATAATGCACTGATAATGACAAATCTCAGTGCCAAATTTTGTACAGGATAAGATGATGTACAGTTTTAGAGATAGCTTATTTGGGGATGGGTCTAAAAAGCTATCACCAGAATTGCACAAGTTTAAATTTTCTTTATAGGTACTTAAGAACATTCCAGGAGTCTGTGCATTTATTTGAATTATTTGTTTATGTGAATTTCACCTCTCTGCAGAGGCTTCTCAGTAGTATCGTCCAATGGGCAGTGATTTGAGGCAGATGAAGCTGTTTGGGTACTGGGCTAGGAAGACTGGATTGCCATCCAGCCGGATCTCAATCATGTTCTCCCTGATGTAGTGGGTTGAGTTGCCCTTGCAGAAGGTCTCATCGCTGATGTTTGTGATGTTGTTATTCTGCCATGACAGAGAAAAGTGGACATTACCAAATCTTTATTCCTATAAAACAGAATGATTGTGTGGTGTAAAGTGGTGCAACGCATTTAAAAAATGTGAATTTATAAAGTACTCACATTTCAACAGCATATGAACTAGTGTTCATGTTTTCAAGATAAGTTTAAGACTAGCTGCTGCTTCCCTTGGTCAAAAAGGTATAGTGATGGAAAGGTAAGAAGTAATACATTATATAATCACCAAACAGTTTTACTATTGAAGTGACTGCATTTAGTGCAAGACGGACGTGCATGAAACATTAACTGCGTGAAACTAATTTGCATGATGCTGGACTGGAGAAACAAATGCCTCTTTCATATTAGTACTGTATGTAACACCACTTTACAGGTGCAGGGCAGTGATTACCTGTAGATGGAGAATGCGCACAGTCTCTGGAATCTGTGGTACTGCCTCCAGCTCATTGTGGGCCAGGTACAGAAAAATCAGCCTGTTCAATTTCTAGAGAAAAGAAGTGCACAAATGGGTTTTTTGGGGATTTACACAGTAGTATTGTAACAAACCAGTGGCATTTTTTTCTGTTGCATATGTAACATTAAATACTATGTGCTTTGCTTTTGCAGATTTTCAATCTCTCAGTAAATGTATTCATTTAGATAAGTTGAGTGATACACTGAAACACCAGTGTTACATTCAAACTAAGATAATTTATATGATCTCATTATGTTTAAAATCACTTCAGAGGGGATTTAACTGATTTAACACTGCTGATTTCATGATATAAACTTTGGTGGCATAGTACCCTGAAAGCATTGGCCTTCACGCCCTTAGTTCTGAGTCGGTTGTGATTTGCATTGAAGGATATCAGCTTGGTAGGCAGAACTGGCAGTTTAACCAGCCTATTCTCAGCAAGTGAGAGTTCCTCCAACTGGTGTAACTTGGAAAAGGCCCCATCTTCAATTTCTGAAATGACGTTTCCTGTCAGGTCGATCCTTCTCAGAGTCACTGAAATCAATAAACAGTTTGTTCAATAAACTTATTTCAAATAATTTGAATTTTTCAGAGGAAAACAAACAGTATTTTTTTGTGAGGAAAAGGAATAGCTGGTTTATTAGCAATACTCTGCTGTCTACAAAATGGACAAAGATCTTATTATTTTATTTCTATGTCCGTTTTGAAAGTTAAATGTAAATGGAAGATATTGAAAAAGCAATGTATGTAATATATTAAGATAATTTTCCTGTACAGTGTCATGGTATTCATCAGGTTTTCTGCCAGAAACATTGTGAATAGTTTTTTTTTCATTACTATGAGACTATTCAGAAAGTTATTTATTTACTTTGAAAAGTTGATATATGTAATCTAACCTTAACAATACATCACCTTGTCTTTTTATGGATAAAGGTGCCATATGAATATTTAACAACAATTATTGTTATTATTGTTATAACACGAATAATAGCAATAAAGTTCTTGTGAAAACTTTGGCAAAGATTTTCATCTTGAGGATCCATAAAGCTTGCTTCTTCTGTATTGAGCTTGAGAGTGGTTTGTCAAGTCAGCAGAGGAACACTCACAGATGTCAGCAAAGTCCTTAACAGTTATCTTTTTGATCTTGTTGTATCGAGCATAAAGATAAGCGGTCTCCTTGGGCAATGCAGGCACTGTGGTCATGTCGGGGACCACCTCCTCACAGTAGACTGACCCGGTGAGGCACACACAAAGAAGGCAAGTGGGCAGATCTGCAAATGAGTACATAAAGGTAAATAAAGGTTAAATGGAATCAGGGACTTGTTTTGAAATACAAGCCTGAGGATGACAAGATGTGACACTGCATCTTCTGAAGTTATGGAAAATTAATGTCTCTTCTGCTTGGACAAAGTTTGTTTCAGGACTGGAGTGAGGCATTGTGTAGCAGCGTTTATTTTAAACCTGCTGACTTTAACGTTAGCACTGTTTTATTTATTTATTTGGATGGACCTTTGGAATATTATGAAGAGGTTTTTTTGGAATATGTTGTGGTCGACTGCAGTGCTTGATGGTTATTACTGTTATAAGGCTACCGTAGAGACCCAGACTGATGAGAAGCAGGTACACACTGAAGGACACGTGCATGTGCAAAAAAAATGAAGAGAGGGGACCACATTAACTAGTTACAATTCCAAATGGACAACAGCCTGTGACTACAGCTGCACATTTAGTTAGGCTTCAGACAAGTTTGTTTGTGGAGATGATCAGACACGCACTTGCCAGGCATGGGCCATAGCCTTGCTGAAAGGAAATGCACATACACAGACACAACTGAGCAAGTGCGTAGAGATGTACTGCAGCAACATATCAATGTTTCAAGCTGGTTCTGCTTTGTGTCTGACATGTGGCATCTGGAAAAACAAGACCCCGTGTGGAGCTCATAAATGAAATCTACTATGCTGGGGTGGAAAATGAAGGAGGTGGATAGGCAGAGCTTAGAGTTGGCTTGGTTTACCGCTTGGGTCCCCCACAGCTGGGCTAGTGGTGTGATCTGGGGTGTCTGCAGCCAAAAAGTCCAATCTGTGTTCGTGGCCTCGCTGTCTCTGTTGGTAGACAAACATCATTTTAGGTTGCATTTACACTGCTGGGAAAATGTTTCTTTCCTGATTTTTTTCTCTCTCTCTTCTATTGCTTATTTGTTATACTGAATGGTTCAGGTCTTTAGACAAAATGCAATATTAGACAAAGGGAACCTGCAATAACACTTATGTTTTTGAATTATTATGTAATTTTTAAGGAACAACATCCAACACCCATATTCCTAATGTGAGAAAGTAATTCCCCCTTAGTTTCTCAGTGAACCAAATGACAAAATAAGCTGATAATTACTTTCATCTGATTGAAGACAGGCAGACTTCATTGAAGCCAACCCTGTTGAACCTAAATTTCACCATTAAAGTGAAGTAGCCACCACAAGTTTCTACAAGAATGCTGTGTCATGATCAAAGGAAATTTCAGAAGGATGAAGAAAAAAAGTTTTTTGAATGTATCAGTCTTTAAAGGGCTAAAAAGGCATTTTTAAGTCTCTAGGACTCCACTTAGCCACAGTTAGAGCCATTATTTCTAAGTATAGAAGACTTGGAAAAGTGGTGAATCTTCTCAGCAGTGGCCAGCCTATGAAAATTACTCCAAGGGGCACAGTAATGACTCATCCAGGAAGTCACAAACAATCTCTGAAGAACATCCTATGAACTGTAGGCCTCTCTAGCTTCAGCTTAAGGTCAGTATTCAGAACTCGATAAGAAAGGGCCTGGATAAAAATTGGATTCATGAAAGAGTAACAAGGTGGAAACGCTTGTAATCCAAGAGTATCATCAATATTCATTTTACAAAAAAGAAAAAATCCTGGATGAGCCTCATTCCTTTTGGGATAATATTCTATGAAGAGACAAGTCAAAAGTGGAACTCTTTGGACTATACCGGTCCCATTATGTTTGGGGTAAAGCAAATACAGTCAATTCACAGTAAGAACATCACACCAACAGTCAAACATGGTGGCAATAGTATGATGGTGTGGGGATGCGTTGCTGCCTCAGGACCTGGATGGCTTGCCATTATTGAAGGAACCTTGAATTCTGCACTGTACCAGAAAATTCTTAAGGAGAAAGTACAGTCATCTGTCCATTAGATGACATTGAAGCATAATTGTTTTATGCAGCAAGACAATGATCCAAAAGAAAAAAGCATACAGCTGAATGGCAGAGAAGAAACAAAATTAAAGTTTTGTAGTGGCCTAGTCAAAGTCCTGACTTGAACCCAAGAGAGGTGCTGTGGCAGGACCTGAAACAAGCAGTTTATGCTCAAAAGCTGATAATGTGTCTGAATTAAAGCAGTTTTGTAAATAAGAGTGGGCTAAAATTCAGTGACAGTGGTGTGCAAGACTGATATCAAATTTGGTTGCAATTATTTCTGCTAAAGGTGGTACAACCAGTTAAGTTTAAGGGGACAATTACTTTTTTCACATGGGTGATATGGGTGTTGGATAACTTTTGGTCCTTAAATAAATGAAGTAATTAAAGAACTGTGGTAAGTGTTTGCTCAGGTACCATTGCTTATTGTCTAAAGATCTGAAAGCATTCAGGATGACAAATACGCAGAAATAAGGGAAATCAAGAAACAGGCAAACACTGTGTGGAACAAGGCCCAGAAATAATTCTTTACTTGCTGCATCACTTGGGGTGTTACAGCAATGGAATTTTTACTGTTACAGCTTAGTGAAACTGGAAAAATATAGGCTATAACAAAATGTCCAGTGTCTTATCTTCATGGGGTAAAAAGACTACTCTCAATTATTATTTGACCCAAGGTCATCAGTTGATTAGAAGGCATATGTTTAAAATGCTATATTAATTGGACCAGCACTGTACTACAGTCTGAACCTTCCAGAGATCTAATCCAGCAGTGTGGAGGGGGGACAGCCGACCCCTGGCTCAGGGTATTAGTGAAAGAGCAGCAACAGGGGCAGTTTAGGCACAAATTTTGCCAGATGTGGATCCGGCCAGTCCACTGTACTGCCCAGCAGTTGATTTATTAGTTACTGATTCATTTTGTTTCTTGTAATTTTTATCCTTTACTTTCTGCTGACTTGTTTTGTATTAGGTGGATGCTATAATATTGATTTAAAAATTAAGTAAATATTTATATGAAATGAAGTAAAATACAAAATACTGTAAAATGTCATCAGAACTAAATATAAATATTTTATTCAAAGTTATTTTGAAAACATACATCATTCATGTCATTCTCAAGATGACACATACAATTGCAAATAACACTTGACAGATACATAAGCCCATGAAGAAAAAGCATTGTAAAGGCATACCTCTGGTGAGCTGTCAAAGTTCATAGGCCATTGTTCATTGTTCATAGGCAGTTTCTTGGAACTGTATTGTCCCTCTGTGGAAGATGGAACCCAATGCATGAACAGAAAAAAAGACCGTCCTCTCTTCTCCTTGGGCAAAGTTTTTGTCTGAATTGGGGATATGTATTGTGCAGCAGGGCAATTTTTAAACCTCCTGTCTTCAAAGTTAGCAGTTTTTTTTTTTTTGGAGGGGGGGGTGGACTTCTGTAATATTTTCCAGAGTTTTTTGGAATACATTTTGGTTGACTGCAGTGCTTAATAATTTTTACTGTTGAAAAGCTACTGTACAGACATGAGGGTTTGCAGAATCGCTGGCATTGTTTTCCAGACCCAGACTGATGAGAAGCAGGTACATACAGAAGGAGACACGCTTGTGCAAAAAAATGCATGGAGTGGACCACACTGACAAGATACAGGTGCATATGGACAGCAGCCTGTGAACACAGCTACGTGCTTAGTCAGGCTGCAGACAAGTGTGTATGTATGGAGACACTGTCAAACACATACTTGCCAGGCATGAGCCGTAGCCTTTCTGAAAAGGTATGCACATACACGGACAAAACAGAGCATGTGCATAGAGACATATTGCAGCAACACATTAATGTTTCAAGTTGGTTCTGCTTTGTATCTGACATGTGGCAGCTGGAAAAACAAGACCCCATGTGGAGCTCATAAATTACATCTACTGTGCTGGGGTGGAGAATGAAGGAGGTGGATGGGCAGAGCTTAGAGGTGGGTCAGTTTACCACTTGGGTCCCCTACAGCTGGGCTTGCTGTGTCATCTGGGGTGTCTGCAGACATGAAGTCCAACCTGTGGTCATGGCCTCTTTGTCTCTGTTGATTAGATAAACAGCAATTCAGGTTGCATTTAAGTACCTTGTTTAACTTTTTTGTTTTCTTTGGGGAAAAATACAAATGACTATGAATATGTTTTGTGGGACTGTGGGACATGGCCCAGTAATGACCCTTCACTTACTTGAGTTTTTCCAGCAAGGGAATTTTTACTGCTAAAACTTGAAACTGGAAACATATAGGCTATAGCTCAGAATGTCCAGTGTCTCATCTTCAGAGGGTGAAATCACTCTCGATCACTATTTGACCTGATGTTAGCAGTTGATTAGAAGACATATGTTTAAAATCCCAGATTGTTTGGAACAGTGCTGTGCTGCAGTCTGAACCTTCCAGAGATCTATTCCAGCAGTGTAGAGGGGAGACAGCCATCAGTGAACAAGCAGCAACAGGGGCAGTTTGGGCACACATTGCACCAGATGTGAATCCGGCCAGTCCACTGTACTGCCCAGCAGTGTCTTTCACCGGAGCCACAGTTTTCACATGCATCCATTAGGATGGATTGGAGACAAATTGTCACAGAGACCTCAGCTTAGTTCAGTGGATTCCAGGGTAGTTAAAACATCAAAGGTAAAAAAAAAAAAATCTCTTTTTTAAAGAAAAACTTTTATATAAATTGAAAACTACACTTTAATGGTGAAGCAGAAACAAAATTTATACTACAACATTTTTTAAAAAAAGAGCAACATGTATTTGTTGGCTATAAGTTATTGCTTCAGTTTTTCTAATTAGGATTTTTCTGTTGTTTTTTTTCCATTAATTTGTCTTGTCCTGTTTTGTGCTAGGTGGGTGCTATATTACTGCGTTATTTAAAAAGTAAGCAAATATTAGTAAGAAATCAAGTAAAATACAAAAAAATACAATTTCCACAAAGCTTGTCATAACAGCTTTACTTTTGCATGCCAAAGTATTTTGTTCAAAGTTATTTTGAAAGCTTCATTTAAATTAATGCCTCATTTTAGTTATATATCAATAAAATTACAAATACCAATTGACATATGCATGCTGATGAAGGAAGAGCATTATAAAGGCATACCTCTGGTGGGTCATCAAAGTTTATAGCGAGTTCCTTGGAGCTGTATTGTCTCCCTGTGGAAGATGGAACCCAAGGCATGAACACAAAGGAGAAAAAGATCGTTCTGAGCATGACCATCTTGTCAGGACAGATGCACCAGGGACGCAGGGAGGACGGTGTGTGGTTGCAAGCAACGGTGGACTGCTTTCTCAGTGCCTGTGAGCAGTGCAGCAATCTGTCAAATCAGTATTTAAAGCCCTCACCAGTAGCTGCCAAGGGATTCTTAAGCAGGAGTTTATGGAGCAGACTTTAACCCTGTGTGGGGTGTTTGGGGGAGAAAGTGAGTGAGAGAGTGCGAGGCATAGTGAGATGGGGAGTGAGAGGGAGAGATGGTGCAACAAAGCGATCAAGAGGGAGAGGAGAAAGTCAGTGGTTTACTGGTGTTTTGTGCCAAGAAGGAAGGCGATGTGAAGTGTTCATGATACACAGGGAGTACAACAATGGCTCTGTCTCTGTGTTTAAGTGCATTCTTTGCTTCATGTTGTCATCCTTCTTCCTTTGAAGTCTTCTCTATCTGTATGAGTCTGGTGTTTATCTATTCCATTGACACTCCAGTTCATTTTGTTGTATAGTTTCCTTTAGAATCAAGAGGTGTTATTTCACTGTCTTTTTATCTGTGCTTGTACCCCTTTTTTATTTTTCCTAGCTGATTTTGTATTGCGACATTCACCCAAGAAAGA
The DNA here is from genome assembly GCA_900497675.1 of Arapaima gigas. Lineage (NCBI taxonomy): Eukaryota > Metazoa > Chordata > Actinopteri > Osteoglossiformes > Osteoglossidae > Arapaima > Arapaima gigas. The sequence goes on from UFQX01000081.1 coordinate 335,885, forward strand.
TGTTACTTATTGCATTAAATATTTTCACAGTATGGCATAAAGCATTTATAGGTATAGCTCTTAGCATTTTCTACATCTTTTACTGATTAAGTGTAACCTTAAACTCTGCAGAATACAACAGTAATGTAGGCAGTGTGTTGCATAAGCATGTATGTGCTTTATATAATAAAACCTGTATTTCCCTTATAAGTCTTCTCTTGAAACATTTATCGGTCTATTGTGGCTATTACCTACAGTCCAGATATATTGTTTAATAATCTGTGCATATTTAAAATTAGGTAATGGAGAAAGTCCAGATTATTGTTTATTGATGCTGCTGACAGGCCTTATAAATCTTTGCAAAAGCATGTGTGTTTCCATACAACAAAACTAGATGAAATTTTAATAATGAGGTCAACTATTTTTTCTTAGACATGCAACAGACACTGTTAAACAGGTATGGCTGAACCCTTAAATTTGCAGTATAGTGTAGTTGTCATTCATTTTTTTCTACTTTACGTATTTTTCTTTGAAGCTGTGCCTGGAGCCCTTTTGTGGTTGCTGAAGGAAGATCTTGATCCTGCTGGTTATTATGTCTTTCCTGGTCTGAATGTGTCCAGTCTGACAAAGCCTCACCAGGAACCAATCTGTCTTCATCAGTATTTTAGAGGAGACGTCATGTGATGGTCCAGAGGGTATGAAGTCTCCACATGTGTTAAAGTGAGCTCTGTTTCAATTTGTAAGAGAGATGAAGAACATAAATGCAACTCAAATTATTAACAAAGATCTATAGGTTGTTCATAACTGTGATCCAGTTCAATTCTTTCCTGAATTTTCCATGTTTAAAAAGCTAATAGTGCTACTTTTTAAAGGGTCTAATCTTAAAGTGACAGAAATTATGTGGAGAGAGAATTTGGGCTAAGCTTGTAAACAAAAAACAATGTGTGTTAAAGGAGAGCAGTAAATGCCTAATATAAAACATGTGATAGTAATGTGTCTCTACATACCTCAGTTTTTTGCAGGCCTTGGCGGCCCCCAAAAATAAACATCAAATTAATGTGTCCAAGTGGACTGGAACAGCCTAAGTAATATTACAGGTGTACAAGCGGTTATAAGGAATTAAAAAAAATATGCTGGGCACTATGCCAACAACTGGAAATGTTTTTACCAGGTAAATTGTCTGTTGGAAATTCCTCTTGCAGGGTGGTATCTGAATCAATAACTAGACTATGTAGCTATGAATCATATTCAATTCAGACCATGAAACAATGAAAATCCATCCATGTTCCCAATGTAATTCCACCATCCCTGTTTTCTTTCCAGTAAGAATTTTGCAAGGACAGCCTTACTTACAGCTCAATGGACTGTATAATAAGGGGTCTGGAAAATATCTTTTTGAGTCCCTTTCAAAGTTACTTATTTTCTAAGCCTTTCTTTGCTTGTCATAATGTATGCTTCCTTAAATAGTTTTACAGAACGACGAATTACCTACCTGGACTAGCTTGCTATCCCACAACAAGAAATGACTGTTGCCAGGGTTAAGTAACTAGGTTATAGCAGCTAAAAACAAAATACTTATTTGAAATGTTATCGTTTATGAGTTCATACCTCTTAACTGCCACTGGTTTAGACTCATACACCTGATTCACAGTTTCCACCTTCTGAGTTTACCCATTGCTTTTCTGAGGATTGTTTATGCATTGTTTATTATGAGGCTGATCATAGGAAAGTTCATGTGAGTAATACAGCATGGAAAAATGTGATGATGGAAATGCGGAGAAATAGTTCTGTGGGACAGTGGCTGACGTTAAAGTACAAGTGATCTGAGGAGTGAAGGCGACCCAGGCAATGAAGTAGGTGTAGTTTTTCCTGACCAGCACTGCCAAAGGTTAAAAAGAAGCATACATGTGCCTTTTTTGGTTCTTTCTGTATTCCCCTGCCATCTGTATGAGCCAGTCAAACATGCACTACATTTACAACAGTTCATGAAACTTTACTGATGACCATCGTGATTTACCATAGTGCACTGGTCTTTTGATGCAGGAGGGAATGAGAGCAATTACCATAAGTTAACCCTGAGGGAAAGCATAATGTAAAGACTTAAGACGCATTTCCTCTTAAAGGTTAGAAATCCCCCCCTTAGAAAAATGTTGTTGTCACAAGTTGAAAAGGACGCTTGTTAAAGAGGTTTGTGTAGCCTTGTTGAGATGGGATTGAGGCTGACGCCTGGTGAGAGAACAGGGGCTATATTCCTAGGTGCCGGAGCCGCTTGTTAGAAGCCCAGACGCTACCAAGTACAACAAAGTATGTCATGCAGTATGCCCAACACCCTTACTGTGTAATTTCTGCAGCGAGCATGGAAAAAACACACCATTGGTCCAGCTGTTCAAAGCATTGACATTACTTAGTACTCTTACTGGACCTTGCCAGTTGAATTTTCTTTTTTGGTCACAGCAATATATACAGGCAGAGACAGTACACCAAGACATTGTATCTTCAACTACATATAGTGAGGGGTAAGGGTCAAAAGGTTACAGGGTGTCACAAGTATGGACAAATAAGGTTGTCCAAAAAGTTCCAGAAGGGCATCCAGACATTCCAAAATTGTTGGCCAGTTTTCAGTACTATAGTGTCCTCCATCATAATGTTCACATAGTGAAGTGTGCATTATAATCTTTGAGTTAAATTAATTCCACGTGGGTCAGTATTTTTCCCCAATATTTCCATATTTGCATGATGGTAAAGCACTATGTAATTTCATGTTGTTATTTAACACTGCTGATTCTAAGGGCCACTCAGAAAAAATTATCACTCTCATTTTAAGTTAAATTTAGGCTGAGTCAGTCACCTTCAGTAATGTCCTGAAAAGTTGGTGCCGTTTCATTGCAATATTTGTGGCCAATGGGAGTGTTTTTGTGGAGCTCAGAACAATGGACCCCAAGGCAAAGGCAAACTAAATGGCATCCACTTGTTCGCTAGGCTGTACTATGTTCTTGAATTATGTGCTGGAATGTGGCCCTGGAATTTCTGAACTAAAAGCTGATTTGTTGGGTGAAACAGAAGGTCTCTGCATGGGCAAAGGTCTCCTGAGAGAAGGAAGGGCTGAGGTCCTTTAGCTCATTTGTTGTGTCTTTTGTGACCCTCCAATACTGATACTATAAAGTAGGAACACTGTTATGTACTGAGCTAGCTGCTTTTTTGTTGCTATTTTCCAGTCATAGAGTTTAGAATTTTCTTTAATATTGTTTATTACTTGTGAAATGCAACCTGTTTAAAGTGAAAGGTTTCAGTCAGTATTTAGGGCCTGTCTGATTCAGTTCAGCTACTCATGCAATGTGTGTGAACAAAAATTGTGGTATAAAACTGTGGCTCTATCTAAATCTTTATCTCTTGTGAAATGCACTTTTTTGGTACATTGGCTTGGAGTAAAAATTCAGTATGAAGTTGAAACAGGTGTCATCAGTCAATCTTAAGAACTGTTATTGTTAGAAGTTGTACTTCCTGCTTCATGCTGCTGATGTACAGGGATGGTTCTGCATACATCCATCACAAACATCTACACTCAGAGTGGAAAAGCAGTTGTCATGGTATTTGAGAATGGATGTGGACCGTAACCAAATAACTTCATGTCTCAAGAGGGAACCTCCTGCAAGGCCTTTGAACAAGACACCTGTTCTCTAGATCTCCACCAAAAATATCAAGGTTTATAGAGAGACATCTTGAAGTCACGTAGCACTGGCTGAACAATGAAAACATGATGATGATGATTATGATAATAAAAAGGACTCAAGAAAGAATATCATTTTTGTAGAGGCAAAGATGATTTGGAATTCCTGTCCACCCCCCCATTTTTTCCCATTTTGATCTTAAAATAATGGATTTGGTTTGGTTGACAGAAGTTCTAACAAGGTAAATAATGTGTATGGAAGTGCCAATGACTTAAAATAATGCATGCTTAACAACTGTAACTTATATCCAACCAAATGTAGAGACAACACCCAAGCTGATTTTGTAAATATTTTTTTTTCTAGATGATTTACTGAAGAGAGTTATGAACCAACATGTCTTTAAAATGAGGGTCAAAAAAACTTTTTTTGGCAGTGCATTCATTGTTCTTGCATTGACTGATGTTTCCCTTTGAATGAATAGTGGGGAAATGATCCAACCAAAGTGTAACATCACTGTCAGACTCCAGATTTTCATTTGCCAATTTTTATGTTTATGCAGTTGCTGTAAGGTGTATTTTTGGTTTATTTACTGATATATGTTATTGAGAATAGTTTGCAAGTGCTGGAAAGCATTATCACAGGTCTTTGTTTTTACTTTATTGATTCAGTTAAAGTGCAGAACAGCCTGGTCCTACCTGGAAATACATTCATGACCCTTTTTGTTATGGCCCAGGGACTTAGAAAATACAAGTTGGCTTGTTGCATGTTATTTGTGCTTTATTTTTATATTTTCACATTGGCAGTTCAGAGATTGATAAATCATTTGGGGTGCAGTGTGTTTTATGTCAGCAATTTCATATTATTAACATAATGCTATTTCAATGTTTTAAGTGGCAGGCTATGCACTGATTAAGAACACTTAATACTTGGCACATGCCCTCATATCTTTTAAGTGAAAGAAGAAAAAAAATGCATTTATTATAGAAATGTTGAAGAAATATTTTATTTTCATTGCAACCATTGAGTTCATTTGTGCAGTTTTCATGGATCCTGTGGTTTTTAAAAGATTCTAAACTCAGTCACAGTTGTTTCCCTTTGTTCTTTCAATGTAATTAAGTATTGAATATGGACTTTATTTATTTATTGCAGTTTTTGCAGAATGAGTTTAGCATTGTGGCTTTGTCTTGGTCGTTTTTATGTCGTTTGTTTTATTGAAAATATGTTTTGATTTTGATTATTATGTTACTCTAAATTTTTTGTTCAAAAGTGCCATCTGAGGATCAAGGCTTCACAGTTTGGATGCTGTTCAGGAGACAACATGTGGATGTTATTACAGTTTTGAACACAGCTCATAGCACAATGAAACGTGTCGACTACAGAAACTAACCATTGTTACTGTGGTATTTGCTAACTGCACTGTGGTCTCATGATCCTCATCCTTTTAAACTATGACCTCTTACAATTTTTATGTTAAGAGCACCAGTCCTTCCAGTGGAAGCCATTACCTGCGGCTCTTGTATCTTTTACTGTTTTTGAGTATTTGGTAAATTTTGGGGAAAAAACATTGTGAAGCTACATTACACTAATGGAAACTGAAGAAGTTGTTTTGCTAATTTTTTTTACTTGGCTCACAGTAATAGTAAGTTGTGAGTGGGCTGTGTTGTTTTTATTTGTTATATAATTTGCCAGTGACATCAACTGACCTGCAGAGCAGTTCGCTTGTGGACAAACCTCAGTGCAATGATATTGGACATTGGCCTTTCTACATTTACATTTGCTGTTTTGTTAATGGATACTTTTCTCCAAAGCAGTGTATGAAGAGTAAACTGGATTTCTCAACAGGTGTAGGAATGCGACTATTAATTGCATGGTTTTTCCAGCGAAACGGTTATAGCCGCCACACATTTCACAAGTAGCTGTTTATAGAATTGATAAGACATACAAGAGTGTTTAAGACAGATGTCATGCAAATTTTTAGAATTATTAGAGAGGTCGGTCCAAAAGATGCATTTTGAAACTTTTGAATTCTGAAAGGGTTTCAATTTTGACTGACAGGACATCATCAGGCTTTCAGTTTTGGAACACTTGTGAGTGGCTCCACTAAGCAGCCAGGACTTGGCTGCCTAAATGAGCTTGCTGTGGTGAAAATTAGACCACATGGTTAAAAATACAGCCTTGTATTATTAACTGCTGTCATGCTTGTTGAATAAATAAATAATGAGAGGTAGATTAAAGCCACTGAGACCGAAAAAGGAAAGGAAACCACCTTCCTTCAGAATGAGCATGCATCCCTCTCAGGAATCTGTATAAGTGTTTGTTCAGCTGAGAGCACCGACAACCAGGTTAGCTTTGAGGTAGGTAATGGCTTGTCAGCCTTTGTTTCTTATCAGAACACTTTGGTGCATACTGCACACAGATTCTTGGAACCACGCTTGGACATCTGACCTTTGTGCACAGATTTAACCAAAGCTACCCATCAGGAGGGAGTTTGAGTCACCATCTAAGTAGTTCCCCTTGGTTAATTTTGACAGTTTCTCAGCTTTGCATTTAATGAATTGCTTCAGGTAAGCTTTTTGCATCCTTTAAAGAATTCTTTCATATCATTTGCCCATGAACTTCCTTTTAACTGTTAATATAATAATCAATAGTGGCTTGTTTATATATATTTTTCATGTTACAAAAGCAAAATTGTTAGTTTTTTTGTTGTTTTCCATTTGCCAGAATCTAAGTGCAATTCAGAATTTAATTTAATAGTTTGTTTTTGAGAATCTTGAAGATGTACATAAAAAAATTTAGTAAACTGATACTTTTACAGTTAGTAAGTACCCATGGTAAACAAACTATACATAGTGTGGGTTTTCTCCAGGACCAGAAGTACAATATGCATTGCAGATTAATGGTCCACAAGTTTATCTGTCAGTTATGTCAAGAGGCAGGTGGTATCACTTTGTACTTGCCCTCCCATCTTGAGTACAGCAGACAGCAAAATTGAGTAGCTGGATAAATGAAGACATGAGTGATGTAGGTCAGATCCCTGGATCACATCCTGTAGTGTTTCATTGGAGCATCTATGGCTCATTAAAACAAATTTTATCTGTTGTGAGTCATGTGTTCGGTGGTGTTGCTTGCAATTTTATGACTTTTTTTTTTTAAAGGTCTTAAGAATCAACAGGTGTTGCAGGAACGAGTGCTGCCACCTTGCACTTGAAGGATCTAGGTTTGTATCCTAGATCCTGCTGTAGTGCCCTTGTAGTATCTGGGCCTACTTGCTGTGGTGAAAGGTGTCAGTTAAATAAATAAATGCAGATGTTTAGAGCAGCTGAACTGAATTTGGAAGAATTAAGTAGACTTCTCTAAATTAAGCAATGAGTGTTTTGATTACATTTTGATAAGAATGTAGTTTATTCATTACTGTTTTTGTTTTATGGATATCAATTCTGTTGAAATGCTTTGTAATTATAAGTGTATTGTTTGACAGACTTATGTTGAAACTTAATTATAACTGATTATTTAATGTTGTATGTATAGCTTGTTTGTTGATCTTTATTCAGTAATATTGTTTTTAAGGGACAACAAAAACACATTTCTTCATTTCTTATCTGCAGTTAGAGTCTGTGTCATAGTAATTGCATTTGCATTTTTTAAAATAAAAAGTATAATTTTTTTTCCCACCAGCAGCTACTTCAATCAGATCAAACAGTCATCATATTAAATATGTTCTGTATGAGGGGACATGAGAAGTCTTTTTGCTTTTATTTTTTGAGCTTAGTCTATTAAATCATTAAGTACAATCATAATGCACTTTATTCCGTTGTCTTTATACTTCAGTCTTAGTGGTACTAATCACTATTTAGTTATAGATGACTAATGAATGCCTCTGTGACCATCTGTGCTTTTTTCTTCTAAATATGTTACAAAATCTTGAAGCTGCTTAGTTTGCAAACTTAGCAATCTGAATGAAGTCTCAATTAATCATGTTGTTAATGGTATTTAGAGCCTGTGATTGTATTTTCTCTTTAACATAGACAATTTCTAGGACTAAGCCATCTATTTTAGTTTGTCTCTCAGGTGGTTCTCCTGTGAAAGTACAGACAGTTTGTCATATTCAGTTCTTTTCTGGGGGGTGTTTTTGGTTTGGCCAGACAAACTCTCCAGCTTTCAACCTGTCAGTAGCATAATTTATTTTAGCACTGTTACAGCTCAATGTCAAGGTCTTGTGCCTAAATAAAACTTTTTACTGACACTTAAACCCTGATAGTTTTGTGTCATTTGAAAGTCTGCTTTCATCTGAAACTATGTATCTGAAGTGTCATTCCATCTGTTGATGCATAAAACACAAATGGCTGATGTTCAACTTGCATGTTTTAATTTTAATTAATTTAGTATTGTATGACTTCCCTTGCCTCGTGTTACAGTGTGCTGACATTCTTGTAATGAATTATGTTTTTATTATGCTTATGTGCCAAATTATATTCATCTGTAGCCATGATTTGATTATTTCACCTTTAATCTGAGGTCCAGCAGAGTGGTCAAAATGAGATCGCAAAGGTGCTGTGTAGGACTAGTGACAAAATTCTCAACCAGTAGCCAGCAACAGTGAGTGATGTTTATTGTGCTGCTGATGCAGTCCTGTGAGCTCAGGATTCTTACATGGACCGTAAGGTACAGTATAATAAGTGTTAGAATAAAAAGCTGCCATTACTTTATACTTTTTTATGAAATCCTTTTTCTGTCCTTTATTTTGTGGAACTTCATTATAGCAGACATTATTACTTTAACATGTGATTGAAGACATGTCAGTGTCATTGCTATTGGTATCATCAAAGTTCACAAGCCATGATACTCAGATGTTCTTTTCCTGGTCCTTAGTCATTCAGGTTTTTGTACCTCTCAGGCTCCTGGGGAGATCCCAAAGAACTCCACAGCCATTGCTTAATCACTGGTCATCCAGACACACTCTGTCTGAGTCATGTCCGTGGTTTCCACTGAAAGTTTTGTTCCTTTTCTGTCCTTATCACACCAGAATTTATATTTGAATATTGCTCTCTCTCTCTCTCTCTCTCTCTCTCTATATATATATATATATATATATATATACACACACACACACACACACACACACACACACACACACACACACAAAATGCTTAAGCATAGCAGGGGGTCCTTGAGGCATAACTCAGAAAATGTGGTTAAAATTATTTTTATTAATGGTAAGTTACAGCCACTATCTGAGATGTTTTGTACTTTTCCCAGTATTTTTGAAAACTGCTCATATATGTAAATGTAAAAATGCAAAAATTCATGGAAACATTGCCCCTTTTTTCCCTCTTTATGTAAGTTAATAAACTTCTCATTTGTTAATTTTTTTGACAGTGCTATTTTATCTAATTAAAATTGTATTTTGTGACAATGGGTTTGACATATCTTCCTTTGAGATATCAGTTAATCTTAAGACTTCTGTTTTAGGAAAGAAAAGGAAAGACACTTTCTTTAAAAAAGACTTGTTGTTCCTGAGAGTCTGAACCAGTCCACACTGCAGTCTAAATGGGAGCTCTGCCTGTCATTTCCTCAGCTGTGGCTGGGAGTTACGTAGCGGCTGCATTCTGCTGTGGCCAGGCCAGTCTCGCCCATAGGAGCTATGTGAGGCAGTTTTATATTCACAGTTAGACATATTGCTTTTATACGTCAGAACTCAGTCACCCGTGCCAGATGCTTAAACTACACTAATGTATACAGCTAGTTCTGCACAAACTGTCACCAAGTTTGGAAAAAAAAGAAATGGCAAGATGATTTTCAGGAGTTGTAGCTGCATGCATCTTTGCATTGAAACACATGGATGGGATCATGTGGAAGCTATAAGCTGCTGAGTTCTGATAACTGGTGACATTTTTCAATAGTGTTGCAAATATTGACTGAGTGTAAGATTTAAAAAAAATATATATTTTTCAATATATGCAGTTTTTATTCGATCAAGGAAACACAGTATCAATTATTAAAAGGTAGGGAAAAAACTTGGAAACTTTGACCTTTTAGATTTTAAGTTATTTATATCATAAGGCAAGGAAAGACACGCAGTTTTGAGGTCTGTGTGCTTCCTGTTGACACAAGACCACAAGGTTAGACGTACCACCATGAAAATAACATCCAGGTCTTGCAGTCAGTCAATTGTCCAGTGTTGGTCTGACCGCAGTCCTTTGGATTTAAGATTGTGCCCTGCTAAGGAAAGCTCATATTTGAACCTCTACTGGCTTGTTTTTCACAAAAAGAGTAATGTTTGTTACTTGAGTTTTGTGTGGTTTTGAGTTGAGCACTATGATTTGTGGGTTGGGAATTGTAGTCTTATACCCTGTCTGCCCTTGTTCCTACACTCAGCCAGCATGGGTAAACAAGAAATTGTACTTCACCATACACTATATTATGTAATAAATATCACATTATAAGCCCAGGAACTTCAACATCCCAGTTGCCCAACTAATCCTTTAGAATCTTTGAGAGAAGACCACAGTCTTAGTTTATGTAGTGCATTCATCTGGGTCATTTTTTGGTCTTTTAAAAGACAAAAATAAAGCTCTGGCAAGGTTCCAGCATTCATTCATTGTTGCTCACTGCTGGTATTCGTAGATGTAAAGTTGTCAAATTGTAGTTGGCATGGGCAGAATTATGAACTGAGATTCAACAAAACATGCTGTGTATCTTATGACACAAGTTAGCATTTAGAAGAAATAAAAGTATTTGGTTTGGGAAGGAAACTTAAACAGGGCAACAGGCAGCAGTGCTGTGCTGCATTATGATGCATTATTTGGAACTTTTTTTTGGTTGGAATGGTAAATGTTGAGTCTATATTGTCTGTATGATGCTGAAAGGCATTGATTTTGCATTTGAGAGAACTACTAGCTGTATACATTAGTGTAGTTTAAGCATCTGACACGGGTGACAGTTTACTGCATTTTTCACCTGGAACGGGAATATGTTCTCCACTTGTAATGGCTACAAAAATGTTGAGCATGCAAAAGTCAAAACACACACGGAGCGAGTTTTAAACTTCTCTGCTTGGTAGGACCTGGCAATGCGTGCTGCAGTTTTCCAAGCCTCCACAACTTGGAGTTGGATGGAAAGATCCGTAGAAAAAAAGAACACGCTTTGTCATTTCATTATTTTGTGCCAATTTTTTTTCCACACAGCAGTATTTAAATAGTGAATTTTAATAAATGCTCTTATTCATTACTGCTTTTGTGCATTTGTGCTCTAATAGTGTTGAGTTGTCCAGTGAAGGGGCTACTGTGACTTCTCCATGTAGTTTAGTCTTCATTTCCAGACTAAATAAATGACACATAGACACCAGCGGATTGAAGAAAGTCATTCGAAAAAGAAAACATTTCAACGAGACTAAAACCCTCTTTGTTTCACTGATTTTCTTTTTGTAAGTTTCATGTTACACAGACATCAAGCTACGCAGCAAAGTTCAGAAAAAAATTCAAATGTACCTAGCCTTCTGCTTAAACATATTTTATTTAAAATAAAAGTATAATTTGTGTATTTGTGGATATAATTTGTCATTTTGTGGGATGAGGCATATTTTAATGTGGTTCAGGATTGGAATGTGAAGTGTCTCACTGTCCAGAAAACAAATGCCATTATGACACAGAAATGGAAAACAAGTATTTCAATCCCTGGAACTGATTTGCATGGCAGTTTAATGGAAGCTCATTGTTGTACCTTTAAAATTTGTCACCATGATTTCCAGGAATGCCGTCTTGTTGCTTATTGTGCTTTTGGTTGTGCTGTGCTTGCCAGAAGTGAGCTGCTTTGCAGAAGCAGTGCCAAGCTGTGAGGCCCCTCCCAGTAGGGTAAAAGATGATGGTTTCAGTAAGGTAGTGTACGGCATGGTGAGCACCTTACTGCCATGTTTCAGCCATCAATTATGTTGCTTCTGTATTTGCTGTTGCATCATTGCAAGGCAGATGTGAGAACATTTTACTGAGAGAGTTCTTAATGAAGCAAGTGAAGAGGGTTAGTTACAACAATCTGACAGGTTACACTAAACAGTGTTACTTTAATTTGTTGCAGGTTAGTTCACCTTTTTCAAACTCAATACACTCATATTTCATTGTGTAAGATTGATGGCTGGTGATTGTTAAGCCAAAAAAAGGATGTCAAATCTTCCAGTAAGTTTGCAGCATCTATGAAAACTGTCCCAATAAGACTTTACTGTTTATGTAAAGACTCACAGTAAGCCTGTGCTGGGGAGAATAGTGCTTCTAGTAAGACGTTATTGTTTGACTGGGCCTGTAGAGGTGAAGGTTTCCAACCTGTTGGGAGTTTTTGGAAGGGGGGGGGTATGTGAGACGTGGCAGTAGGCCCCGCCAGCCTCAATATCTCTTCCATATGTTTCCTGCACTACGAGCCCCTCCTTCCCAATCCCTGGCTGGGTTCTCCAAGTCCTGATTAGGAGAAGAAAACAGACGGAATGGCCATCCCTCTCAAAAAGGAACAAAAGCAGCCATGAGCTGAGATGGTGGAAAACGCACCTTTGTCGATTTGTTTTTATTTTTAACCCCATTGAATACACTATCTGCTAGCTGACAGAGCCAGTCTTCTTGGGACTACATGTACTGGAGAAAGCATATAAAGAGGTCTAAAAGAATAATGTACAATCAGCAACAATAGTGTTTATGATGTGAAAACATGTTATATGATCCAGAGTCTTCAGTGTTTTGTGTATGGGCGTGTTCTGGGCATAGTTGTGAAGATTTTGACAGCACTTGCTGTGACTGTTTCCTGAATGCTGTATAAGTGATCATCTCGGCTACAGGTGTCTTTGCTGACAAAAGGGAGGTTTGCATAAAAGTTGATCATGGCTCACTGTCAAACTTGCCAAACACTGGGCTTACAGTGTCAGTAAATAGAGCAACAATGACGTTTATCCTTAATTCTGCTTGACTTTTCTTTTTTTCCTTCTTCTTCCTTGTCTGACTTTTTCCTCCTTATCAAAAGTTAATCCACTGTGGATTTTAATGCTTTGCTGTCCTTCATTGGTGACAAGAATTATTGTCTATAAACATTGTTACTTGTCTATGTTGTTTCCCGACAGTTGTGTCCACGATTTTGACAAAAGCCCTAAACCTCTCAGTAATCTTTTACCAATTTCGGAGTATTTTTACAGTTTTATATCTGCATGAACTGCCTTCATGGCTTAAGGTAAATACTGCCTCATTAAGTCATTTGAGAAGTTCACAGTATTCAGCCAGTATGGTATTCTTCTAAAGATACCCCTCTGCCCTCAGTGTTTTTTTAACTGTTGCAAAAGCGCCATCTGCTGGAGTGCCTTGAAAATTATTATTGTGATAGGTGCCTAGTAGGTACGAAGAAACTGCAAAAGCACAGGTAGACACCTATACAGTAATACAGAGTCGTTGACCAAGGGAAGCACCCTTTTGACATTGTGTTAGAATAATTAATCTTAAATGTTTCAGTAATTGTGTCCATTTTAATATTTGGATATATTTTGCCATAAATGGTTGTCACTTCTGAGTCTCAAGAATCCATAAAAACCATCACCATCTTTCAGCTGGGAGGGTTTGTGTTACAAAGGGTTCTTCAGGAGGGAGAGGAATATGTGCCCGACAGAACCAGCACCCCAAGCAAATCAGTACAGGCTTAAGACGACCGCAATCCCATCTTGGATAAGCAGTGTTGTAATGTTTCCCCGATTACAGGAAAGCAATCAGTAACATAAACATAGTCTAACATAATTAAAATGCCAGTAATCATTGAAATTGTGATTTTTTTGTAATATTTGTTATCATTACAGCCATCCCCATTATCCAAATCTAATCTGCCCCTGAAAATGTGTTTGATAGTGAATTTTCAGATATTCTGTTACTAGTAATGCATTCTGAGCCCATTCCAAACCTCCTAACCAATGTAACCAAATATCACCAAAAATCTCAAACACCTATATAATGGTCCACCAAAGAAAAAGAAAAATGATCCTCTCAGGAGAAAAGCTGAGATACGACTGCAGCACACTCTCGTTACCTTTCCTGGCTTGTATCTCACGTGGTTGGAAATCACAGATTAGTTTCACAATGAAAACTTCAGTGTTGGAATTGCTGCTCTGGGGTAATTCCTACTTATAACTTGATCAGTTCTCCCATAAGTGAGTAATGAACCGAGGCAGGGATCCACTGAGCACCTCTGTGCATATCATGAACAACTCTATAACTGTCCTTTCTGTCCAATGCATTCAAATATCAGAAAAACCATCCACAAAACTTTTAATTGCTCTGCTTCCTGTCATGTGTCATGTTAAATAACACACTGGTACCCAAAATGGCAACGTTCTACCTCTTCTTGCCCAAACTCATACGCATATGTTTTTGCTAGCATGCATTTTGGAATTTATGCAGATTTGGTATGGGGGGTTTGGACTTTGATAGTGAATTTTGGGTACTAATTTTTGCAACTCCTCATAGCAATATTCCAATAGCATGAGTTAACCCTCTCAGATATCAAGGGATAGCTGTACTTGTATTCTTTGTGTTTAGTCAGCAGCTCAGTTAAAAATAATAAATTCAGTGTTCAGGTTGAACTGAAACCAGCAGTGGAGGTCGCTGTAGTCAGAGTGGAAAAGCCCTACCCTTAAACTGATTTGCTTTACAGGGAAAAGAGTTTGCTCTTCATTTAAATGATGAATAGTATTCCTAGTTTTTTGAAAAAAAGTTATTAGACACCAAATGTGTTCTAAAAACAGCTGTTGAATTTCAAAAACAAGAATCCATTTGAAAACAAGTGTAAACTGAAGTATTTATTCAAATTGAGCAATAAATATACAGTCATTTTTTGTATAAACACAATGGAAAGCATTTTAAAGAAAGCAGTTAAATTCCTTGTTTCTGCCATATGAAACTTAATAGAACTGGACGTTTCAGCTACGAAGATACATTTTGTATTAACAATGCATGCAATTTAAAGAGTTAAAGAAAGAAAAGAAATCCAAGCTTTATGTCTTTTCTATTTAGAATTTTCATGAAAATGTCATAGCTGGACAGTGTGTTGAGTGTGTGAAAAATGATGTCAGTCTAATGTAAAGATTTAAAATATGTCCAAACTCATTTAGTAAAAGGGTTTTCTGAGGTGCAGAAGCTTAAAAAGAACAGGTACAGCATAAAACACTGTGATAGCATGATATAACAGTATGCTGACACTGCATTTACAGGTAATAAATGTTGAATTAATACTGATGTCCTTCCTCTATCTTATAAATCATGTATATGTTTTGACTTCAGTTCAAAGAGTTGATGTCAGCAGTCAGATTACGACATCTGTGTTTTCATAACAAACGGAAAGTGTATTGTAGGACATATCCCATGTCCGTGATGTTCTCTCTATGGAATTGCAGCACGTCTGCAAAAGTGCCTTAACTGTGCTGTTAAGTTATTTTAATTTCTTCAGCTAGGATAAAGGTTGCCCTTCACTAACCCAAATTAAGAAAATACTGGCATTTGCCCATAAATTATCTTGTTTTTTGTGTATTAGAGTTTGTGTTTAAAAAAGTGAATAAGACTTGTGTCAGTTATTATTTTATCCCTGCAGACGTAAGCTTGGTGTGTTATGTGTATCGTTTTTTTTTAAACTTCCTTTTTTAAATTAAATGCTCAACTATTTCAAGTAACGAGAACTGTTCTCCGTCCTTAAAGTTCCTGTGTCTTATGTGTAAAGTGTACAGGGATGGCCCAGATCTGGTCACAAATGGCCAGACTTTAGTCAGCCTCCCAGACCACGCACTTTGTTTGGTTCTATTACAATGACAGCTCATCTAGAGTTGCTCTGATGTAACACAGCCCCCCAGCCCTGGATGTGTGACCCTGATGCTTCACCAGATGGGTTGTGAGTGGGCGGCCGTGAGAGGGATCAGGAGTTGTGAATCCCTGATCCCTACTTCCTCCGGAAATTCCCCAGCTGCACACCCCTGCGACCAGACACACAACGGAAGGTAGTGGGCTGCACCTCCCAGTATTTGAGTGGGTTGGCAAACAGGCTGACACCTGTATATGGGGACTTCTTCATGCCCCTCACAGGGCAGAAGTCATTCACTCCCACTGTTGTGATCTGATTCCCATGGAGGTACACCACCTGGAGACAAAAATTAATGATGAGATGGCGAAATCTCTCACCATGTTTTCACACATTCTCAGTTCACCCATTGACTCAAGATGTAAGGGGGAACTTGCAGGGTATGAACAGAACCTGCTGTTCACCTTCACACTTCAAGTGCTGTCTTTCTTGGGGGTCTGTGAATAGGAAAGTAACTCTGGGGAAAAGAATGGTCTGCTACCCTTGGAGGGAATATGAAAATCTGTGAGCAAATCACCTGTAGATACTTCAGTGAGTCTAAACCTGGTGGGACTTTCTTGAGCTTGTTATTGTCCAGATGAAGCTCCCTGAGATTGGAGACACTAGCCAAGCTTCCATTTTCCACAAACTTGATGTGGTTGAATCCAAGGCCCAACCTATGGGAAAAAATCAGTGGTAAACTGATATTTAGCATTTACATTAATTTGCATATACAGAAAGAGTTAACACAGAAATGTTTTGCAGCTGTACAGTACATTTTCATGAACCTGTGAGACTCCCGTGCTGTCAAAGTTATGAGTTTTTCTTAGATGAGTATGAAATTTTTCATTGTGTTAAGAGCAAAGAGGGAACATAAAAGCTGAACCAAATTGACAATTTTTTCTGTAATTTTTGCTGTACTTTCTATTGTTTTTTTCATCTATATTTACCTTCGTAGTCGTTTGTAGCGGATAAAGTCTTCTATCTCTACCTTCCCAATCTTATTATAGTCCAAGTGCAGCTCAGTAAGAGAAGAAGGCAGGTCTGGAAAACAGAAACTTTGAATTGGTTGAAACACATGTCGAGATGTTGCTGAGATCACACGATGGGCCCCTTTTCAGTAAATGGTGGACAGTAGCGGTCTGGGGGCTCACCTTTTGGCACAGCAGTCAGTCTAGCCTCTGCTATTCTAATGTACAGGGCAGCCATACCATCAAAAGCCCCTATCTCAATCCCACTGTTTGCAAGTGGATTTGCACTGATCTCTGGAAAAAAAGAAAAAATATAGAGCATTGTTTGTATATGTATGAATGTATGTATTATTATTTTTTCCTTACTGACTTGCTTCAGAAGTAGCATTGTTACATAGTTATCTATTCAAGTTAAGCAACTCAAAGGTACAACATTATTTACCCTCTGGAACTTGAACCAGAAGCTTTGTATTGCTTGCTGTAGTTCTATAGATTTGTTAAAACTTACCTATCTGGTGTTGATATAGCTAAAAATATGCACACATTGTACTGTACCTATGCCCAGACCATGCTGCATGTACAGATTTAAATTTATTTCAGTCAGGCATACTTGAACGGTGGTGAAAGACATGTATGTGCACGGGGGTTACCTAGCACATGCAGTGACCTCATGCCCTTGAAAGCATCTTTTTGGATCTTCTGAATCTTGTTGTCATGGATTCTGAGCTCCAGGATGTTCTTGGGCAGATTGGCTGGAATCTGGGTGAGCAGGTTGTAGGAGAGGTAGAGCAGCTGCAGGTTGTCCATGCTGCGGAAGGCCTGCGGATGGATCTTGGTGATTTTGTTGTTGACCAAGAACAGCGCCTGTAGACACAGGTACAGTGGGAAAGAAGCAGTTGGACTGCTTGTTGTTTCAAACTGCCCTGTATGACAAAACAAAAATGATCACTCTTTTGTTTACACTCCATTGCTGGAAGAATCAAGAAACTGACTTCATTATTTTTACAGCTTTACCTCATATCACAGTGTTTCATAGCTTCCATAACAGTTTTATAAAACCTAAGACTTCCTCCATTATAACAGAAACACAATGGATTGAAAAATTGTCTTACATAAAGATTTCTAATGCCCTTGAAGTCATTCTCCTTGATTTCTGTGATTTTGTTGTTCTGGAGATCTATCAGTAATGCATCTGATGGGATGTTTTTGGGTACGGCTTTCAAACCTGTTCAAAACAAATAAATGTAAAAGTACATTTATTGTGAATCATTGCAAAGAACCAAGTTGCTCGTTTGATTGAAAGGAGCCTCTGGAAAAGTCTAACCTCTAGGTAGCTCCCTGTTGGGATCTTTATTTTAAAGTTAAAACAAATTTGAAAAATGTACACTTCTCAAAAATTGTAATTATTTTCTAACCTTGCACACTTTCATTAGCTGACTTGGAATAAAACAGTTCAGTTTTTTTTTTTAACTTTGAACATTGATGTACATTACCCCTTTTTATTGTAGTTAAAACTATGTAGTAAAATCGTATGTAGCACCACACACAGCTAAACTGTTATTTTTAAGATGCACCTCATGCTGACCATGGCTCTTTGGGTGAGCGCTTTGCCTGAATGTAATCTTTACCACCAGATGGCAGATTTGAGCCATTTCTTTCAAAAGCGAAACATTGACTTATGCTTGAACAAGCCAGTAACCCTGTACATTCATTTATTACTTTGACGCACATGAGAAGATGATCTTCCTTTAAGTTTTACTTTTCCAAAACTTTTCAGTTAGTAACATGAAACACATATGTTTAGTTACTGGAAGTTCTCATGTTTAGGTATATGTGCGATATGAATGGTAAAGAGACATAAGGATTATCTCCAGATCCACATGTCTATCTCTTTATCTTCTAATACTAGTGGGCCTCTAATCACATCTTTGCTGTTCTGTTGGTAATAGCAGCACATGGAAAAAACAACCCATTAAATAGTCATTGTACAATACCAGCTACACAGTACCAAGCTAAAACTGTATAAATAACACATTGTACAAGGAATCCTGAAGCAGTCTCAGTATTTATCCAGACTGGCATCAGAATAATCGTCTCTTGGGCACGACAATTGTGGCTTACATTTTTGAGTAAGTAATTACCTTTCGGGTGGCTTGTACAAGCAAGAGATTAAAGAAATAGTTGCTAAGTTTGTACAAGTCAAGGTAAAGTAACTTCCTAAAAATATTTGACCTCGTTCTGTATAGCAAAAAGACTTAGTGTTTGGGTTTATCATTGTTTGCGTCTTAATATACATTTGAAACTGACCATATCCAGTGTGGTTTAGCAGTCCAGTCTTTATTTTAAAAATACAATACAAGTTATCAGTTAAATTGTGGTACATGAAGTATTTGCTAATTTAAGATAAGTTACTGATAGATATTTGTTGTGATTTAAAGATTCATATTAAAGGTGCTTTGTAGTGTGAACCCAGAACTAATGCTACTTTTTGGCTGTAATTTGATAGTTTAACAGGTCATTAACAACCTTGCTCAGGGATAAAACAGAACCTGTACATATATAGTCCATATACTTAAAGGAAAATTCCACCCTAGATTACATTATAAATATTATGCTGCCTTAATCCATTCCATATACACCCAGCATAAATGATACAACATGAGCGGGGAATGAACCCTTGATTTTGCAAATATTTTACAACACCGAATACCCCCTATATTTTGTAGCCTAATTCATGGAAATAACGTAATTTGTATTTTTTTCCCTGATTGTTTTCTGGTAATCCATGTGTTTGATTTCTTAAAACTTTCCTGCTGTATGTTGTTATGTATACATAGAAATAAAAGGGGTCTCCCAGACTCACCTGAGAACAAATCCTATGTGCTGTGAAAAGGTCATTAGGAGAACAGATAATGTTGAAAGTGGTGAAGCTATGCTGCTTACCACAGGGAATGTCTCATTTTCTTAGGATTTTGGCAAAATAAGCTTTATATGGTGTACATTATGTCCATGTTACATACGAATGAATTCTGGCAAAGTTTCGCTTAACCTGCTGCTGCAGTGTCTTATGAGAAAAAGGACTATTGGGAGCTGAAGTTCCATGAAAGTGAAAGTTTAAATGAGGTGTGAGCATGATGAGGGAAGCTGGAGTGCTGCGAGAACCTCTCACCCAGATCAGAGCACTGGACCACCCTCCGTGAGCACTGACAGGCAAATGGACATTCATGTTCAGGAGGGCCCAAAGGGAGGTACCGTCTGGGGGGAAACAGGAAATTTTCATCATCATGGTCATCATCATCATCATCATGGTCATCTTCATCATCGTTGTCGTCATCATCATCTGCAACGTCCAGCATCATGATGTCACGGTTCATCAGGAAGTCTAGAGCGCTGATTGGCTCATAAGGTCTGGCCTGGCACAGAGCCAGGAGGGCAAGCAGCAGGAACTCCCGCATACTGGTGATGTGTCGGGGTTCCAGGTACAGAGGGAGGCTCTGGAAGCATAAAGTCATTGTTATTATTAATTGGTCTGTCACATATTCTCAGTCAGTTGTGCCAGACTACACCTCTTGTTATTAATTTTGATTCCAAAATCGTTTTTTAAATTTTAACCAAAAAATATTGGCTTTAATTAAGTCAGCTTATGAAGAAAATAACAAACACAACACCTGCAACATGTGCAGTGCCCTGCATCGCTTTGTCACATGTATTAGTTTGACTTTGATTAATTTGTGTTTGCTTTGCTATTTATCTATCCATCAAACCGGAGTTTTCCCTTTAAAGTTCAGTAGCTGTAGAGGACAAGCCCATATTTGTCCTCTGCTGATCGCTTCCTTTCTTGTTTGTTTTTATCTTGGCATTATATTTTAGCTTTAAAATGTACAGCAATAAGAAGTGCTTTTTAATATAGTTATTCACATCTATGTTGAGACATCATCTGAGAGCCGCATGGCGTGGGAGGGTCTGTTATTTTCCAGTCCAAAAAAGATAGCTTTGGCACATGTGACATTACAGCAGTGTCCAGGCTACATTTCACAGTAGCAAAGTTTCAGACAGTGCTTTACATTCAGTGTTAGAGGTTTAATAAGTAGTAACAACATCAGCCTTGAATATTTATGCATTATAGTAAAATATTTAAAAGCTATTAATAATAAAAAGTTAAAAATAAGTTAAATATTTAGCAACATTTTTAGTATATTTGTACTAAATTTTTTTTTACCAATATTTTCATTTAAAATACCTTCCATGATCACACTATGATCAATCTTATGGACAGTTGTCATTCTTACAACAGACTAAATTTCCCCGATTTCCTTAAGAATTTCTTTTTTGGACAAAAATTAAAATGTTGTAAAAATGAGCGAATAAAACACACGTAGTACATTTTAAATTTCTTCTTTATCAGAGATTACATGTCAACAGAAATAGAGGTTAGTCCTTCATCTTGTGCTTCAGGTGTGCCAGATATTCTTTATGTTTAATGTTAAACATAAATGAAACAATGTTTGCACATAATACAGTATCACAGAAACATCACGGTCTTTTACCTTGTCAAAGTTATCAGTGATTCCTTTATTGACATGTATTAGTGCAAAAAAAACTATGAATTTTTTCAGCATTAATCAGTTTTAGCACTTTCTTTTAAAAACTTTTCTGCCAGACCAGTAATGAAAATACATACCTTTTAGTTGCTGTTTGTTCCCGATTTAATTCCAAAAACCCTTTTAAAACCGGGGGGGGGGGTGAAAATTAATTACGCAAAGGATAGGTCCCGTGTTTGGAGAGTTACAAAATGAAGTTTAAAATGCTGTTGCAGCTCGGAGTGTTGTCCCTGTATGGAGGCAAAGAAGGCGGCCGCTGGCATGAGGAGCCGTGCTCATCTAAAGAGCCCTCACAAATTGTCGCGTCTCGGCTGGAAATGCATTGTTACCGCGCATGTGTTTCTCATCATTGCTTTGGCTCCTCTCCAGCCCTGAGGGCTTATATTCGGCATGCTGGCCCCCTGTCTTACACTCTCAGGGGGATCTTGCCTGTGGCCCTGTGCTGCACCCTCCCTGTTCAGACATTGTACCTGGTGGTGAACCGTGTCAGTGAGCAATCCAGAAGTAATGTTGAACTGTGCTTCTGGGTGTTTGGCCAGCTTGTGTTTAAAAGCCATTTTTATTACTGACAGCAGCTTACAGAATCAAAAGCTGAAAATTATGTCTGTATGTGAGGAAAGAAAATTGACTTGCTGTTAATTTTACAAAGCATACAGAGACACTGCTGTCTCCCACTTAGTTGCCACTGTGAGTGGTTCCTCATAGTGGACGAGGTCTGATAAAATCTCCACAGTGTAGAAATCTTGATGTTTGTGTGTGTGTGTGTGTGTGTGTGTGTGTATATATATATATATATATATATAAAACATTTTTAATGGGTTTATTGTATTCAAATAGCCAGTATGTACAATATGACATAGCATCACACATAGTGATTCTCTTTCCTTATTTTTCATCAGTGTGTTACTCAGTTTTACTGGAGGCAGCAACTATATCAGTGATTATTCAACTGGACATTTGACGAGTAGGTTGTACGTTTAAGTTACACCTCCATAAAGAAATGCAAAACTGTTGTATGTCCATTAGTAAGCACCTAAATCATAATATTTTTGTGGTGTGTAGTTATTTTTCCAAGTTGCTCATATAAATGTTTTGACTAAGCAGTGTAACACAACATAAAGGTGTTTTATTAAAATATCATTTTATCCATACTTAAAAACCATTGGAAAATCTGCACAGTAGCCTATTGCAGTGGGAGCTGTGGAGATACTTTGACTGTATGGAACAAGCTCATATTGCTTCTACACGGCAAATGTAACGCTATCCTCCTTCATGGCATTCTCTTATGTGCTTACTGCAGCACAAAATACCGTTTTTACAGGAGTCCGCAGTTATACTTATGGCCTGTGTCAACTTTCCAAAAATGTTTAGGTTTGGCAGGGAGCTGATACATGAGGAAATTGTTCTTTCAAAGTCCCTCTGGGGGCATAATATTTTCCTAAAAGTTAGTTAAAGCAAGACTTGTATGAATGCTGCGGAAAGTACAGCTCAAAGTACTGTTGGTGGCTATTCCAGTGTACTGTACATGCAAAAAACGTGGTAAAAACTTGTATTTTTAAGTCATTTCTTTGAAATGGTTTGGAATGATCTGTCAAAATGCCAAACTATCATTTTATTCTTTCTGTGTTTTTTATAAAGGGTTATTGTTAGTTTTCTGTGTTTTTCGTACACTATGCTATGGTGCCTTGGTGCTCCAAATCAACATGTTTTTGCTTTAACTAGGATTTGGGGATTCTCTGGCGAGACAGTCTGTTACGTTGGGTTTCTGTGCTCTATATAGTAATCCATCTATTATGGATGGAAAATCTTTTGTTGTTTTTATTGTAGTCTTCCGGGAAACATCAGATTAGGCTGATGTAACAGCAGGCAAAAATATACATTTCCAGTCTTTATTTTTGATACTAAAGGGTGAGGTTAGTGGTTAGTGTCTTAGTAAATACTATTGTTTATTACAAGAGCAGTAATGTATTTCCTCCCTCTAGTCTTGTTGTGAAGGGTATTGTCAAGTAGCAGCTATCACTATGAGGTAACCCTTGCTGCAGTGCCTACGGCTCTTGCTTTTTTACAGCCTCAACACACAGAAAGGCGTCTAAGAAGGGGGGTCCCCCTTTGTTAGACCAGAGCCATGCCTCCTGGTCTGACTCATATAATTTTTGAAGCTGCAGACCAGTCAGTCTGTCTGCATGTAGCCCAGCAGTTGCCCTCTGTGGTACCGCTGGCTTGCAGACAGCACCAGAATGCATGTTTGTGCTTTGGGGGAGGAGGGGAAAATCTGAGCAGATCGCTCACAAGCTCTAATTTTCATTTAATTTTCATACCTTGCACATTATTAGATGTCATATGACTGACCGTTTAATTCAGGGTTCTGAAGCCAGCCTCTCATTTGAAAACCCTCTGTTTTATACTGAGAGGGGAAAAAAGAAATTTTCTCACTGGGAACATGACGACTGTGGTCCTCTTAATATGACCTCAAAGAAATTCTTTAGCAATGGGCCGTGCTTTACCCGCTATGCTGGAAAACAGTTTGGGAACAGCTGAGGATGGAATCATGAAATCTCGCTCTACCATTTCGCATAGGATTCAGCACAGTGCTATGATGTCATTAAATGGTGTCCTCAGATGACGAAAAATAACACTTCAGAACAGTCACGTTGCTGTGTTAGATGTGGCCTGGTCATGTTCCCTCCCAGCAGAGATGCGTACAGACAAACTTCTCTGTTCTCTCCATTTCTCTACTTTTAAATGTATAAAATGCACATTTGGCACACATTCATCTGCGCAAAAATTATACAAGACAAGCTTCCGCTTTTAGTTTTTTGTTTTATTGCTTTGCTGAGTCATACTGTGTATAACAATTCAGTCATTTGTATATATTTCTATTAATACTTTACATACATAGACTTTATGTAAAATGTGTAAATGTATTATCATTATATCACATTAATATAAAATGTATTCAAGTGACTTTTAATCTGAGCCAGGCTCGCACAAGTGGTTGGGAAACATTCATAATAATATCAATATATTCAAACAAAAATGTTTAAACCTACAAACATTCATCATTGTGACTGTTTGTTTGCAAGACATAGAAATGATTTTCAGTGGGTGCTCTTTTGCTACACCCTAATGTAACATTTCATGTTAATACATATATAAGAAAAGTTGCTAGTTATTCCCATGATTTTTATCTAAGCCAGCAGGCTGCCTTTGAATCTCTTTGTCTTGCATTGACGTCTGTCTGAACAGCAATATTAACATTTCTAATGATAATAAAAGTAAGAATTCTGCTTCTTTTTCCTTTCCACAAAGGATAATAGAACTTGATGAAACAGGATTTTAATCCATTTAGTTGTTTAGCGCCTACATTATCTCTTAAGCTCTTTTTAAACTGTCACTTAAGTTGCTCTTTTTGCAACTCCTGACTGAAGGGAGACTCAAAATTTTCCAGAAACCCAGTGCTGAGTGGAGCTGGCTGAGGGGTGTAGTCCCTACATACGGTGTTAATGAGGAGCATCTGTAGCCTGGGTTTGCCCCGGCCACGATGCCTGTGCAGCTGACCCGTCCGTTCCGTTTGATCTCCAAACCCGTCTGTTGAACGAGAACTGCTCGTTGTAGTGGGGAGCATCTGTGGGCACTACAGCACTTGCAAGAATAAAAAACTCTTATTTCATTAAATGTTACTGGGGAAAATAACTGCCAACTGCCTCAGTGGTGGCCTTCTGTTTGGAGTAGGATGAGCATGCATGGATTCCCACCGCACTGTAATACATATTTATACACACATGCATATTTTACAGCTTTTTTCCTTATTTTGTTTTTTTAAATTGATACATTTCCTTAATTACACTACCTTAAAACTTTTTCGTAAGCAAAATCTTAAATACCAATTACTAGAGGATGTTTCCTGTTCAATTGAAAAATTTGGAATTCAAGGAAAAATGGTAATCTCATACCATTTTCTTTTAAAAACATGCATTAAAAGACCTGTATACATTCTTATTATGTGAAGTATTTAACTTATAAATGATTTTTTTTTTTTGGTACACTGATTTTCTTTTCAGTCATTGCTGGATATTTTTTCTGGTCAGGCACATAGACATTGGTTTAGGGCTTTTCAGACTGTGGTCACACAGCAAAAGTGATTGCTACTTGATCTTCTGAGGTTTTAAAACTACACTCGAGTAGGATATGATGCAGGAGAATGAGGTGGGAGAAATGTTCCGCATATTGATGAAGTTGTTCTCTAAACGCAGTATCACTAGGCTTGAGTCTTCGTTGCTTAGGGGGTCACAGATGGATTCTTCTTCAAAATTGCTGTAAGAAAGAATGTTCAACAAAGTTTGCAAACATTCAGGGCTAAAGCTGAATATGTACATACTTTATTAATAACTGCTTGATCATTACAGGGTCGTGGTGACCTGGAGTCTATGAGAAGCATAAGGTGTGAAGCAGGGTACACCCTGCATAGACACCAGTGCAGTCTCACACGTTCTCTCACTTTCTCTCTCTCTCTCTCTCACACTCACACACAAACAAACACAAAGGACAATTTAGAGCCACCAGTTCACCTTGTCTTTAGACATGTCTTTGCATTGTGAAAGGAAACCAGAGTAGAAGAACACAAGTAGAATATGCAAACTCCACACAGACTGACAAGGGCTTGAACTCACATCCGAAACTGAATTCCAGGAGCTGAGGCACCAGTGCTACCCACTGTGCAACTCTAAAACTGAATATTTTTCCTTTATTTTAAGAAGTTATTCATCCGTCTGAGTAACTATTGTGTGATTTGTAACCCACATAAACCCCAAATTTCTATGTTTAGTGAATGACTGACTTTGCTCTATTATAATTTTACTGGTGACAAAATGGGATAAATAGCATAAGCATACTGTAGATATTGTTCTTTAAAACCCTAAAGACCATAATATTATTTCCTTCCTCCTGCTTTGGTTTATAAAATATGCTCAATTTAGTTTTGGGATTATAATTAGGCCTCACACACACATTTAGTCAGTGCTTACCTTATTTTGTTGTCATTGAGCCTGAGAAAATGAAGTTTCCGCATCTCACTGATTCCCAGTGGCACAGTGGTGAGCTGATTGTGGTCCAAAAACAGCTCAGTCAAGGAGTGGAAGGCCCCAAAAAAGGAGATGGGGTCAATGCCCTCATTGTCCAGCTTATTGAAGGACAGGTACAGATACTCAATGCCAGGGTCCATGTGTGCAAACACATAGCCTGGAATTCTCTCGATTTGGTTCCCGACCAGTACCAGGTGAACTAAGGACCGTGGTAGGAAGGAGGGAACCTGGTACAGCTTGTTGTGTGAAAGGTCGATGGATTCTAGGTTCCTGTCATAAGAAAGAAGAAAAGTGAAGTGGAGTAAAACCAATATTTCTGAGCATTTTGGGAATTTCGTAGTTTCGTCAGTGTTTTCACGCACATTTTTCAAAAAGGAAATTCTTCATCAAACAAATTTATATAGCATCTTGTGTTTAATAGCAAAGTGATTTAAGGTTTTAAGAACCATACCAAATCATTTGATTAAAGTATGATACCATTGAACTTTACTGCCAGGTTTCTCTGAAATTTGTTTTGCATCACAACAAATAAACCTGGAAGTTGTTTCATAGAAGACTCCCTGCTTATATACTTTCTTCAAACCTTTTGTTTTAACCTCAGTTTACCACATTTGATTCTCTGTCAGTGGTCTGTTCCATTTATCTGAGTTATTTTCATCCTGGGCAAAAAATTTAGCTGACCTTTTTATAGGTATAACTAATAAAATGCTGTGTTGTGTTTGTATTCCTAAGTAGTCTAGCAACGCAAAGTATTTAACCCTTTAAACACCGTCAACTGAGTAATTTTACTGTATCAGTTCAGCGTAGTTACCTGGATCAAGGGCATTACAGCAGCAGTGGGAAATGGGCTTGACCTGCAAGCTTCTTGGCACAACTCCTTGTCCTTAACCTTAACATTACATGCAGCCCTTTGGAGATTGGCTAACAGTAATGAATTTGGTTGCCTTTCTTTACACTTTAGTTAACACAGAAATAGTAAGGTAATGAACACCTTTAATTACTCTAATTGTAATGAACGACGCTGACAGGATAACATGAGAGCGTTTACTCACCTGTGGTTAATCCATGCCAAGGGAGCAATTCTTGTTTCATCCAGTTTGTTATTCCTGAGCACCACTACGTTCAAGTTTGTTGTTTGATTGAATGCCATTTCGGATATTTCTTCAATTAGATTGTTTTCTAGATGCAACTCCTGTAAATATAGCGCAAACATATATCAGAAAACTGAGGCTCAGACAGGAGTTCCTAGCTTTCATTGTGCTTCCCTGCTTTGGTCATGGAAGTGCCATCAAGTCAAACGCAACTCATAATGACCACTGGCTAATTTGAATCATGTGCACAAATCATACAACCTTTTTCCCCCAATTTGTACTACTATGCGGCTTTTACTCATGCACCACAAAGTACAGTGGAGACACAAAACTCTTAGTTGTCCACAGGATGCAAACAAACAGAGAACACCAAATGCAACAAAAGCTATAGTAGGGATGGGTAACCAAATATTATGACTATCACAAATACAGTATTCCACCCAAACCATAGTTACTAAACCATAATTAACACAACAGAGACTTACCATAGACAGCACCATACACCAAAACACTTATTAAACAAGACTAAAACAACGCATACAGTATACAGAAAATGATGATTGGATGGGTCCACTGTCCTAGGTGAAACTGTGGCTCTACTATCATGCCTTGCAGATATCTGCCCTGATAGTATACTGATAGGACACATTCACTATGTTTGAGAGCTTTAGGGATGGGAATGTGATGGTGCTCAGTGGATGGTGCTGTGTTAGACAAGCTATTTAAAAATAAAGTTTGTTTTCTGATATCCTGAGTCCTCCATTTCTAACACAGTTGAAATGGGTCATCAGAACCATTAAACATAATTACCGTTAAAACTAATGGGATTTTTGTTTATTTATGAATTCAGTTTACAGGCAGTTTCTTCAAGATTGAAGAATTGCTGTATTGCTGTTTTGTTGCTTAGTTGACATTTGTATTAAAACAATCTTTATTTTACCTGAAGGAGTTCAGATTAGGTGCCTTGTGTCAGAGTATTACCACAAGGCACTTTCTGAGAGTGGAAAAGGCAACGTTTCATCCTACCCTGTATAGCAGATCTTCATCTCTTGGGACGAGCACTGTGGTTCAGCTGTAGCCTAACATCACAAAGGTGTATGCAGCCTGAATAAGACTTCAGTGTGTGATGTGTGGTGTATAAATGATGGTGTTGGATCTGGCTCTTGTATCCAAAGTTAGTGCAGTACGAAAGCTAACCACGCATGTGTCTGTGAAGCTGCCCACTATATTTGGATGATTAAGTCACAAAAAACTTACCATCCATGTGGTAATGAGGAACTGTGTGCACAGCACACCAAACTGCTTCATACAGTTTTGTCAGGATGTGACTTCTGGGGGTTTTTTAGGTGTAATTCAGAAGGGAATTGCTCTTAGTTGTTCCTCCTCCAGGGAGATAGATGTTTGGAAAAGTTTGGATGGAACAGTGAATCTTCTTCATATCCCAATTCTGGATCAAGTTAAATCTGAGATTCTTTCCATACTGTCTCAAGTCTCATAAGTAAGATGTGATTCAACCTTCTTATTTTAGCACCTGCGCCATTTAACTAGTGTTAACTGAGTATTTCATTCAAGCTGTACGTTTCAAGCACCTTGCTCAATAGTAGTGTCTCAGAGCCTATCACCCTTTTGGGAAAAGTTTTTAATCACATTTTTAAAACTTAATTTTTTGTGGTTTGTATTATGTGTGAGGCATTGGGCACAGATGGTATGCTGTTCTTGTCAGAGAGTGCTCACCAGCAGAGAGGGGGGCAGACCCTGTGGGATGGTGCGGAAGTGGTTCCTGCCCAGTCGCAAGTATGACAGTTGTTGAAGGCTCTGGAAGGCAGAGGGGTCCACAGTCCCTTCACTTAGCATGTTGCCTTCCAGCTCCAGGGTGACCAAATTGGCCAGGTCTGTCACAAAATGCAGGGATTATGGGTCATTTTGACAAAAGCTGTTTGTTTGTCACTGAACAGAACCAAAAAATTCAATTTCCCACTCGTGATTTTTTTAAATACACAGTATAAATAAGCTACAAATAGAACATTTCCCACATTTTCACCCACCCAACTTAAACAGAAAAAGTGTACAGCACTGTGGTCAAAATATACAATCTTGCTATCAACACGCAAGAGAGTCATCAATGACTAGGAGGTAGGATGGCTTTGTGTTCTTAGGAAAGCAAAAGAGAAATAAAACACTTCATCTTTTCTAATTTAAGGAACAACATAAGGTACCTAAGCCAGATTGAAGCTTTATGTGAATTTGGTGATTTCCATTCTAACATTTGAGTTTTAAAATTATCATTATGTTGTAGTTGCTAGTCTGAAATTGCTTGCGTAGCCATTAGCCAATGGATTATGATTTTTACTAGCAACTAAACTGTTTAAAAGGTGCAACATGATAGCTCCTTCTCATCCGCAGACAGCTTTGAATGGACACAAACTTGTGTTCTCAGGCTTTGCAGCCTGTATGGTTTGGAGTTTTCATTACAAGCAGGTTATGTATGATGCATGCAGCAGCTTGTTTTGTTTGGCACTGGGACTTTACCATCTAAGAGGCCTTCATCAATTCCTCTCAGTTTATTTTCATTGACCTTCAGCTCCTCCAAACTGGGGGGAAGATCACTTGGTATCCGCTCCAGGAGGTTTCCATCCAAGTACAGCCGTCGCAGGTGAATCAGGTTCTTAAAAGGGGGGAAAAACCAGTTCAGATTCATTCAGAATTTTCTCACATAGGTTTCTTCAGTGATTGTTTGTATGATTGAAATCTGCATGTTAACTGGGGTTTCAAAGCCTTTCTGAGTGAAACAATCGAATTGGTGAGAACTATTGAATTCAACTTAAGTCCAAATGCATATATACACACACAAATTGGTAACCTAATTGCTGTTTTGTTCAAGGAAGAAAAATACTACATTTCCCCCTTCTGTAATATTTTGATTTTTAAAGAATATAATTACAGGAAGGAAATGACAAGCTTACTGAATACTTTAAAAAACTGCATGCACAAGTTTTCTGGAAGTAAAATACACTAGGAAAACCCAAGTGATTTAATGTTCTTTTGTTTTTAGTTATTAGTTTCAAAATGTATAGAAATGGAGACCTTTCTGAGTGAAACTTAAATACAGCCTTGTTGGATTTGCTTTTACTCCCGATAGTTTTTTGATTTTACCTGTAGGTTGTACTTTTGAATATAGTTCACAGTAGTTTCTTAATTTGCATTAGAGTGTTTGTCTGCAAACGTTTGCCTTGTTTCCAGTGTGTCGCAGGAAGAGAAGAAACAGACAGAAGTTCTAACCCCGTACTTTGAATGCTTGCGGATCCACACCGGCAGATGTGAGCTTGTTCTTGCCCAGGTTGATCCGCTCCAGGTTGGGGATGCCATTGAAGGCCCCTGTTGGGACCATTGCTATAGCATTCCCTGCAGAAAGGCAAAAAAAAGTTCACATTCAAATTTTTATCACAGGTTTCTAGGCAGCAACTACTGCTCCCAGAATATATTTTTGTGAATTTGCTAGAAGGATGGTGCAGTTTTTACAAACACAGCATAATTCCACCAAGAAAAAAGTTTTCAACTGCAATCATCAAAGCTATACAAATCTGAGTCTTGCAATGATTCATTTGTTTACCCTAAAAATTGTATGCTTCTGTTGTGGTAGTTGCTTAGCAAGACAGTTAACCCAACCCAACTGGTAATTTTTTTTTCATTTACACTTGGAAAACTATTCAGTGCTGCACATTCTCAAGGTTTCAACAGCAGGGCCCCTGACCCTTGGAGCATCTACCTTTTGGTCATGTGGGTAAATGATATATTAGCTGCTGCCTCTCAATCATTGCTGCTGTTTTTGCTAGGATACAATGGTAATTTCAGATCAAGGGGTGCCTCATCTGGCTGTGCAAGAGCCACAGGGACCTAGGACTATGTCTTTATTACTTTCCAGCACTTTCGCAATTCAAAGTCCAGTATAAAAATTCTGTGCAAAGTAATGCCTCTTACCTTCTAGACTGAGCTCCTTTAGCTCAGGTATGGACAGGGGTGGGATGCTGCTCAGCTTGGCATTCTCACAGGTAACTGCAATGTCAGAGATGATGCAGCCTGTGGGAAGTGAGGGGCCAGCACGCTCTGTGTGCTCTTCACAGGGGGCTGGTAGAGGCTGGATCTCAATTTCAACCGAGGGCTGTGGGAGCATTTCAAAGACATCACCTCTCAGTCGGACTTCTTCCTCTTCTTCCTCTTCCTCTTCCTCCACCTCTTTGCTGTCACTCTCCATGGCATCTTCCAAGGACATCAGCAGTCTCCTTTGCTCTGCCTCCTGCTCTAACCTTCTCTCTTCCTCCTGCCTTCGCTGTTCCTCCATCCGCCGCCTCTTTTCCTCCAACGCGGCCACTTCCTCTGCCTCCTCTCGAAGCCTTTGCTCTTCCTCTTGCAGCCTCTTGTCCTCCTCATGCAGGTTTTCCTCTTCCGGCATTTGCTTTTCCTCCTCCTCTTTTTCCTGTCGCTCCATCTCCTGCCGCTTCTCCTCAAGGAGCTTCCTCTGTCTTTTGGCCTCCAGCTTCTTCTCTTTCCGTCTTCGCTTCTGCTCCTCATCCTTCTTCTGGAGCCTCTTCTCTTCTTCATAGTGATCCTCCTTCGACAGCACCTTGCCAGGTTCTTCTTTGGTTTGAGGATCACCCCCTTCTGTCTCATCATCTGGTTCACCAGGGTCATTGGGCACTGGGGAATCGCCAGAGATTTCAGGGACATCAGGTACTGGTGTTGCATGAAACCCCAGAGCATGGGTTATAGGTAAGACAGGTGAGGGTAAGGAGGAAGTTAAGGGCAAGAGCCAGGGTGAGGACAAGGTAAAGGGGAGCAGGGTAAAAGGAATGAGACACAGAGACAGACAGTGGACAATGATAGCATGGTGAGATACACAATACTACACAGATAAAAGGTAGTACTGTAGAGTTGAATGTAACTTGTAAAGTTGAAAAATTATGAAATACTTTTTTGGTTGAAATATTTTATCACTCTGTGTATTAGTTTTTCACCTAACTTCTGTTTGTTATTCAGGCAACAGTGCTGCAAGTACAATATGTGAGCTAGGAGAAGCTGTTTAACAGCAGTATAGCCACCAGTTAGATTCCTTTACATTAAAACTGCAGTTGAATCTGTCTTGATTTGGTTATGGTTAGTAAATGTCAAAATCATGGTGGAAAGCAGGGAAATTCTGATTAAATGAAAAACATGTTAGTAAATTAACTGCAATACAGAGTCATGTCAAAAAAAGGAGAAATGGTCTCTGTTTATCACTCCACTAACATATATGCTTGTGTTTTTTTTTTTTTTAAACACAGCTGTTTAACTCACAGTTAGGTAGAGTAGAGCCCCCTTGCACCTCAGCCTCTGTGTAGAAATAAATAAAGCTTTAATCCTGGTGGAAATTAAGGGGTTGCATTGTTTTGTATTTTCTCTTGTGACCTTCAGACTTGTGCCAGTTTCCTGCTTGTAACCCTTCACTGCTGCAGCAATTGTGCATTTCTGTATATGAACTTACGTTCTTTATGGAAATGTGTTGTCATACAGACACGGTGCCACAAGTGCTGAGCACCGTGTGTGTTTCAGAACTCCTGCATTTCAGTGGGATGTTGTCTCAGCAGAGAGACTGACACGTACACGTACATGTGGTTGTACATAGCCTCCTGTCGTTCACTAACCAAGGGTTATGAAGCTTAGAGAATCTTTCTGCACAGTGAAAGCTATGGGCCTAATTAATCAATTAGTTTTTTCAAATTCTTTGCATGCGAATCAGTTTTTTTTCCCATTGTAGAAAAGCATTAAACATAACAACGACTATAACTAATTTATTACAGAAATCAGTTGCTTTCCAAGCAGAACTAAAAATGGCTCGACTTGAGAGGAATTCTTGATTTGTGCTCCTAAACTTAGCTATTTTGTCTGTTTTCAAAGGGACATTGTCCCAGAGGGAGAAAAATAACCAGTGGTTTTGCAGGACTGCATTGTGGGTTAGACCCAGAACTGAGCAGATGGTAGCTGCAGGGTTTTCCAGTGTTTCTTCCCTTCCTCATGTGACAGGCAAAGACAGGGTAGACCTCTTGTTTTTGAAGTTATCACTTCTCGATTGAGGTCCAACAGGACAAGGATGAGTGTTTCACATATCTTAACTGTTTCAGATTTATAATTTGTGGGAAAACCAGTTTTAAAATAAAAAGGATTTGGTGTTTCAAGGAAGGGACAGAATGCATTAATTTTCTACTGAGTTAGAGTTTAAGACAATGAATGTTATTCAGGTGCTGGTTGTGTCCAGTTAGTGCACAGTACATGCATTTTGTTATGCCCAGGAGTGGATCTAGCAAGCAGACCCACCCCTTTAGGGAAGAGGTAGGGGTTCATTGAGGTCAGCAAATACCAAGTTCCGCGCAGATGGGGCAGCACTCCCCAGGTGGTCTAATGGTGATCGGGCAGCGCAGTCGGGGGCATGTGACCTCATCGCAGACCACCTTCCCACTGGCACATAAGCAGGTGATGCAGGGTTTAGGGGACCAAACAGCCTTGTCAAACATGGAGATACCCCGATACTGGCACGCCCCTTTCTTGCCTGAGGGAGGGGGTCAGGATGCAGACAGAGGCAGTATTACAGCAGGACCTGTGTGTGCGTGTGTCTGTGTCTGTGTCTATCTGTGTACCATTCATTCATCTCGTAAGCTGAGTCACAGAATATCTGCTTTTTGTTGCTAGCAGCAGTTTAACATGATGCTACTTGTAGTTTCTGTGCAGACACTCCAGACCAAAGCATTCAATACAATGTACAGTTTCTGTCCTATTACACAAATGCCCTTTTCAGCTATAGGTGAGTGCCTTTCTAAGGAAGCCAGAGCAGGGCTCTTCCAGAGATTAAATTACCTTACCTGTGTGAAGGCAACAATTTTTGGTGTAAGTTCAAGTTGTGTTCTGGGCAAAGATCTCTGCTGAACAACTTAATAATAGTAGTAGTACCTAACAGTGAACAAGGCACAAGTATTCTCAATAATTTCAGCCCTAAGTAACAATTATTCGTCTATAGTCGTCTACATTTATGGTGGGCTATAAGCACTATATGAGTTTTACTTACTGAGTTGATATTAGCCGACTGCACAGTCAAATCTTCTCACAATGCAGATTGTTATGCCTGTTGCTTTTATACATTATATCTGCAAAGTCACTGTACAAGATCTTTGTTCTTCTTATGCTGAACGGTATGACTGGGGCAGCTCACATTGTCTGTTGCTCAGGAGCATTGCAGCTAGGAAAATAACAGAAACATATCTGGACATCCCCCATACGTGAGTGGTGTCTATATGTTTGTGTGTGGGTGTGTATGTATGTATACAGAGGTATATGTGCATGTGTGCACCTGTATTTGTATATTTTTGTATTTATTTATGATTTATATGCAGTGTATTTTTTTATATATACAGATTTTCAATAATTTAATCTATCTATGTTTTCTTTCTATTGTTCGTTTTCAGATTTTCTGTGCACATGGACCCGAGAAAATACATTTCATGCTCCCCTGTGTACCTGCTGTATAGGGGTGTTCAATAATAAATTCGAGATTCTTGATAAGTTATGTTTTAGGACTTGTGAATTTTTCTTTAAATACAGTATATGAAAGAGTTGTGAGAACCATTGCAAGAAAATTAGACAGAAACAGAGATATTTCTCTATTTATCACATCTTTTTTACTGTATCTTCCACACATGTGGGTATGCTAACACAAAGTGACATGTCTCCTGTGACCTCCGATATCGGAGAGAAAGCCCTGAGCAAGTTTGATCCTGGAGTGGTGTCTCTCTGTCTGACACAGCCATTCCTCTGTTGCTTCATTTCACCCTCAGGTCATTATCTGTCTCAACATGTCCTCTTACCTACACAACACATCTGCCAACAAGTTCTGTGTTTAACCAGCTAACACCTTTATGTTTGTTTGTCACATAGATAAATAGACGTTCCTTACAATTTGCTGAAGATGTACCTTGTTTTGCAGGCTAAATTAGTGTCAAGATTAAGATGAAGACATTGTATATTCATCATTAATAATGTTCTTTATTGTAATGCTCTTTATGCTGCTCTTCTGCCTGTGTTCACTAAGCTGTACTGGTTACCTACAGACTATGTAACAGATTTTAAAATTCTTCTGTCAGCTTATGAAGCATTAATTGGACTGGCACCAGAGTACATCACATACCATCTTTGTGAGAACATCCTGAGCCACACTCTCACTCTTCACGTGCAAATTTCCTGTATATAGCAAAGTTGCACATAAGATGAGTAAAGAAACAGCTTTCTGTCACTGTGCACCATATTTGTGGAAGAAAATCCCCTTGTATATTGGAGTCAGGTTCTGTCACCCTCTAAAAAAAGCATCTCAAAATTTTCTGCTTAAAAACTAACATGAAAATACTGATTTAATTACAGTGCTGGTTCCTTTAGACTGCCTATATTTATATATAATTTTGATTTTTTATTTGGGTTGAGATATATATATATATATATAATGTTATTAATAGATGTTATTAAACTATGGTTCTCATTTTGAAGAAGTGCTTTATCACTAAATGTTTAGCTCTTTTTGAATGAATAACACATTGATACTAAAAGGTTCTTTTTTACTCATCTTACTCAGACTTTTCTGAAATCAGATGGTTTTATTGTTTTAACTTAGTTTTTGATCCCGCTGTCTTTATCCCGGCCTGCCGACAGCCTCAAAGCTGCACAGCCACTGTGCTGCCTATGAGTGACACCTTTTCTTTGGAAGATGCTGACTGAAATAACTCAGTTATAGACATCTGGCTTTCTTTTATTAATACTTTTTATTGCCCACACTTTTTATGGTTATTTCTTTCGTTGCACTTCTGCGTACCAGTGTTCAATGCTGACTGAAAGCTGCACAGTTGCTGAATTTCTTTTAAAACCCTTCACTGGCTGAAATAACATGAGTAATGTTTAGCATTCTTATATCAGCTCTTTTGTTACACCCCTTGGATTTTTCTTAGAAATGTAAAGAACTACTTCAAACTAAAAATACTTATTATAGTCCATCATACAGATATCCCTTACTAGTTTTTTTAATAGCACAGACATTTATCTTTTGAACGATTAGATTTCGAATTTTGTATGAAATACATGGGTAGCTGACTAGCTGAGCACTTTGCTTGATGATGGACATCAACGGGTGACCTGTGGTTTGGCTTCTGTAGTTAGTGGTCAGTCTGTGTTTAGCAGCCAGTGTTATCGTTCTTGCCCTGTCATGTGGTCAGCATTCATGGCTTGTGAACAGGACTGTGGGCCGGCTGGGTGGTTCACTTAATTACTTAGGGCTAACCTCTAGGGTTGGTTAGGTGTGGTCACAGGACAGGACCGCAAACCATATTGGCACAGCCAATATGTTGGCCAAAAGCTTGGCTGTAGCTGTCTGTAGATACTGGATTTGTGTTGTGTCACACCTTGTAGAGCTCTTGAAAACTATTGAGACATGATGCTTTAAAACAATCCTGAAGTAATTCTGTACCCCATGGAGTGGTAAGTACTTCAGGTGTATTAATAAAATCCAGTTATTTAATACAAGCTGTGTTATTCTTCCTAGCCCTGAGCAGAGTTGGAGTGCAGTTATTCTGTAATACCAAGCTGCATTTTTTGTGTCTATTTACATTCTTAACTGAGAGTTTTTGCTACACTAATTTCAGCAGCATTTTTTGGAAATGTGCTGTCAATGTGAAGTGGTTTTTGCCATTTAGTTGCCTGGAGTTAAACTGCAGTTTGTCCTAACTTATCATGGTAAAATTTACCAACCAAAATCTTTGGTTCACAGTCAGTATTACAGTATCAATCTTTCTTTAGAACAATGCAAGCAGCCCCAATGTCTTCACAAGACCTACCATAATGTCAAAAAAAGTCATATTTTATCTTTCTCTATGTGTATAAGTCTATATATTTGGCAAAACTCTGTAGCCTGAAAGAGAGCGATAAATAGCTACCTGGTAGGATGTTGTAGCTAGACTCCATCTCCTGAACAGTTCTGTAGGAGTCGAGGAAGATGGCAGCCCCGGCATGGTCATTGTCGTTCAGGGGCAGTGTCTTGCGGCGGACGGGCATGTCAGCTCCCTGTTGGCGTGCCAGCCCCTTCCTTCCACGCCGCCTCAATTCACCCCGCCCATTACGGACCCTCTGCCGTGGGCTGCGGCCTTCCTGGGTCAGGACAAGGCCCAGGCAGGCAAGCAGCAACACGGCAAGCAGAACCCTGGGCTCCATGGTGGGACAGCAGTGGTCTCAGGTGGAGCTGGTCAACACTGCAGAAGCAGGAGACAAGGCAGTTTGGTGTCCCTGCAAGGTTCTACATATACCCACACTAATTTGTAGTTGCTGCTGATGCACTCTAACTAATGACAAGTCTCTAGTGTTAAATAGCTAGGCGCAGGTTTCCGCTGCTACATCTCCTTGCACGGGACAGTGGGCAAGCTTCTTGTTTTAAAGTTAAAAAAAAACGGGAACAAAAACAAAATAATCACTACGTGTCAATTTCAGGGTAACTGTTTGCCTTTGAGTAGGTTTTTTTGTGTTAGCTGTGTATTGTAAAGTATGTTCTGTACGTTTGTGGCATGTCTGGCCCTTTTTGGCGTGTGTGTGTGTACACCTTTTCATTTCAGGGTGGGTATGTGACTGCAGCGTTCAACTTCTGTTTTTATGGTTGCAAATTACAGACGCATGTTTCAGTGGATTACTATGGATTGTTTTGACGTGCCACTGGGCAGTGTGCTCTCACTGTTTAAAAAGCCATGTTTTACAGCTTTGTCATAATACAGGCTTTGGCTCATTATGGATTCACTGTGTCTGATTGCAACTGGCTGGTGTTCATTTGGTTTTGCCATTCACCACTTTTTTGGTCCTATTAGTCACATTAATCAAATGTTAACTGATTGATTCTTAAGCGGGGTTTTATATTCCAATTTGAGCTTTTTCTTATTTTCAAAATCCATATGCACAGAATCCAAAAAGAGGTCATTGTTGACCACCTCTGTTACACTAGTAATAAGTAGTTTAAAAAACCAAACACAAGCTTCTCTTTTCTGTAACATTGGTTAATTTGTTTTTTAAAATGTTGCTGTGAGCCATGTTGTTTCTTTTGTTGTTGTTCTTGTGAAAGTCAGTGAATATATGACTTTTTTAACATTCATGTGATCTCAAGAGATTGGTCAAATTTATGTGTCCCTGACACCACCAGCACTCATGCAGTGACAATGAGCAACTTGGTGGAGGATTCACACTGAGCTGGGTAACTATGGAGTGTAAGGCAGAACAAAAACAAGACAGACCAAGTGAGGCCTCGATTCGGTGACCATCTTGCTGATTAGAGCCTTCTCATGGTTTTATTTCTAAGTCTTTTCCAGAAGATGCCCCTGTGTTTTTCCGAACAGCCTTCTCAGTATAGTGCTTCTAACAACTGTCCCTTCATTTTTCTCACAGCAGTCACCTCTGCACATCTTTCCCAAGAGCCATCCCTCCCCTCTTCTCTCTATGATACACAGCTAAAGTCTAGCACATCAGTATGCTAACTCCTCCCTTGACAGACACATTTGGAGTCAAAATCATAGCATAAAGAACTCAGTTGTCTAAACTGTACGATAGGAATATGATGGATCAGGTAGACAAACAGGTAGATAGGTAAATACGTTATTTATCCCAGAGGGAAACTGCATAGGGCTTTGCCTGTATAGATACAATTATTGATAAAACATACGTGTTGTGACAAAACACACAACATGTAGTGACAGAAAGGACACAGGAATAACACAGGGGGAAAAGTAAATGAAGAAGTCAGAGATGGTGGGTAATGCAAAAAATAGACAGCAATGCAAAGGCAGTACTGTCAGACCAGTAGCATCCAGATAGAAAGAGGACTTATTATAGAACATAGTGGCTGTTGGTAGAAATGACCCCAGGTAGCTCTGTGGAACAGCAGAGCTGGATCAATGTGTTGATGAAGGTGCCCATTGTCCATGATAGACAGGAGTTTGTATGATTTGCTCTGTAAAGGTTCCAACCCAGTTTCCAGGGTCAAACCACACCCCCTCTATTAGTGCATCCAGTCTCCTGCCGTCACCTGTAGGAATGCCGCTGGCCCAGCACACAAACACATAGAAGACTGTACCCCCTACAGCAGACAGCTATAACATCTGCAGCAGTGGCTGCTTAGAAGGATCCGAACCACCACAGGAAGCAAAAGCAACTTTGTCCTTTCCTATACTGGGTCTTAGGTCCAGCCCAACCTGCAGTCCAAGTGCAACCCTAGTTACTTGTGTGTCCCCACAACCTCCACCTCCTCTCTGTTATTGGTTTTTGAACATAGTGGACCTGAAGCCCAAGGTGTACAAATGTAAAGGACCCTGTGCTGCACAGGACCATGTGAATAAAGAGTAGGAAAAGAATATTCAAACGCCAACCACAACGCAAGGAGTGGCAAATGGTGTTTCACCTTGAATGGCAACAGAGCCAGAGAACTTGCAGCACTAAGGTGTTTCTTCAAGCCTTAAGGGGGGAGTGGCTGTTTCTAGGCTGCTACAGGGACCCAGAGGTTACACCATACAGGGTGGCTTCCACTCTCCCCATGGGAACATCCCCTGGCTCTGCAGCCAGGACTTTCTCACTCAGCAATAAACTGTAGCAAAACAATTTGTGCCGCAGATGGACAGATAGATGGAGGGAGGGAGGCGTCAGGGAAACAGCCATGCGGATGGGGCTGGCAGAAGCAACGGAAATGGATTAAAGTTTATGTGGTCCTCAGGATGTCAAGGCTCAGATGGAGAATATATTTTTCCTTAAAATACTAGGAAACAATAACATTGAGCACCCTGAACCTCAGACTACCCTGTCTGCAGGAAAGTTTTTTTTTTAACTGAGGATAAAAGCCCACCTCTACATCTGCAACAACAAAGTCCCTCACAGAAAAAGAATTTGAATGAATGATTACAGCCCTTTACATGCACCCTTTTTTGTTCTCTGCCCTTTAAAGAGTTTTGAAGAAAGCAGAATGGAAAAAACAGAAAATTACATAACCCTTTACATTCACTTCGAAGAATGTGCCTGTCTTTGTTCGGCCAGCTTGTGTTTTTCAGACGGAGAATAATGTGGTCATTTCGGTTGCTTGTAGACGGAAAGTAAGGCACAGAAAGCAAAGTATGTAAAACATGCACAGATGAGAGACGCTGCTGCACGGATCAAAGTGAGCGAGAGCAAAATTTAACCATTTCAGCTACAGAATGAGCAGAAGAGAGAGGGAGAGACTAAAGGACGAAGTACATTACCAGCAGTTGACGGGTCGTGTGCAAGGCCAGATACTTCCTCAGTCCCACCCCTGGCTTTCTGAAAGTGCCAGTGGCCGTGCGCGAGTCTCTGTGAGTCTGCTTGGCCACGCAGCTGATAAATGCTTCAGACAGATGAAGTGCACTGTGGGGGAGCTAGGGCTTGCCTGTGAAACGTTTGATGTTGCTGTGTTTGACAGCATTTTGCACCCCCATCCCAGTTGTAATTACTAGGCACAGAAGTGAGCAGTGTTGACATCAGGACAGCAGCAGGTTAGACTGGAGTGCTTTGACAGCGATACCACTCACTTGGCACAGCTGTTCCCTCCTCTCAGGCCTCCTTGGTGTTGTACAGTAGCTTCTGGGCAGTGAGAGAATGGTAGCCAGAACAAAATGTCAGAGGGACATTACAGAGGAACATACAATACAGAAAGAATGTATTGTAGGCAGTTCTGTAGTTCAATTTAACGTTGGTTGCTCTGTTGGAAGACTGCTGCCTGGACAAACTCTAAAAAAACTATGCATATTGCCGTGCTTCTCAGCTGCAGTCCACATTGCTTTCTACAAGTCATTTCTTCTTACATTTCCAGATGAAGATAAAACTGTAAACGTGCCAGACCAAGTTGTAATTGTATATCGAAAATAATGGATTACAGGTGAATTGCACGAAACCTCATGAAAGACCTTAGTGATTCTCTCCACTGACAAGCAATTGTGAAACAATACAGCTGCCATAAAGAGTAACTTCTGAGGTGAATGTTATGTGTACACCTCCAGTAAAAATGGAGGTTAAGATACACATATACTGTACTTTGGGTTTATGGCACTTGGTTCTACATTGCAGTCTCACACTCAACCTGTCTAAGACAGCATCTTCTGACAGCACCATAGAAGAGACGCTCTGCAGGCACTGGGATGTTAAACACATGTTCTCCACTCTACAACCCATTGTGTCTTTTCTCTAGCATTGACTTCATATATCGCTCTCTTTATTAGCAGCAGTTTTTCTTGTTTTTGTGGCCAGTTTTATTTAATTGTTTACCAACAGTACATTAACTGACTCCAAGTGGCTTTGTAAGTCACTCCTAACTCAGTGAAGTAAATTGAATCCACTGCGATTGTGGGTGTATCAGTGAAAATGTCCAGTACAAATGTGATGGGACCATATCTACTGTGACCAAGCATGTAGACTTTCTGCAGCTTTTCCAGGAGGTCAGACCCAGGTTAGGGCCTGAATACCATCTTTATTCATATGCAATTGAAACAAGTTGTATTTTTTTCTCCTTTGGTCAGGGAGGGCACCCCTGCCACCACTGCAGGATCAGCAGTGTGTTGATATGATGTCCATGACATGGGCATCCTGGCCAGAGGTGATGCTGAACTGTTTCTTGTTTGTTGCTTGTACCAGGTATTACCTTATTTATTGCCGACCTGCATGTACAGGCATGAAAACAGATGTTCCCATCTGAAGTGACAGAACTGTGATCCTCAAACCCTGTTTGTGCTGTTATTTTTCAAGCCCATTCTATTTGGTTGCTTTATTGTAATAGCATTTGGGACAGTAAGTCACCTCCTCTGGAAATTCATGTTCAGTTAGGTGCTAATTAAGGTCATAGTCTTAAATTTATGTGTTATGGCCCTGCAAGTGGGAACAGATTGTGTGGAGCTGAAAAATTTAGTTCAGTTTTGTATATGACTGGAAGACAGTGCAGATGATGCAGAAGTTGACATGTCAGCTCTAGCTGGGATTTTACTAGCTGTGATCTGTGTAGTCAAGTCATGTGTTTCAGAAGCAACCGTTCTATGAAACACAGGCAGCAGTGACGGAGTCAGATGAGGAGGCCGAGTTCACAAGTTTTCATTCGACAACGTTGGAGTTGCTCCTGCCAAGCTCATTTGGTATTCTCTGGGTGTAAATGAAAACATTGCTGAAAAGACCACTACACTGCCGCAGGATGAATATGTGTGTTTGGGGCTCCTCTGTTTTCCAGCTGAGTAACAGTTACAGGTTCCAGTGAAAAGAACCGGCTGCCCCAGCCAACATCAGTGTTCAGCTGACAATTTCTGATAGATTTTACTTTCAGAAATGGAATGATGCCAGCTGTGTCTGGTATTAAGTAGACTGTGCCAGTAGTGCTCAGCTTGTGCCCCACCCAGACATTAAATAAATCAGTTATGGGTTTGTTTTCTTAACTTAAAGGAAAAAAAAAGTTAAATATAAGTTTTTAAAAAGTATGCGCATTACATGTCTCTTACACAGTACAAATGGTTGTATGAGACAAAGTGGACAGAAGAGTCCAGTTAGATTTTTCTTTGGTGCTGTATGAGTTATAATTCTGAGTCACAAAGGAGTGTGAACTGTTGACATTGTTTTTGAAGCACCACTGTGTGACTAGTGGCCCTGGAAATTTTGGGGGTTTACTGGCTCTCAATGTTGTCAGATGAGGGGTGGGATCTGGGTGACCTCCCCCACCCCCAGGTCTGTGAAAATGATGACAAAGCAAAGCCACCTTTGTGTGTTTCTATGGTGGCAGCTTCTGTAGGAAAAGTAAAGTTCCTCCCACTCAGAGGCACTGCTCCAATATCAGGACTCTGTCCTGTACGCCTCCCTCTGGGAATGTGATTGAGAGGGGAGTCATGCTCCTAGTTGTGATGTCATTGTTGGGTTTGTGTG
Source organism: Arapaima gigas (assembly GCA_900497675.1). Taxonomy (NCBI): domain Eukaryota; kingdom Metazoa; phylum Chordata; class Actinopteri; order Osteoglossiformes; family Osteoglossidae; genus Arapaima; species Arapaima gigas. Next base: position 379,107 of record UFQX01000081.1, read on the forward strand.
ACACCAGACACCTGCTTCTTTACTGAAGGCCTGATTGCCATAGTGGCCAGTAGCCAGAGAGAAACCACATGATTTTTCTAACAGGTGAAAGTAAAAAATGAGTGTCCTTTGTGAAGTTTTGTGCATCAGAAAGACCGATATATTCCCAGTGGAAGAGACTAAATGAGTACTGGATTCTGTTTTCACGTTTTCCATTGAGGTATTGCCTTTGTGTAAGTTTCTTTGTTTTCTTGACAGTGTAATGTTGGAGCCTGTCTCTTAAAGACATTTTCTCGCTAGCTTTGGCATATTAAAACTGCCTCTGGCCTCTTCGATGTCAACCGCAGAGAATGTGTGCTCTACATCTCCATATGAATCCGTTACATACTAACGACTGAGTAAAAATTAAAACTGAAGTGTGAAAGAAGTGATTCTTCTTAAGCAAGACCATGAAGTGCATAAAGAGCATGTGTTGATGGTACTAGATGAGCCTGCTATGGAGGCGAACAGTAAAAAACAGATTATTGTCTGAGAGAAAGATCCAAGCCATCATACAGCCTCATAAGTGGGTTGAGCAGAAGCTGCTGTAGTGAAGTTTTCCACAACCTCTTCACCAGGAAAGTCCAGTCTGGACTAATGGGCAGGTTGCAAAAGAGCAGCCAGCAGAAGGGGAACATTTTTAATGAGAAACAGTCCTGTTGGAGCTGCGTGACACCAGCCTGTCATTGCTGGGGTTTTGGAGCTGTGAGTATCACAGTCTTTGCCCAACACGTTGTTCTGGGACAGAGTCCATTGCCACTGTATGCCGTAAATAGCACCCTACCCCTTCAGCATAGGCTTTTACAATTCTCCAGTTCCAGTCCAAAGTCTTGAGCTTTGTGTTGTTGTACAGCCCCTCCACTTAATCCTGGAGTTTTTTTCAGCAGTTGTGGAGACAAGACCCGTTCATGTAGATCTAATTTGAAACATCAGTTCTCTCACCCCCAATGTTTTACCTCACATTTTTCTTTTTAACTGGATTCCAGTCAGAGTCCTTAGCGAATCAGCCAGCTGCTGCACTCAGTTTTCCTGCTCTTACCCACAGAGAGAGAGTTACTGCACACCTTAGTGGCGGCACACAAAGGGAAATTGCTGACCCAGCCACATATAAGAGTCTAAGCCGCCCAAGTTCTGATTTGTCACTCAACTGTTCCTCACATCCAAAAAAAAGTCCCCCCAGTGAGGATTTGAGTCCAAAGCAGAGCTTTGATTGCATGTTTACATCTTTCTGCAGCACAGCCAATGACCTGTGCACCCTTACTGTGTTTGTGTGTTTATACAAATCTGCATAGATTGTATGTGAACTTTTCTGGCATTTTTAAAACAACACAAACCCATTTTCACAAGTGAATTTCAAGTTCTATTTTTTTCCTCATGTTGTCAGGGCTTCCGAGGTTGTTCAACAGGGTTGTTTGCTGTGGTTTGTTCCACCACATGAGGCCAAAACTGAGAACTTGTGGACATTTGACATTGGACCCCCTTTGAACGTGACCACCAAGCAGCCAGAGGTGGAGGAGCACAATACTCTTGCTGAGGCACAGGGTGTGACGAGGTCCTATAAGCATCAGGACCCTAGATCCCATGACCACTATGTTGGCCATGACCAGCGTCAACTGTGTCTGTTAATACAAATGATGTTTGATTTCCTTATGGATTCATGTAGACAGTACTAGTCTGCAGTCAAATGTGACTAGTTGGAAGAACACCCAGAAACTGGTGTTCTGGAAAACAACAGTGGCTTTTGTGCACCTACAGGGTTAACTTAAAAGGTGATTGAAAGCCTTTATATTTCATCCCTATATCTGTAAAGCTCACTCTCGTTTGTTTTTTACATCTGTTCTTTATGCACAGCTTTGTATTTTGTGCCTCGCATAGGGACTTCTCGTCACAAGTGAGGTGAAACGCACATGGCGCCACACATATTATTGCCATGTGCCTCTGTGCAGTTCCCAATTAATTCATCAGGATGAGGACAAATTCACAAGTTTACAAACCTACACACAAATGTACTAAAGGTACCTTTTATTACCTAAAAGGTAATAAATTTTGGTCGTATACAGTATAGTTTTTTTTTCTGTCTACATGTTGCTATGACTGGTGCACATGTTGCTCTGTGGCATCTGTGTGTTCCACCACAGGCTCCAGTTGCAGATATATATTAGCATCTGCACAACATATACATCAAACTGTTTTTGGTTTTCTACGGCAGAACACAACAATGGGTGAGGGCGGGGGGTGGTCGGTGTGTTTCAGAGGTAGAAAAACAGCACCACCACTATCATCATCATTGTTGCCACAATGCAGGCAATTAAAAAAAAATTTATAGAATCTGTACAAAGAGAAAATTTAAAATTTTTAAAGAAATTATGCATGACTAACACTGCACTGTACACATTAGTGACCAAAGGGTACTAAAGTTATTATATTATTAATTTTTGCCTTTCTCTTGGACCAGTTTGTGCATCATTTTCTATAACGGCTGCCTGTATTAGTTTGTTATCGTGTGTAATATATTACGTTTTACCTTTCTACCTCTCTACTTTTTGTTCAGTCAGCACCGAGTGTCTCAGCTAATTTGAAATATTAGCGCTAAGCAAGACAGGTAGCAGATAATATTTTGCAAAACACAAATACAGAATGAATTATGCTTGTGCAGAAACCTTGTTTATCACATAATATTGCTGTGTGTCAGTCGTGTAAGGACTTGCTTAAGGAGTTGCTTATCATATGAATTCCCATGCCTGCAATAGTAATTTCCATATTTTAATCCTTTTTGTTTAGTCTGGTTTGGTTTTACTGTCAAAACCCTAGTACTTCTCCAGAGTTCACTGTATTAACATTTCCAGGTATTTTTTATTACCTCCATAGAGACCTCCGGAAACTTGCTCTTTGTCCAGTTCTGTTGAGTATTTGATGGTTTTGAGAGGCCTTGGTTTTACATTTCTAATTTTGCGGTGAAAATGAATGGACTTGGACTGTTACAGAATCCCTTTAAAGTTCTGGAAATGATTAGTGGAAGAAATATAGAGCGAAATATTATCTGTGAAAAGGTCTTTTATTTTGATGGTGTGTGCATTTTTAGCGTTTGCTGGGGCAAATCTCAAATAATTCCTCCAATGGGTTTTATCCATTTTGTTTGGTTTTATAGATAAAAGGTTCTGTGTGTTTCTGCGGCCTGCCTTAGCACCTCTGAGTGGTAAACCAGACTTTCTAAGATCAGTAAAGCAGTGATCACAGACATCTCAGCCTTTTAGCACAAAAAAATTAACAGTATTACACTGTAAATAGTAAATAGCACACATCTGCACTTGAAAGTCTGTTAGCTGCAGTTTGTTCCTGAATCCAGTCACTTTTACCACTTTAAATGGTACATTCTGCACCAGTTGGAGTTACTGTATAATCCTACATCAATAATAAACATTCATAATAATTGTATATTTCAAAATGTTTTATTAATTTTAAGCTACATTAACATTATAACTAATTTAAAATGATTGAGAATAACAAACTCCCATTTAGTACCAGTGACTTATTCATCCCATAAATATGTGCAACATTCATCATCTTCTTATTGATGATGGACACACACCACCACCAGACACGAGCTGTAAACCATGAGGAGCTAAGTTGAATTAGAAGTTTCACCCTCCTATCCTGTTTAGTTGCTGTTTACTGCAGATTAAAATGAAAACAGAGATCATTTTTGCTTCACATCAGACAGAAATTTAGAGTATAGAATGGTGCAAAACAATCAATTGAAAATAAACCAAAATATGTTTGGATCTTTGAAAATTTGTAACTGTCAGTGTATTGTTGGACTGGACAACAGTAACAACAGTAAATGCCTGTTTTGTTCAGTCAGTTGGAAATAAGAAAACACTCATGTTTCCCAATAAAAATAATAATAGTACAAACAATGTTCCTGTTTGCGTTGAGCAGGAAAAAGCTAATTCCCTCCAGCCTTGTTAAAATGGAGGATATTTCCCTACTAGTAACCCACCAGCCACACACAGCGCCACTGAGGCAGCATGGGCCACATCTCCAATAGCACCACACGACCGTGGCCAGATTTAAGGTGCACGCTTTTCCAACACTCTGAAATGCAAGGGCAGAGATGTATCTGCTGAGAAAAAATGTTCACATGTTGTGGAATTTGAAGGAAAAAGTAGAATTTATATGTTTAATGCCTACAACTAAACTACCAGAAATCACTGGAAGTGAACCACTTGTGCACATGGGACCTTCTGGGTTGAATGTAATAGAACAGCTCTGCTCTGCTCAGGTGCTCATTTCTGGGTTTTAGACTCACTGTGAATGTGTGTAGCTGCTTGTCTAGTGCAGGGTCACTGTGGTCCACAGCCAGGCAGAATATACACTGGACTGAATGCCAGATCATCTCTCTGTCTCACACACACACACACACACACAGGGTACTGCAGACTCACTAGTCCACCTGCAGCACATGCCGTTGGGCTGTGGAAAGAAGCACACAAATGTAGTAAACGTCAGACTGTACCAAGTGAGCTGGATTTGAACCCATGGCTGACGCCACAGCCTGGGCCCTTAGAGGTTCCAGCACCACCCAGTGTGCTTCGCACAGCCCAAATCCGAAATGCCTGCAAGCAAAACAGCCATTAAAACTATGGCAGGAGAAGCTTAGTTTTGCCCATTTTAATTAATTACAGTTAAATTCCAGTGAGTTTTCATTAATGAATGAGTACAAAATGTAACAATTTTTAGCCTTAAAACCTGCTTTGTCAGGCTCTGACCACATTTGGTTTTATGGTGTTAATTTCTGGCTCATAGTCCCAGATTCTGTACCTTTTACACTAGGAAAAAGGCCTGAATGTCTGTTTACAGGAGAGTGCAGAGAACATCTCTTTACCCCCCATTTGCGGTATGATCCCCTGGACAGATGCTTATTACTGTCTTTATCAATCAGAAGCACAGCCATTATTGAATTCCCAAGACATGAGGGGAGCAGGAGACCTTCTGAGTTTCCTTTCTGGAAAAAGTGACTAAATGCAGGGGCATCTGGATTTCTTCACATTATTCACCATATATATATATATATGTATGTATGTGTGTGTGTGTGTTTATGTATATATATATGTATATGTATGTATGTATACGTGTGTGTGTGTGTGTATATATATATGTATGTATCTATGTATGTATACGTGTATATAAATATACACACACACACATACACTGTACAATGAGCTGCAGAATGTAACAATACCTGTTTGAGGGATGGGGGGGATAAAGTATATCATCGAACTGTGGTTGGAGAGTTTGTGGAACTTCTTGCAAAACAAATTCAAGCAGAATTTTTTACTGAAATTTAAAGAGCCCTTTTCCTTAGGGTATTTTCTGTTGGCCTGGGGGAAATGCTCCCTATCTCTCTTTAGTCCTTATGACTTTGTTTCGTTCATCCACAAAATGTGAAAAACAGATTTGTTGCTTTGATGTATTGTTATAAACACACAAATATGGAACTGCAGGAGGAAGTGTGAAGGATTCTGTTGGACCTTTACTTGAATTCACCCATAAAATACAGCTCTTTTAAATTGCACACAAGGTGTTTCCATGAATTGTTTCTATATTTTTTCTCTAGAGCTTATTGTCAGTTTTTTTCCCCCTCTAAGTCTTGGAATATGATTCATTTTTATCCTTGAACAAATGTCTAGTTTTTTTACTTGGAATGTTTTTCAGTGCCAATATCTGAGACATTAAAACCACATTATGGAAACTCAGTGGATTAAAAGTAGGAGCTTCATCCCAGAAGTGTCATTCTTAAGATGGAGCAACTTCAGCACCATCTATTGAAAAAATAATTTTTGTCTTTACCTTAATGTGGTCATTTCCATTATGTCTCAGGGTTTGTTGTAGTGACTCTTCAGTTGGCCACTGGTTTGTATCCTACATCTGTGTGTCTTTTGACAGGACAAGTACCCAGATGTGGTCCACCTGCCAGAAGGCTGTAGGGCAGATGTCATGACGATCCGGAGCCCCAGACTCCCTGGGTAATTGTTACAGCATACAGCAGTCCCTAAGTATTCGAACTCTGTGTCCAAATTTTTGGTATAATTGGTCTTGAAAAATTAATACCTACATATCACTATTCAAATGGATAACTGGATAACTTTATTATAACGAATTTTTATCTGAAACTGATCCATAATAAAAAAAAAAAGTGAATAAATATCTAATGAAGTAAAAAAAAATACCGAAGTGTACTGTAGTAAAATAATACTGTATCTGTTGTAATAAACTATATTGTGCTATTACAAATTTATCCAAAGCCTGACGTGCACGGTTGTTATCATCTGTTTCCACCTGTTTCACTTTGTCCGAACGTTTGCACTGTGGCACCACATTCATTGCACATTTTATTTTTTTACAAAAACAACCCAGTTTATTTAAATGCTGGTTGTTGTGTGAAACAAATTGGCGGACAGCAGGTTACTTTGATGAGCGTCTTTAGTTCCTTTATTCAATATCTCATAACACTGAACTCATACGCCCTCTCACCTCCCGTGTGTAATGCAGTGAAATGTGAAATGTGCTGCACTGCATACACTGCACCATGCAGTATAAACATGCAAATCAATGACAACATTGTGTTTTCTAATCAGGTAACTGGTGTTTACAGTGTTTATCAGGTTGAAGTCATAGGTTGATAGTTATATAGGTATTTTCAGATGGGCTGGGAGTGCATTAATTATTTATTTTCCCCCAATTAAAATAATGGGAAACAAGCACTTGGTATCCAAACAATCTGGTATCTGATGCATTTTCAGGGAAAAATTAAATTTGGATGCCGAGGGACTTCTGCACTTCTGTTCATATTCACTGTTACTGTAGGACAGGAAATGCATGGATTTTAGAGAGAAATAGAGGATGTGCTGCAGATTGCAAGAGTTTCAAGACTAGTGAGATGCAATAAAGTAAGGAAATAGGGCTCAACATTACAGTGGATTCGTTGCATTGGTATAAATTGAACTGAGCACCACATTGGTTATTGAGGTGCAGCTGTAATAACACATTTTCCTGCAGCTGTATATGACTGACTGTTGTGATCGAGATGATTGCATGCTTTTATGACCATACTCCTCATCTCTCAACTGCTCTCCTCCATAAGCCAACACTGATTCATGGTTCTGCTTTGCCTTCTGCTTTTAATTGGCCTGAATTGAATGTTGGTATACTGCAGTCTGCATTAACTGCATTGTCTGCTGTAGTGTAGTGTTGTTTTCTCATTGAGTGCTGAATAGAAACTGCTCTCTGACTGGTCCAGGTGCACAATGACTATTGTTTGGAACATCAACGTGTCAAAGGAAGGTCTCGTCACGCCCAGGCTCAACTTGCTGACCAAAATGCCAGAGCAAGGTAGGAGTCTACAGAACACGATTGCTTCACATGTGCTAATAACCATTTATACAGTTGTGCATAAACATGGTCCTCACGCAAAGCATACATTTTTGTTATAATGGTGGAACATTCGATGCCATGACCACCATGAGCAAAAGACTGGCAAAGCAGAACATCCATCCATTAATCATCAGTAACCACTGTGTCCAGGGTAGGATCATGGATGTCGAGTCTTTTCCAGAAGCATAGTATGTGAGGCACAGTTCACCCTCCATGAGATGTTCGTCCATCACTGGGCAACCTCACACACAAAGGGCAGTTTAGTCACCAGTCTACCTGAAACACATCTCTGGCCTGCGGAAGGAAACTGTTAACAGCTGGAATAGACCCACACGTACACGAAGAGATCAGGCTGAGGCAAGAATGCTACCTGCTGTGCCGCCTTGTAGGAGAGCGATAAAATTAAAACTGCTTCAAACTGTATTTACAGGGCATACAACGTCTTTAAAAAGGTCTTCTGAGAGTGGTGCATTGTGATTGTCATTAAAAAAAAGGTGTTTGTTCAAGACATTGGTCCTGATTCATGGTTTGCTATGAACATACAGTAACTGCCATCTCCTCTTTCCTGGCAGCTCTCAAACTGGACCGAAAGAACGTAATAATGAATGCACCTGACTCCTTCCAGAGCTTGCTGCGTGTTCTGGGTGTGGAGGCTTCCATTGACAGCCTGATTAAAGCAGTCTCCATGGAGTAGCACCTCCTAGTGGCCATGGATTGGAATATGATGTAGAGTTAGCTCAGACAGGAGGCTCATTGCTTCTTTTCTCACTTTATTTTCAATAGAAATCTGTGTATAATTGTCCTATTCTACACATTCTTTCAGCTCCTAAGTATAGAGGTGTTTTCCCCATGTATTTAATTAACCAAAAGAAAAAAATAAATAACATTGAAATACAAAATACCTTACAGTAAATTTTGTTGGGTATAGCTAGCTTGCAACTGTATTACTTCAGTATCACAGTGGTAAGTGAGGTTTATTTGCTAATTCAGTCACGTTTACTTTAGTGTTAGGTATTCCTACATAACAGTACTTTTTAATTCAATCACATTTTCTCATAAAAATACAAACTTTTCTGTTATGTAACATTCCTGTCACACTGCTTTGCAATTTCATTAGTGCCACCCATCCTTCAAGTTAGCAGGTTCACTTTCACAGGGGGTACAAATAAAGTTGGCATCTTTAGGGATTGTCTACAGAATACTGATTTAATTGTCCTTTGGTGTAATTTTTACCAATATACTGTACCTTTTAATGTGTTATATTGCAGTTAAGAATAAAACGAGGTAAATGTCCACGATGGTGGTGAGCCCTCATTCTTGGGAGGCCATAGGAGGTCCTCCCATCTGCACCCCCCCCCCCTTTGCTTGTAGACTAATACTCCACCAATGCTTGAAGACTCTTATCTGCTCTTTCAAATGCTCATTGAGCAGCATCAACCTCGAGGGCCACATTAGGACCCAGCTCATTTGCTTGCTCGCTGCATGCTTTCCTCTGGTGAGCAGTGGCATAGAAATGAGCACTTGGGTTTCAGTAACACACAGCTGACAGCTGCAGCAGCACTTTGTGATCAATTAAGGCTTCTGAAGCCTTTCTGAATCAGAGCGAGAAGGTGAAGCATGGCATAAAGCTTCAGCGTCACAACTTCTGATTCATAGTAGAGGTAACATACATCTGGGTCCCTGAATGGAGCTCTTTAGTCATTATTCTGGATTATCTTCATCTGTGTCAACTAGTTATTTAAACCTTGGCAACCAAACAGGAATGAAAAGGCCACTTTAAAACTGAAAAGTTACTCATTGTTGAGCCTCATCTGACTGTGACAATATCTGTGCAGAACAGAGGCTTCTGGGCTTAGAAACCACTCCTCAGCAATGAGACATGAGGAGAAGTAAGTAGTTCTGTTTTTTTCTGCTATGCAAACTCAGACCAGAGCAGCAATCACCAATGTTTCAAAAGAAATAGTTACACGCAAGGATGCAAGAGTTCAGCAGATTTCAGGACAAATTTCGAACATTTTGGTTACTTTTTAAACGTTTTTTTTCTTTTTTTTTTTTTAAACTTGGGCCATATTTGTTTACGTGCTTCATGGTAGTATCAATACAATGTCGGCTTTCATAGTCATTTACTGACAAGGTGCCTCTTTAGGTCAGACTATATTGCAATAGTGGTTTTAAAGTTATTTCTTTGTAGTCCAGCTTGGTTATCATTTAGCAACATGCTGAATAAGATGGTTACGGTCTTTGTTGCTGCAATAGTCCGGATCACATATGAATCTCAATTTATCTGTTTGTTTAGTCTGTCTTTGTAATCTCTTCAAAGAACTAAAAATGTTGTGAAACATTCATTTGTGCTACTTGGTACATTTGCCCCTTGTGATGTCAACTGTCATTTTGTGCACAGAACTGTAACAGAACTTGGTCCAATTTGAGATCACTGTGGTAACAGCAAGGTAACAGCTCCCAGTCCCCTCCACCGCTGCTTTCTCAAAGGTTCACGTAACATCATCATATTATCACATCTGGCCAGGGCCGTCACTGTACAAGTCTGGCTGTTATTAGCACTCCGTCACTCTAGTTTTATAGAACATGCAAAAAATTAACTGCATTTCAGGACTCCACCCACTTTTAACATGCTGAAATTCATAATCATTTTGCCAGTTATGGCAAGGAACAAATTATTCAGTTATGACTGCTTTGTCCAATTGTATGGATGTTCCTTTTGCATATTCAACTTCTGCTTTTCAATTTGTGAATCTCTTAAACAATGAAAAGTCAGAATTTGACACCACTTTTACACTGTAGTACTGTGGGTCATTTGGTAGACCTATGTACAAACTGGAGGCACTCGAACCTGTGCTACAGTGAAGGCTCCTGACAGCGGAGGACCAACCCCACCCACAACCTCTCAGGACGCACGGGGTTCAGCTTCTGAAAAGACAAAACAAGCCAACTGTCCGTGTTCTGCATCTGTCACAGGTCACCGAGTTCGATCCGACTATCTGTGTGGTTCAAACAGGGTGGAAAACCAGGGTGCAGTCCTGCCCATCTCTGTCCAGGCAGGAGTGGGGTGGCAGCAGTGGCTCCTGCTGCTCCTGCTGGTTCTGTGTTTTCCACAAGTAGTAACTGACGATTTTTGAGTCTAGCTTGTACTGGTGATCGATGTTCTCATAAGATTTGGGATCCAGATCCAAGATGGACACTGAGGATGTAAACCAAGGTCTGGAAGGCTGGAACTCCAAGTTATGCTCTTGTCTAAGATGAGACATTTAAAAAAAAAAAACAAAAAACATTTTTACTAGTTCTAAGCAATTTAGGGAATAAAAATGTGCTTTTTTCATCACCAATAAAATATAGGATAGATCTTTACTGTACTCTCTGCATGGATTAATAAATTATTTAGGTTGTTATGTAATGTGTCACTGCAGAGCTAGCCGGTGTGTGTTCTACACTCACGGGTGCTCCTCTCCACAGGGTGCGAGAGCGATGAGCACGGAGCAGTCCTTGGCTGTCATGGCTACTCTGTACTGGTGGATCTGCACAATAAGCAGAGGAACTCAGAGCTGTTTCTGGATTTGTCCTTTCTAGCGTGTTTAAGATGAGGAGAAGCAGGTCCTACCTTTCCCACTGCATATTCAATAGAACCGTCATCTTCTGGTGGACAGTTGATCACTTTTTCCAGGAATTTTTCATTGTACGGCCCATCTATCTGTAGCTGTCCCCTGGGAGCAAATACGACACCTGTGCATCAGTTCACATTCTGAGAACACAAGACACCAGCACGTTTTAAGTATGGGGCACTGGGTGGTGTGGTGGTTATAATCAGTGCTTTCTATGCAATAGACATGGGTTCAATCCCACCTCTGCTGTAGTATCTGTGAGCAACCTACGGACCCTAAATTGATACAGTTAAAATTATCCTATAAATCAATAAAATCAATTGAAGTCACTTCAGAGCTAAGCTGCTGCTAAATTAATAAATAAAAAAAGAGTTCAATTTTACTTTGTGTGTGTGCCACCTAGTGGACATCAATGCTCATTGCATTTGAATGAGACCTAATCTGTCATCTCACAAGGACAAGGAGGTCGTTATTGTTCTGTACCTTTCTTTGGGAAACTCTTGTAGGTAGCGATCCACGCGCTTGTACAGTGGGTAAACTCCTTCAATGTCGAGACTGTCCAGCATTTGAGTCTGGAGGATTCTGTAGAGGACACAGTCTTTGGGCAGCCCCGGGGTTCCTGCAGCTCAAAAGAGCACAATATGACATCAGCAACCAACATCTCCTCACAGTTAAGGAACTGGTCTTGTCACATGAGCTGCTGCACAATTCACTTGCTGTTATATCCAGCTGAACAAAAAAATCTAACTTATGACATATATAAAATATGAAACTATTTCTGTGAAACTGCAACAGTGAAAAAGGAATATTTTGAATCTGATACCATATATCTTAGTTTCAAATGTCAATGACGAGTTTTTATTTGATGTGTTTAATACAAAGTATTACCCAATGGTAAAATCAAGTTTCTATGTTTAATTTTAGCCCATAACATGATAATGTTCATGATATCAATAAATGAGCTTTTTCTATTGTGTTTAATAGTTCAATGGCCAACATTATGTAGGGAACAGCTATCAACTTGGGACCTGGTTGACAACTTTAAACTAAACTGAGCTGTTTGCTGAATGAAAAGAGCAGTTTAAACCTAGTTTATGCAAAACTATTAGCTGTGGAATTGCTATAATTTAAATAAATCACACCTCAAACACCCCAAAAGTAATAAGGATGCATAAATTTTGTGAAGGACAAAAATTTTTCAGTTCTGAGATTAAAAGTACAACTGGTTGGATTCTGTAAGTTACATTAATCGGTTCTTTATTTAAAAAGCAATTTAATTATTTCATCATTACACCTGTAACAGTTTCATATTTTACCAGTAAACAATGTTAACTGTGTATTCACAATCAATCCCAGCACGAGTTCCAAAATTAATAGTTGAGTTGATGGTGGTCTAGCTGCTCAAAGCTGTAAAGGTAATTACCCAAATGGAGTCAGAAAGCAGAGGGTGTGTGTGTGTGTGTGTGTGTGTGTGTGTATGTATGTGTGTGTGAGAGAGAGAGAGAGGGGGGGGGCTCACCGTGGTGGAGCAGCTCTGTGTGGAGTGGGCTGCCCTGGCAGTAAGCCCTGTCCACTGTGGGTGCCCACCGCTGGGGCTCCCCTGTACACCCGGGTTCAAGGCTACCCAGCAACGCATTAACAATTGCCTGAATCAGCTCACTCAGTAGTGCCTTGCTGGATGAGGGCTGTGCCAGGGGGAAGTGAGGTTGCAAACGCTGGGCCAGCTCTCCAAGGTCCTGCTGCTTCGCCCGGTCGTCCTCACAGCCGTAGATGAGCTCACCACTCTGCATTCACACAGCACAAACAGACACCTATATAAAGCTTCTCATATCCCATTCAAATCCATCTGTGTACAATTTCTTGATGAAACTATAAGCTGCAAAACGGATTCTTTCAAAAAAAAAAAAAAACATACCGTAAAAATTTTGAAGTTGTTTTGTGGCTCTTCTAATAAGTGTTTAATTGCAGAGTACATTCTCTGTTTGTTCCTGCACAGATTACACACAGTAATATTCAGAATTAAATTAATAAAGAACACATGTGAAAGAAAAACAATATGAAGTTAAACTAATGCAAATAACAGGAAACCCATGTCATGTCCACACTCACCCTGAGAACAGGTCCAGAGGACAGTATCGGCTCACCCTCTTCCACTTTCCGTTTGCCAGCTGCACAAACACATCAGCTGTGTCTCAGTAAACCTCTCATTTTTGCCAGTAAGTGATGCTCCAGCCACCCACAATACTATCTAAAAGCAGCAGCATCCGGTTTTTGGTGCAGACTATTGTGGTCAAGCTGATTTTGCCAGCAGCATTGAAATGGACGTGTCGATAGTGCCAGCAATAGAACGTTCCACAGTGTGACTCCTTACCCTTTATCCCCACAGACACGTTGCAAGATACAAGACACTCAGAATGATACACTTTAGCTCAAAACTGAAAGTTACCAAAACCAAAAACAGGTGTGGGCATGATGCGCTGTTCTGCTAAATGCAGCAGTGTCCATCCTATCTACAAAACTCCTACCTTAAAGTGTTGGTGCATGCAGAATCGACACACCCTATGCTTCACCTCCTGCGTGATGTGCTGGGAAAACGGCAAAAAACCACATTTTGGCTGCAGAGACAGGAGACACAAAGCAGAACAAGGGTTTAGAATAGTCGTAGTTAATTAACACAAATTAAATGCTATTCACTCTCACGGTATTTGTATCACAAGGACAACTAAAAGCAGCCAATTCACACATCTGCACTTCTCTTTCCTCATTCCTTCAGTCGTGTGTGTGTGCCTGTCCAGCCAGGCCTCCGTGAGGGGTGAAGCAGGGCCCTCCATAGCTGCATACCTTGATCTCTATGCAGAGCTGTGGGCTGCGTTTGCTGAGGTGGCAGGAGGACAGCTGAGTCAGGTTGGGCAAACAGAGGGCGCAGCCACTGAATGTGTCCATCACCTTGTGACGGCGGGACTCTGTGGGACAGACAGTGTCACCCCAGCAAAAAGACAAAACAGCATGTTGAGGACAAATAAACCCTGCAGGCACCTTCACTCAGTTCCCTGGGTGCTCGCCTGGACCCAGCTACTTTAGGAAAGCACGGCACCTCCTCAGTGTGCAAACCCAGAACACTCCGGTGGCACTGCACAGTCAGCAGGAAGAGCTGGAATAAAGACAAGTACAAGTGGCCACAGCAACACTGAGGGGGTGACCCTGCTGAGGAGAAGCTCCTCTTATATTCTACCCACAAACAATAACTGCTTGTCCAGCACAGGATGCCTGTGGTCCAGAGCCTATCCTGGTAATGTTGGGTGTGAGGGTAAGTAGATCAGGGTAAACCATGCACACTGCACACATATTGAGCTGGATTCAAACCCACAACCCAGGTATTTTTGAAGATATCACGTGTATGCATTCTAAACAAATATCAGATTTCTTTCCAAGGTTATTCAACAATATTAATGTGCTGATTTCAGATATGTTAGTAAAACTTGACCATCACATCAGAATGTTTTGCTAACTGTACTTTAATCTTATTTCAACAACAGAGGTAAAACTATATGTATCAGTGGTTGTGATTTTTTTAAAATTTCCAACAAGTGTCTGATAATCTAGGAAACTACATCATGTTCACAACAAGTAATGTCATATGCTTTGTAACATACTATTTCAATTCGACCTCTAGTGAAGGTATTTATGGATAAAACCAGCTCTTTCAATTTTCTTCTGTGTGCTCCGCAGTCTAACATCTAACAGTAGTCTGTCATCATGCTGACATCCCTTTGTCCTTGACAGCTGGTCTCCATTGTTTGAAGTCTTGATGAAATACTTCACACATTCTTCTGCTGAATTTACCCAGTTTCCAGAAAGTAGTCCAGATGACACCACAAAACATATCTTTAGGGTCATCTTGCAACAAAACCTCTGAAATGCGAACAGCAAGTCATTAACAATATGTGCTGCTGTAGTTTCCTAACCTGTTGCCACAAAAGTTATCAATGACAGCCTTAAAGCCCCTCTTGCACCTTTTCATGTTCTGTCAGTCTTTTCAAAATAAACATCTTTCACTGGTGTTCTGATCTGTGGTCTTTTGAAAACACCCTCCATCTTTTCATACCAGCCTCCCCCACATACACTGTATATATTCAAACCAACATCCTTTCTTGTCTGAAGCTTTCAAAGACTGTTTCATTAATTCCAATTTGATGTCAAGTTCCACAAGCTTCATAAGCTTGATGTTTAGGGTACTAGGCAAAAATTCTGTTCTGGGAGGCGCTGCTTCCTTGTCTTGTGGTCCTTTGGTAGTCTACTATCTCAGTTCCACAAGAAGCACAGGTGTTCTGTAAATCTTCCCTGTTGACCCAGCAGTTTCATTTTGCCCCAAACCAACCAGATGTGTTCACTGTACTTAATCTTCTGGAGAAGCAGAGCCCATTATGCAAAAAAACCCCTTTCATGCTTATTTTGATGAATTTATTAATAGTCTCCACTGAATTGATTTATAAGTTACTCCCAACCTGGAATGTCCTTACATTTGCCCAACTTGTTTGAAATGAACTGCTTTTCATTGCAAAAAAAATGCCACCATGACAGCTGTACTGATGCCTTTGAAAATAAATTGTTGAAATAGCAAATCAAATAAAATAATGAAAAAATTAACATTAACATAGTCAAAATTGACTAGAGAAATGTTTTTGCATGACATCTGACTCATTGCCTAATCATGATTTAGAACAGAAAGCCACAGAGCCTCTGTAGGTAAAGGTGGTTCCATCGTTCACAATGCATTGCAGGGCTGTATTTTTGTACATTTGTACAATTTGTACAGTACACACCTCCTGACCAGTACCATTGGTGTCAACATTTTTCAGTCACTTGCATCACCTACAAAGCCAGTAGAGCACCGTGCAGCTCATCTGTCACACACTTCCTCTTTATCCACTCAGAAGACCATCCACATTTGCATGTCATATTTGCCTAGCATAGTTATCATGGTCGCACCCTGTGAGTGTTGATGAACCAGTAGAAAAGGGTTTTGCAACACTCACATGCCTCTCCAACTCTTATCAGTATCACCCCAGTCTCTGTTGTGTCACCTGACAGTAAGTTGGTAAGCTAAGAACATACTAAACAGTACAGTGATATTAAACAGGATTTCTATTATTGATCGTTTAACATTTAGAGCAGTTATTCTGTTCAGTATGTTGTTTTTGGATTCTGGTTGTATGTGAGACTGGAGTCTCATCACAGCCTCAAAGCTACGTAAAGCCCCTCTGCGTGGAACTGTACAGGATTGTAAAGCACACCTTCCAATGAACAGGGCACAAGGTAGCGTAGTGATTAGAGCTGTCAACCAGGTTTAAATCCCTTCTGCTGCTGTAATACTCTTAAGCCAAATAGTTCCCACAAATTGATACAATCACTGCAAAAACAGCCCCTGTAACAGATTAAAAAATAAATGTGAATGTGATACCTGCCCTCAGACAGCTGGTTCTCTGTTCAAACATTAGCAGATTAACTAACTCTTCAGCAGGTTTTCAAACAAACAATGTCTTCCCTCACTATGATGCCACTGTTTGCTGCAGCTTCTGCCGGGCCCCCTGCTGTACCATCCCAACGGTCCATTCTCCATTTTACCTGGCCTCTGCTGTTGGACCTTCACAGACAGCTGCTTCAGAAAGTCCAAAGGTAGTTTAACTGCTTCCTGTAAAAATTAAAAGGAAAAAAAAAAAAAAACAATTTTGGTTATAAACCAACCATAAACCAACACAATTCCTTAAAAAAACAGGAAAACAATACATCAAAGTTAAGATGAAAACTAGGAACTCATGATGTACAGTGCAAAAGGCCAAAAGTTCTGTACAATTTGAACCATTAATGATGAAAATTCATTGAAGCAGCAGCTGCATGATGGCCTGAAAGGCTCCCCAACAAGCGAGCCATATTCCCGTGGGGACCCTGACACACACAGAGGGCGCAGACTAACACAAAATTTCAAAGCATTGAATCAACTGAACCTAAACAACAGGTTCACAAAATTGTCTTTGTGTTAAATTTTAAACCATCAGTCAACTTCACCAGATGATAAAATCATTTAACAATGGCAGTGTGAACACAGCATGTGCCTGCACACAGATGCGTGTAAACTGCAAACTGAACATGGAGGCAGAGCCCACAGCACCCCAAGCCACCAGAGCATTTCCATAATTTGCATATTAGGTGCTCGTCACAACCTAGCATACACTGGTGGCACGACATTGTCTATGAAAGAGACAGTGACGACTTTGTTCTCTCAATGTCAAGTTTGTCATCACAGTAAAAAGTTGCTTTTCACGTTTGTAACTAGTGACCGACTACACAGATATATGCAATATCAAATGACTTTTATCCCAGGTGACTCAATTTATTAATTTTCTTGATCAGATACAATAAAATTTTTTCTGGGACTCAAACCTGGACATCCAGTTGACTCCAGTTGCACTGCTCTACTGGCCGCACCTCTGATACAGTAGGCCAACTTGTCCAACTGGAGCTTAAGCGGTCTTTTAAAATCAAGCACTTAATTACCTGTCATACATGTGAGGTAAATACGTGCCTAAATAATAAGTTTGTTGTATGGATTGCATGACTCAGACCTTGAGTATCGAGGATGAGGAGTGGCACGTAAAAACAAATGAGTATTGCATTGTAAAAATGAAAAAAAAAATTAAAGACAAAGAAAATGGAAAAATATAGTAACACAGAAAATATGTTTGGAATGTTTTTACACTACTAATTTGCACTGCTAACAAGCTGAAATTTGCCAGTATTGTGGGTTCACGGGGTGTTATGACAAGGTAGGTCAAAAAGTCCAGGTAATAAATAAAATCCCACAGTGGTGAGTCCAAATGTTGGTTACTGGCTAATGAGATTCAAAAAGTGTTCAGTTAGTGAAAGTGTCCCTAACCCTCACAAACACATGGTTAAATGTGAATCAACAGGTAAAAGCCTGACCAGTAAAATAAAAAGGCAATGAGCAAATCAATGCATATAAATAATGTTTAAAGGAAAGTGCTAATTAATATCAATATCTATTTTTACATAGATTTATTTTTCAACAGTACACTAATTTCCTCCATTGTTTTGCCATTTACTTTACTCTGATTTATCACTTCCCCCCCATTTCATTTTTCAATTTTCAGTTTTATTTTTTAATGTGTTTAATGTGTTACTTGTTTGTTTTTTAACTTTGCACTCGTCATCCTCCATACTAAACAACAAGCATCCAGAGAACACAAGGAAGCCAACAAGCAGTCGTGGAAAAGCCCAGTGAGCAGAAACATGGTTCTTTCAAAATGTGGTTTGAATCTGGGTGGAGTGACAGAAATGTAACTAACGTGCCAAACACTGTACAACACC
The DNA here is from genome assembly GCA_900497675.1 of Arapaima gigas. Lineage (NCBI taxonomy): Eukaryota > Metazoa > Chordata > Actinopteri > Osteoglossiformes > Osteoglossidae > Arapaima > Arapaima gigas. The sequence goes on from UFQX01000081.1 coordinate 397,562, forward strand.
GCAAGACACTTGTCCTTCTTGCCAGCATGACTTTACTCCAACCACCCTGTTTCCTAAAAAATTTTGAAACAGCCGAAACACCTTTTGCACTGCACTACATCTCTCTCCCAAAACCGACCAACATGCAGCATGAAAATTAAGTGTGCCCACCCCATGGTGGACACACTCATCCCCAAGCAGTGGTTTCATCACATTCTTGTTGTAGTCCACAATGTTCTGGATGTGCCTGAAGGCCTGCTCCGTGCTCTGAAAGACAAGAAACAAGAAAGGGAAAAACAGAGGTTAGTTTCAACTAAGAATCCTGGGAAATACTCATACAGGAATGACAAGCATGGAGACCCCCCCCCCCCCCCCCCCCCCCCCCCCCCCACCACCACCCCCCCC
>UFQX01000081.1:397966-478541 GCA_900497675.1 Arapaima gigas
GGCCCCCCCCCCCCCCCCCACACACACACACACACACACACACACACACCTGCCTACAGCATTGTACATTGTACTTTTGCACCAGACCCCCTTTCCAGCTCTTCTCCATTCCCCCAACTTAAAGAATCCATAAAACCATAGTATCTGGAAAGCAAAGAAATCACCAAGTTGTCTCATAAAAATCCAGCAAATTTATGATAGCAAATGTGCCAGAATTTAAATTGTGATATTAAATATTTCAACCTATTTACAGGCAAGCACCACAGAGAAGATAGGCTGCAGCAGTGAAGGTCACATTCACTGCCATTTTCCACACAAATACAGAGGTTCATGAAGTATTTTGAGAAGAATGCAGATGAACCACACATTTAGTAGCAAGAAATGCTTCTGGACTGGTAAATAAGCTAATAAACAGAACACACATGCACAAAGTGTGCTATTGCCAGTGGTAAAATTTGTGAGATTACTTCGTAATTTCCTTTCTAGGTAAACAAGGAATTTAATTGTTTTCTCAGAATCCTTGCCGTTTCACAAACGCTTCATAGTATTAAATACTGTGTGTGTTCATCTCTCTGCAGCACTGACTGACTTGGATTTGAACCCAGAACAAGGCTGCCGCAGCAGGGGCCAGGAGAAAGCAGGAACGTGTACAAAGAGCAGATTCGACACAGCAACAGCTACTTGCATTTCCCCGGGACTCCCAGACTCCCACCTGGTGTGTGTGTTCAGCAGCTTCTCTGGGGTATTTCAGGAGACGCAACACCTGTGAATTCTGCAATAGAAGAACACAGTGAATCAGTGCAGCCAAACAGCTGGACATTTTCAGAAAAGAAAATAAAATAAATCATAAAAATGTTTACAAAAAGCGCATATAAGGCCTTTTACATGGAAGGCAATGCACTTTAATATTAATTTATCTGACACCTATGGAATTCCACTGGAGCTTATGGCAGGAGGTTTGTTCACTCAGCTACTTTACACCAATTTACCCATTTACAGGAGGGTAATTTTTACTGTATCAATTCAGGACAAGTACCTTGATGAAGCAGGAGATGGGATTTGAATCTAGGAAAAAAAGGCAACAGCCCTAACCACTGTGTTACCTGCTATATTTGTCAATGACCACTGTAAAAATACATTATCTACAAAATTTCCTTTTAGGGTTACATTGTGCAAAAACTGAAGTAACACAGTAAAACTCCAGTTTACACACAGGCCATGCTGAAATGACTCACTATTCTGTCTCTCAGACACAAACGCTCATATACAGTTTCATGCTGCTTTGTACCTCGGAACACTTTTTCCCCCCCAACATTCTTGAGTCACGTGAAAGCAAGAATGAAAATGTAACTGAAAGCACCACAAAGATTTGCATTGTTGCCCAACTTGTTATATAAACAGTGAAAAGGGTGTGGTGGTGTGGGGGGGGGGGGGGTTGCAAGAAAGGTCACAGGTCAGAAATGAGTAGCCAAAGCTGTTTATAGTCTTTCTGGTGAGCACACAGTAGGGTTGTCAGCACAGACTCTGTGATGTCTCATGCAGATTTCTGACGCTTCTGCTTCATGATTCCACCTGTGATAAAGACCATTTTGGCTGCAAGTCTGGAGGTTCAGTGAGTGTGGCCTGTTGTCCATTGGCCTGCAGGACAGGAAGCTGAGAACAGCTGTGACAGCAATGAGGGTCACATGCCCAACACTGGTTAACTTACAGTGACCCAAACTTCATATCACAATTAGAACAATAAACAAAGTGAAGTATGTGATAAACACGGGTGGTTCAACCCATCAGTGTTTACAAGACACACAAATAGCAAAGGAGTGCTAGGAAAGTGTCCTCTACAAGGGTATGTATGTGACCAGCCCTTTCAGCCGTACTGGACCTGCCTGGACCTGCCACTACAGCCCCCCGCGTTAGACACATTGATTCGACCATCACCTCCCCTCCCAGGTTGCTCATGTTAACCATCCTCAGCTGCTAGAAATCAATTGGCAAACCACTGCTCTCCTGCAGGCCATTTGGTCAGGACAGATGATAGAACAGAACCGAGACGAGCCCAGGTTCATTTGAGGACAGAGTTGTTTACCCATTTCTGCCATTCAGTTTAACAGCTCTTCTCCCTTCTTAAAACAACAGCTGGAGAGAAAAGGATCAGGGGCTGGCAACAAACTGCTACAAAAGGAGTTGACCTGATGTTGAGATGTGCAGAACTGCATTTCATTGGCATTGTGGTGCAGTTCAGTAGCAGAGGTTATACTGGTTAAAGCTGCTAGCTTCTGTTCAAAAGACTTGGATTTGAATCCCACCTCTGCCTGTAGTTTCTGTTATCAAGGTACTTACCCTAAACTGATAAAAAGTAAAAATTAAACGTGCAAATCAGTGTAAGCAGCTCACTGCACTAAACTCACACTGTAAAAGGGCTTGATGAGAAGATACTGAAATGGATGACAATTATAATAAAAATAACAACACTTAAGACTAACTAGGACATACTGGAATAGTTAGCCGAATTACCAGGCCGAGCTGCAGATGCAGAGGAGGCCAAACAGGACATAAACTGCCCTGAACATCTAATGACAGCTGTTGGTGTGTCTATTACTCTGACATGTAGCTGTATGTTTATTAGTGTGTGTATTGTCGAGCCCCTTTGCTGCTCGGTGAGACGTTCGCAGGGCAAGTCAGTGAATTTCCCAGTGAAGTTTCAGTGACGCCGCCGTTACTGTGCTTTTACCCGCTGTTTAGCGCTACTCACGTGGACATGAGACACCACCAGACTCCTGTTCCCCTCGCCGTGGTACCGCCAGTCGTTCTCGTCCATTTTATCTAGTTCCATAACACAGCGGTCCGTGCCTGCGAATTACCCGGAAAATGAAACTGACAGACTCGCCACCACAAACGCAAACACACAGAGGCACGCGGCAACACAGCCGCCACTTTTCCTGAGATAGTGAGCGACTGGGAGCGCTCCACTACCGCTTTGCGCGAGGATATCCCGCCCGCCATTCTCTATTGGTCAACGATCCAATCCCACAATTCAGATTGGCGAAAATGCAAAACCAAAAAAAAAAGAAAAGAGAAATCACTACTCCAGTACTGCCCATTCATTGGTTCATAGTTACGTCGGACAAACTAAACAGGTAGGACCAGGAAGTTGATACTTCACTTATACGTCAAATACTGAATCGTTGTTCGTCTTAAAAACGACCTTGTTTCGAAGTCGTTTACGTGTGTTTTTACAGGGCTGTCTATCAATATATCTATTAAGTGTGCTGAGAAAACTGAACATTTTTCTTTGAACTCGGTCAAGTCGGTAATCATAACGTGTGATTACATTTAGACGATGTGGTTTATTTTCTGTTTTTGTCGCTTATATGTGCGCCTCTGTTATACTACTTAGTACAAACGAAATAAAAACTTCTCATCTTTGTGCTAGAAGGGAAAAAGATCATTCATTTAACATTGGAGATTGTAGCACGTCGACAGGATCGTGTGGCAGCTCCTCTTTTTGAGTCTACATACACAATTACATAGCTAATAACTTGTATTAATTGTTACTATGCGTATGTTAACGTGTATTAACAATTATTAAAGTATTAATATGTGGAGTTGGGAGTTTTTACTTTATTTTTTATCTAACTATCCTTATAGCAGTTTGCAGACAGTGAAACTATGAAAAAAGAATGGCATTCTTTTAATGGCTCTTTCTCTCACTGTATTTTGCTGTGCTAAGGTACAAGGGAGCCTGAAAGCTAAGCAGAAACTGTTGCACTAGGACTTAATTTGTTAAAAAAAAAACAATGTTATTAAATAGACTCTTTTCCCAGCTTCTCTGCAGGTAAAATGACAGTAAAAAATACCGCAGCAATGAATAATAAGTTTTTTCATAGCAACGGCGATACATTCGGGCTTTCGTGCCTTTTTTCTCTGAGCCACTCTTACATTCTTTTCTAGCGACATTGGTCCATTTAGCCATTCATTACTTTACCTTTTTCTCCCATTCTAGTCACCCACACCTGCTGTCGGGCTGGTTTTGCTTCAAACTTGCTAGTCTACGTGTCGCTTATATTTGTGCTTCATGGTTCCATGTACTTTTATGTGGTAACCATTCAACCTTCCGGTGAATTAGTCAGTTCGAGTAAAGTGGAAAAAAAACATTATATCATCACAGAATCGACATAATTTGACTAATTTACCACATATACTGTACAAATACTAGCATATCCGTTGTTTTCACTAACGTCACATTGGCTGACACACGTTTGTCCCTTCACACGGTCCGTAGTTTGTGTTGTCCTGTCAATCATCTGTATGACCCAATGAGGGCGCAGCTTGTTGTCAGTCAGAGGTTTGTAGAGAGTAAAGCGGCACTGGAATGGAATGATGGAGTAGACGAGAACTGAATTTACTTTTAATAAAGCTGTTATATTGACAGCGCTGATGGATTAAAGTTGTTGATAGTAGAAACTGTTGAGGAGGAACAATGGATTGTGTGATATAGGTGATTTTTGGTGTTCAGATGGCCATCAAACACAAGGTTTGTGGTGCAGTCCGTGCGATTATTTCTTCCAGATTCACTTCATCATCATTACGTTTATTCAAGACAGTTTAGAGTATTTTGTCCATTTGTACAGCCGGATGGAGTAATTGTTGCTAAGTACCCTAAACAAGGCTACTGCAATTGCGGCACGCGAGTTAGCAACCTTCAGGCCAAACGTACACGTCTTTATCTAGTGCCTTTGCCCTACGCTCACTTGTCGTTTTAATAGTGAAAATATCTGAATTTTCACAGCAGCTTCTGTCCAAGGTTACTACAGCAGTAGCTGGCAGTTGGATTTGTACCAATAACCTGAGGGTAATGTTCTCGTCCTTAACCTCCCTATTGTCCTAATAATAATAATAATAATAATAATAATAAATCAACAACATTTCGTTCTCTCTTAGTCAATCGCATCTGCTGTTGTTCCTGCTTAAAGATGTGATACTTGGAAAAAACGATTATAACAGCATTACCCCTTAATAGAGAAAGATGAGTGAGGTGGAATTTAGTCCCTTAAAATGAGTAAGGGAGTGATCATTGTTTCAGGCGGACAATATTACAGTTGTTCATGTAACCTGTGTATATGATGATTTAATGAAAATTGACTTCAGTCACTCTGTTGGTTCTGTTTATGTCCGGTTGATTGTGCTATCCTCTGTGTAAACAATAATAATCCTGATAAAGAGAGAATTTAATTTTGATGACTTTTCTAAATTATGTCAGCTCTTTTTATTATTAGTTTGTATTTTCACATTAATATGACTGTTGAGTGCAGATGGAGCAAAGATTTCTCTCTCAGATTGGTATTGCACACACAGCTTATATTGCCATGATGGAGCTCCCACCAAACAAGCGTCTGAAAGGAGAGACCTACTGCGCTCCTGGTGCCAACGATTCTTTTGGTGATGATGAGGAGTTCACGCAGGATGACCTGGACGAGATTGACGTGATCGCCTCACAGGCCTTCGTGCGTGATGGAGGACCGACTAGCATCAAAGAGGAGGCCAGTGGGTTCCTTTCATCAAGGAAGCCTGTTCCACAGGGGAGGAGAATGTATGACCTAAGTGGAGACTCCACAACCGACACAGATCAGTCAAATATGGCAGGGATGAGTCGCCAGCATCCAAGCAAGGAAGCTTCTGGTAAATTGGAATGTAGCAAGCTGAAAGCTGAGGCAAATGAGAGAAGTTCAATGCTACACATGGTCATAACCTAACAGCTTGTGGCAACTCTGCAGGAAAGGTACAGTTATGTAGGAGGAACAAAGATGAGTTCTACATCCAACTTGAAGCTCAGCAAGCAGAACTGAAAAAGAAGGTAGGTCTGTGTACATAGTTACCCTGGTGCTCTATATGTATAAAGTTGTGCTAATCACTACCTCCCTCAATGAGTTTCTATGCAATTTTTACTATCATAGCAGAAGTACCTGGGGGACACAGTGGCTCAGCAGGTAGTGCTGGTGCCACATAACTCCTGGGTTCTGGATTGAAACCCTGAACCCTGTGCAGTTTGTATGTTCACTCTTATGTTCATGTGGGTTTATTCCCTTAGTTCAAAGATATGAATTTGTCACTGAGTTGCCCCATGTGTATGTGTGGGTGTGTGTGTGTATGGGATTTTCAGGATACACACATACACATTGTGGTGAATTTAGTGTAAAGTGATCAGTTAACCTGAAACATGTCTTTGGACTATGGGAAGAAACCAGAGTACCCAGTGGAAACCCACATAGACACAAGGAGAATATGCAAATTTCACACAGACTGAGTTGGGTTCAAACCCACGCCTGAACAGTCCAGGTGCCGTGAGACAGCAGCGCTACTCCACCATGTCATCAAAATATGACACTACTGTAAATATTAAATTGGTAGTTGAATGAAGTCTAGCTGTGAAGCTCTGAATCTTGGTCTCTATGATAATGGTTTTCTGATGTTTCTCCTGCCACTTCCTGTTCTGTCCATCAGAAGCTGTTAAAGTACTGTCCCTGTGCAGAGTGAGAGCCTGCATTATGTGTATCAAGTTTACATATGTGTGTGTGTGTGTGTGTGTGTGTGTGTGTGTGCTCTGAGCAGCTAAAAGAGGTGGAGGAAGAGCTCGTGATGCGGAGTGGCGAGATCCGGGTGCTGCGTGATGCGCTTCGGCAGAGCAGGCAGGAGAAGGAGGAGCAGAGGCAGGCCCACTTGCAGCAGGAGCAGGACAGGGCCCAGGCTCAGAATGAGAAGGAGAAGGTGCTCTCCAAGAAGGTAGCCATGTCATCCCAGCACCACGTGTCTCATGGCTTTGTCATCCTCACTTCCTGTACAGAACTAGGGCTTTGCCTTCAGGAGGAACTGTTGGAATGTGGAGCTTTGGCAAATAATCCATCCTCCCAGAGGTGTCTGTCTGTGTCTTGCCAGGGTTATACCCTGTGTCTAGTACAGTCACTGCCTGGTTACCCTCAGGGTTAGGGACCGAAGTGGTGGCAGTGACTGCAGGACTGGGGGAAATGCTGCCTGTGAGGCACCATGATATCTGCTATTTTAGTTAAGCAGTTGGAAAATGTCACTCTAAAGTTATATCACTATACATATGATGAAGTAACACTTTACAGAATAAAAAAATTAGCTCCACAGTGGCAAAATGAATAAAGAAGAAGCCCTGAAATATGTGTGACAATCATGAGCCACATCCCACCCTGGACTGCTGATCGGAGGACAGGAGTCATCGTGCTGCAGAGCTCAAACTGCTTCCAATTGCTATTTCTCATTTGTGGCTCTTTTTTAATAAATCAATCCACATAAACAAGGCAGATCTGTGAGCTATGCCACTTGTGCAGTTGTAAATATTATTGATGAATTTCACAGCTTCGTCATAATCAGTTTCATAATCAGTTTAATCGTAAACTGAACTCTGTCCAAAAATGGCACGGTCCTTAACTGCATATAGTTTGAACCAACGATGACTGTATCTTTAATCCTTACAAAAGATTTTTTTTACAGTATTAATATATTAAAATGTGTTACTTGTCTTAAGTTTAGCTTTAAGTAATCATTTAGTTTGCATGAGACACACATATAAGGGTCCGGTTAGCTGCGTTCTACATACATGAACAGCACATGCACAAGGACTGCGTACTGATATTGAGTATTTATATTGTATTGATGTGTACAGGTGCAGTCTCTGCAGTCAGAGTTACACTTCAAAGAAGCTGAGATCAATGAGATAAAGAGTAGGCTTCAGATGAGTGAGAGAAGCAACAAGCTGCTCGTTTCACCTACTGTGAGGAACAGGTATGCCGTCTGAAGATACTCCAGTGTGTGACTGATGCTCCTTTTTCTTCGGGAACCATAGCACAGGGGATAACCACATGTTGGTCTTCCCCTTGGCCTGGTTGGAGTTTACATTGTGGTACCACTTCTTTTCCAGCCCAAAGAGAACAGTCCATCAGGATGAGACTGGGGGCTTGGGGTCATCCCCTGGCCTCATCCCCTTCCTCACCAAGGAAATGTTCTCAGCCCAGCTTTCCAAAAGGCCACTGGCAGCCCAGCGAGCTGCTCACATTAGGGAAGGTACTATCTGCTCACCTGTTCCCATTGACAGGTCCCTGTCACTGACTTAGTTTGATCAGTCATGTAGGAAACACATGACTGATGTTGTATGTAGTTTTCTCTAGTATTTTTCTGTACTTTAAAGATCATTTTAACAGTTGTATGTTTCCTGCAGCCATTCAGGTGAACATCATGTTCTCAACTGAAGTCCAGTAGAACTGGTCATGTTCACAAATGTCTGTTGAGTTTTGGAAGGAATCGTTTTGCACTTTACCCATACATATCAATTGTATTTCATTAAGATGGAAAAGAAATGGAAAAGGGGGCAATTGATGCAAAAAACGATGATCAGCAAGCCGACCCCTGCAGCTCTGAGTTACATCAGTGTCAAGGTAACTTGCTTTTAATTTAATTATTAAAATTTTAGGTTGAAAAGTATCACACTGCAAAAATAGTTTGTATCTTAGGCTTTTTAGTTTGGTGTGGTAGTGGTGTAAGATTCAGCAGGTAAATGTTGCAGTAAAAAGGTGGTGCACTGGTTCCTTGTGTCAGGAATGGTAGCATTATGCATTTTTAACAATGCAGTTTTCCAATTTATTTATTTTAAATGTATTTTTTTCTCATCTATTTTGTAAAATTTCTGCTTGTTGCAGAGTGAAGGCGATTTAGCCAGTTTAGGCAGTAGGTGTCAGTAAAATACATCTCAAGTTTGAGGCCACTTTACTTTAGCTGGCTCCACAGCATTGAACCACAGCATTTACAGCTCATGTAAACTGGTGTTCCTGGGCATTGGTGATCATGATGAGGAACGCTACACATGTTGTGGGAGTGAGTCCCAATCTGCACAGAATAGGAGATTGTAAAAGTGACATTTATCGAGTCATTTTAATGTAGCTGAAAGTTAGTAGTAAAATATCAAAGTCTTTCCTAGCTATACCTAACATTTTTACAGAACCTCCTCTTTGAAAAGATTGTAAGTTAAGAGCCCATGTGTAAGAGTAGGAGAGCTTGTGGGTGCTTCACTTATTTCAAGATCCTTGAGCAGTTTTGATCTACATTTTACACTGTATTGCTAAGGTTGTATGAGCTTTGCTTACTGTCTGTCGGTTTGCAGTTTGTATCTCTTTATTGAGCTTTGGTGGTCTGTGTTTCCTCATCACATTTAAACAGTGGACATTGTCATCTGTCTTTTCTTTCTGAAGGGGCCTTGCTGCTGAATCTTCTCCTCCAGCATCCCCTGGACCCCAGCAAGCTTGGCCTCTGTCACCTGCTGTGCATCAGCCCAGACACCCTGCCTGGCCTCCTGCTCCAGCACTGCAGCATTAGTTCGTAAGGGTCCGCCATTCACAGACAAACAGCACCCCCCTACTCCTGATGAGCAAATGAGTTGTTCACACAATACTCCGGAGTCCATGAGCTCTTCTCCCTTCAAGATGGGTTTTAATCTTTTGTTTAAAAAATTATGTAACACCTGGAAATTTAAAGTTCAAATCCTACCTTCTGCTATAGTACCCTTGAGCACAGTACATGCCCTCAATTGTTCAACTAAAAATTACCCTACTATATAAATATTAAAATCAGAGTAAGCAGCTTAACGCTGTATTTTGCTTTGGAGAAAAGAATCAGATAAATGAGTAAATATAAATGTACTTCACATAAAGTTACAAATATAGTAACAAATATATCTGACAGTGAAAGTTTGTGGATTATTTCTTTACTTAACAGTATGTTAATGCAGATGTTTAATATAAATTTTAAATTAAGGATTGGCATTGTTCTAAAGTCTAATATGTGAACTGAAGTGTAAAGTGGTCCTCCTCCTCATTTCTGTAACCCCACCCCAATCAAATCTACAGAGCGTCTTCCACACAGTTCAGCAGGTGCTCCGTAGAAGCAAACTCATTTCACAGGACCCAGGATGGCTTCGTCCAGGCACAGAGTCGTGCCATGTCAGGACTCAACATGCTCACCTCACAGCAACAACTGTACCTCCAGGGTGGAGATCGGGCTCTTGGGGAGCAGACCTGTCCTGGAGCACTGCACCTCCTGCCTTTGCTCGACTACCACATTGGCTTGTTTTGCCAGGCGCTAGAGAAAGTGGACGGTGCCACTGCGACAGGAAGCCTTTCCTCATCTGAGGTTACAGAGAACAGCCTGGCCTCTGGCGTGGAGGAGTTTGCTCTGGCAGCCCTCAGAGCACTGAGCCACCTGGTGGTGCACAGTTGTGAGGTCGTACACGCACTGCTGTCCCCCCATAGCCTCAAACCTGAGGCCGAGAGGGAAGCAGAGGGGTCTGTGAGGCCCAGTAAGTCCACTGAGGCCCAGCACCCCCTGTTAAAGAAGTTGTTATACCTGACCGACCCAGGTGTTGCTGGTGCTGCGTGCCGCAGAGATGCAGTGCTAACCAGCAGCCTGACTGTGCTCAACGGGCTGGCTGAACGCGCTGATGAGGAGCTCCTGGACAGGTGAGAATGCAGATGCTTTCCCTTAGATTTAACTGTCATTTAACACCTTGTGTAGATATGAAACACCTTTTGTGAGAAAAGTGTACCATTCAGTGTCATGGCTTCCAGGTCTCTGATGGCTGATGTGGAACCCAGTGATTTCATATAGCACTTATAACTTAAATTTCAGCCACCAGTCTGTAGGGAGTGCTAATGAAGTGCTAAAACATCTTTAGTCTACACTCTTCCTTCTCCACGAATATCACTAACATCAGTGTAAACCTTGTTTTTTGTGCCCCCTCGTCTGCCCCCCAAAGACTGCAGTGTGTGGCATCGAGCCATTCTGTGCTGCGCTGCCTGGTGGCTGACTCCTCCCTCCAGGTCCTGTGCCTGACCATCAGTCTGCTCGCTCTGGTTGCTGAGAGCGACGAGGGAGCAGCACTGCTCTGCTCACACCTGGGTGAGGCTTGTCTGCCCCTAAGGCCTGCATTCCTATTCTCCAGGTGTGGTTCACAGGTTGAATCTGAAGCATAATCCTCTAGTCAGGAGCTGAACTCATCTCATTTCCTTCACCCCCCCAGACTCCTGTCCTCTCCTGAGGCTGCTCCATTACATGACCTCCAGACCCAACGTGTCAATTACAGAAAGCCAGTGGCCACAGTTTGAGCTGGAGGTAACTTTAATGCAATGCCCCCCCCACATGGAAACATTGCAAAGTATGACATCTGTCTTCTGTATGTGTTGTCAGGTCGTGCGGTTCCTCACAAAGCTGCTGTCTCGGAAATCAGCTGCATGGACACCCTTCTCTGACTCGACCTGTCAATGCTGCAGTGAAGTAAGTAGGAAAACTGGACCCCTGCCCTCCAGAATGCTCTTTAAACACATAACCCCTCTGTTGGCTTCCCACACATTCAATCAGACTTTTTAACTGCAATGCAACTATGCAAAACCATATTGTTATTCATCCATTTATCTGACTTTTATCCTGCCCTAACTGCTTACACTGATTTACGTATTTATACAGTAGTGTCATTTTTACTATTTCAGTTCATCAAGGGCCCTACAGTAGGAGCAGGGACTTGAACCCAGCAGTAGCTCTAACCACTGTGCCACCTGCTGCCCCTGTATGAGCTCCAATATGTTCACTGTAATTGAAGTAGTTGGCTGATATTTTTTATTATGAAGTTAGCATACAGAGCCAGGTGTGTGGAGTGTGTTGTATGTCATAGAAGATGTACCTGAACACATCGCCTGCCTACAGTGCATGTAGTAAGAAGTTGTGTAAGTGATTGCGTGTAGGTGAGAGTGTCTGACCACCACCACAGTATCCTTCCTGACTCTGACTACCTCACTACATTGTTTTGCACATGCTGTGGTCCCAGTCGCCACCCACCATTCCCACAAACGTGCAGTAGTTCAGCACAGACTGGTCATATCTGCTGTAGTGCTGTTCTGTTGTGTTCCTGGTTTACATCACGTGACAATCAGTTAAATAGTCCACTTTCCCGGCTGACCTGGCAAACCCCCTCTTTGTGCTCCTGCGTCCCGTTCCCTTGTTGCATAGTGAACATGTCCTGTGCTGGTAACTTGTGGTGACAAGCAGTTCTGGTTGCTGTCTGAGTGATTCTGCTGCTGTGACACACCATGTGCTCCTGCAGGTGGTCCGCACTGTGGTGCTGATCCTGCACCGCCAGTGGCTGCAAATGAAGGAGTGGGAGTGGCGTGAAGGACAGGATGCTGCCTGGTCGGGCTGCGGGACCCACCTGCTGAGGGAAGCCCTGAACCTACTGCACTGGATTTGGCTCAACGATGCTAGTTTCTCAGAGCACTGCCTGGATGTGCTGCACCTGTACGACCAGGTGGTGGCTGCAGTCCGTGAGGGCTTCCGCAAGATCCCCGGCCTCACTGACATTGAAGGTGCGTGCTCACGTCGCTGGGAGTTTTCACTGTTTCAATTATTTATGTGTTTTATTTTGATCTCACTACCACAAACACATATGGGCAGCCCAGTGCGGTTTGGGGTGGCCCCTGAGAGTCCTCCTGATGATGTATGTTTCTCTCCGCCTGGCTAGAACTGGCACTGGAGGAGATGTGTCGCCCCGAAACTGAGGAGGCTGAAGACATCGACGCAGGATCCTGATGCTGCTCCTGCCCTTGCTTTCTCAGGTGCCTTTCAGACTGTCATCATTTTACATTTGTTTGGACCTCTTTAAATGTCCTTCTGTACAGTTGGACACAGGAACAGCCATTTTCCTCTTTCTGCATGAACTTTTTAACTCCACTTTTGCTTTGACTCCATGTTCTTTCAAGTGCTGCACAGTCGTGATTCCCATGAATAATAAAAGGTCTATTTTTGCAAAGCTGGGACTTTGACAGCTGTGTAACTTTGTTACAATAAGGTTATAAAATTCCTTAATGGCTTCTTAGTTTTTAGTTAGACCTCAAACCTGTGGGATCAGCCTTCAGTCTTGGTGCAAACACACCCCCCAACACACACAAAGTTGTTCATCTTTCATATCAATGAGGATCATCAACCATCATGCCAGAGGAGACAAAGCCATGTTATTGGTAGTGGAGGTGTTATGATGTTGGATACGAATCCAGACTTTGACTACATGTTGACCTTTGGGGGGGAGTGTTCTTTTGCATCCTCTGTCCTGCTGGCTGTGAATATTGCTGCTCTTCACACTGCAGAGCTCCTTGCTTGCTGCTCCTTTGTGAGGGTTTTCCAGGATCCTCAGTTGATTCCAAGGCATTTAAGCAAGCTCTTCAGTGTATCCTCCTCAGGTGTGAACGCTTGCAGCACTAATGCTGTAGAAGAGGTGCTTCAGGAGGGAGGGAGGGAGGGAGACAGACACACACACACACACACACACACACACACACACACACACAGAGTAAGAAACTGGAGAAAGCACATTCAACTGACTCAAGGACCTTGTGGTCATTTGGAGATCTTAGTATTGCACAAGACTCCAATATTTTTATGGGTCTCAACTGTCAGAAAATATTGTGAAACCATTACTGAAATATTCTGCTGTGTTAGAGAGCTTTTAAAAAGCAAGAGTACTATGCTGTCCAAACACTGTCAATAACTGCTTGTCCAGTGGTCCCTGAGTCTGTCCTGGAAGCATAGTGGCTGAGGTAGGGTACACACTGGGTGGGACATGAGTCCATTGTAGTGCAGTCAAACACAAACACGGTAACAGTTGCTAATCCACACGTGGCTTTGGACTGTAGGAAGAAGCTCAAATGAACACAGGGATAATAAGCAAACTCCACACAGACAGAGCTGAATTCGAACCCGCAGACCCAGTCCAGGCTCAGGGAGCCACCAGCACAACCCACTGCATTTCTCTCCACTTCTGTATGATCACAAAAAGTGCTCTGAAAGATTTGTGTGGCTAGTAACAATGATTTAAAAAAACTTGTTCAAAAAAGCTTTATTTGCAAACATTTTTCATGCTAGCATTTTTTGTAATGTGTACAACCATAAATGAGTATTAGTAAACAAAACTCCACAGATTCTTCATGGAGAATAAGGCTAGACTCGACACACACTGTTGAAAATGACAAACATCAGAACTGAATAGAAATGAGGTTTTTATGTGTAAAGGCAATTTTTGGCTATGCAGCATCACCGCTGCTGGAGTTATATTTCAACACCACCTTAAGAGCACAGAGACAATACAATCTGTTCCAAAATCCTTTCATTTTAAAGAGATTAAAAAACGTCTCACAAAAGTTACATATGCAGTTAGAAAACCTAAGTGATAACAAAAGTAACAAGGTTTAAAAGATATTAAACCCTTAAAATATGAATGTGAAATATTGAAGCCTTCTGTGATTTCACAGAAAAACAAGGAAAAAAATATTTGGTTTAAATGGTAACATATAACAAGCAACACACCCCCTTTGCACTAAATGCTGTCACATTTAAATATAATTCAATATTACTTTAAAACAACCAGCAATTATTCTGTGTTCTGCTGGGACCAAATGTAACAGGCGTTCTGACCATGTCCCTTACATCCTAGTACATAAAAATAAAACATTCTTCAACATTTCCTAAAACCTGGTTGTGTGTGAAGCAGTACAAGTTTTTGCATGTAGCATGTATGTGTGGACCTCACCAGGGAAAAAATTCCTCCAAAACCTGTCCTCTGCGTGTGAGATCTCCGCGAAAGCCTGATGGACGGGGCGATTGAACTGGTGTGTCCACTCAGTAGCCTGTCTTGGGTGGCTCCACGTAGGCAGGGTTGTAGGCAGGCTGTGTGGCCTCAAACGGTGGCATGGCAGGTGGCTGCGGGGGGTAGGTGGGCTGTCCTGCTCTGTACCCAGCCTGGCTATAGGGCATGGGGGCAGGGGGATAGGCTGCACGGGACAGAAAGCAGAGGAAGATGGGATAACAGTAAGTGCTTTCATAACGTCCAGATCCCTACAATCACCTGATGTGGTTAGTGACCATGGCTCGGTGTTTACCTGGTCCAGTCTCCTGGTAGGGAGGAGGTGGCCCTGGGTTCTGACCCATATATCCCTGTGAGGGGTAGGGCTGCCCTTGATAGGGGGCTGTGGGCATGGGCTGGACTCCATATGCTGGCTGCACAGGCACTGAGACAGGCTGGTACGCTGCCCCCTGGTAGGCCTGGGGAGCCGCGGGTTGCTGTGGGTATGGTGCATTTATGACCGTGGTCGTGTGAGTGGTCACTACAGCTGTTGGAACAGATTGTGGTCAGCAGGTCAGAGCAGAGCAGTTAAATATTTTGGACCCCCTAGTCAAAACACAGAGTTACATGCATGGATTATAAACTAAAGATGACAAATTGTGAGAAGCTGGTTTGTATGAACAGGTCTGATACTGGAAATAATCACTTTAAACATTTCTATTGTCATCCTGAAGCTTTTCTCCAAAGCAACTTAACATTAAGTTGTTAACAATAATTTACTCATTTATAAAGCAGGGTCATTTTCCCAGAGCAGTTAAGGATCAGTACTTATTCAAACTTGGGTCCTGCTATGGCAATAGGATGGCCCACTACACCACCTAATGTCCACACTATTCCACTAAGATAAGATACCTAACACTTATATAAATGAAAAAAAAAAAACTTTTCAAACTAATTCTACTTGTTAAAAGAGAAATGGAGAGTCATTGGCATCTTAGTATATTCATCTAGTTGTTTGGAACGTGGAGGCTGTTTGCTAGCTGTGATATGGGGGAATTCCACTCAGTGGGTTGATGACTAAAGAGCAAAGTGAGCTTTGCACGCTTGCTCGCTCACTCACTCACACTCTCTCAGACTCCCACCCCTACTCCTCAGACACTGATCAGTCTGACTTCATGGCTTCTTGGAGATCTGGGAGCTTCACCACACTGTTGTGCAAGCACAGAAACATCCTGGCTGAGCTTCCACCTCACACTCCTGCAGACATGTCTCCACATGGAGTTTAATTGGTGAATAAAACTCAGCTGCAGACGCATGTGCTTCTCAGTGCTGACAGGCAACAGCCACACTGTTATTTAAACCTCAAATTTACTTACACCTTTTCTGTTTAGACTCAGTCTTTAATACTAAAAAACAGGGCACACGACCAATGTTTAGAAGATTAAGGAGTTGGTCCATTTTCAAACTGTGTGTGCACTCCTAACAAAAGTAAGCCAGTACTGTAACAAACGTCTATACAGTGAAATAAGTTATATGCAGAAAGCAGGGACTTTGGTGCCGATACAACTCGGATCAGAACGCCACTACAGGGGGACTAGGGTGTTGTACTATTGTCATGGAACTAACAAAAGAGAAGGTTGGATGGTTTTTTTGGGACAGTTTCTAAATTGTTTAAATTATTATTTTACCCATTAATAAAGTTATTTAATTTTATTATATTTGTCTTTTTCTGGAATATTTTTGCAACAACTTAAAATCTGAAATCTTTAAATCAGGTCTACTAAATCAAGGATGGACTGTAGGTAATACAATGAAATGTCCACCATGGTCTGCAGCCTAGCCTGTTAGTTTTGGGGTGTGTGAAAGTTCAACCCTGGATTGGACAGTCACACACTATACCTTTTTTTGGACTGTGGGAGGAAAAGTCACAGGCATACAGATCCTGTTTGAACGCACATCTGAGAGCTGCCAGCATTACAGGCTGTGTTTGATCTGCCAAAGGCTTCCCATGAGCCTCCCCTATCTGTATCAAATCCAGCACTCAGGTTACAGCTGTTCAATGGATCCATTCCTCAATAACTACACAACCTGGTCACTCCCTACATCACAGACAGACTGCTATGGTTCGCCACCTCTGGTCATTTGGTGGCATCACTCACAAGCAGTGTAAGACAAAAAGCTGGTGGAAATATAGTTAAATGAGGTCTCTGTCCCTCAAGGCTGCTGAATCCTTCTCAACATTGCAGAAGGGTCTCAAAACTCACCTCTTTCAGAGCCGCCACTTTGCTGATCTACCACCTCCTCCATCAGCTTTCACTACATGATCTGTTTAAATGTATTCAAAAATAAAACTTTCACCCCCTATCAACTATCAACTACTGGTGCAATGTACCCTGCTAAAAATGGTGGCACTGGACTAAGTGACTGTAGTTAGAGAATCACAAGTGTATATTTCTTTTGGCAAAATGTGCTGTTCAATCTGAAGTGTATGTCACTTTGGAGAAAAGAGTCTGAAAAATTAATCAGCATATACGAGCAAATTAATAATCTGACCAGTATTCCATTTTCTGTGTGCTATTTAAGACTATAAGTAATTATATGATGCACATTAGAACCTTTTTTGTCCAAAAATAATGTCCTAAAATGTATCACATCCATAAGCAAAGTACACACCCTGATACTACCAGAGCCAGCCAGACAAAACCGGTTTTGCCCACAAACATCAAGTGCACACAAGTCCTTGCAGAAACAGCAGTGCTACAGCACTAGAGCACAGTGACATCTAACAACAGAGTTTCCGCACGGCAGTGAATAGCAGAGGGGACCTGAGAAGAAACCAAGGGTGGCTACTCACGTCTTGGGGACTTCCTGCACATCTTGTAGATGCAGCAGCAGGGGCAAACGCAGCAGGAGATTACCACAACAATGAAGATGACCACACTGAGGATGCCACTCGCAATAGCAGCTGTGTTTGGTGATTTGATTGATTCATAGGTGCTGCTGTCATGGTGATGACGGAAAGAGGAGAGGATTTGCAATATAAGAACCATGGTTAAAAACAAAAATTGCAATTCTGCCATAATTCACATATAATTAGGGTTATACAGTGTGAGCTGTTTGACCTGCCCCTTCCTACTCCTCCCACTACAGGACAGAGTTAAATCGCCATAAACCTTGAATAGGGCCATTTCCTCGCTACCAGCTTTGTGGGTTGAAGCATTTCCTCTCCACTACGAACAGCCACAAGCAATGCAGCAACTTTGCTTTTCAGTTCCTGTAAACATTTAGGGATGTGACAAAAGGCAGATGCCACCTGTTCTGTCCAAAATCAGAGAATACAGGTGGACCATCGACAGCTAAAAAACATCTCTGACTGAAGTAGAAAGGTGATCTTCTACAGCACTCAGAGGCCGATGCACCCAGTGGCCAGGGGGACAACGGGATTTGCAGAACACACTGAAGACCATGTAATGCAGTTAGACCAACTGAGTGGAGTAACTGGAGTTGAATCCAGTTGTTTCAGCCCACAGTGCACCAACTGGACATCTGTAGCGCATGCGCATCTTGCTGTCCATAACAGACACTCTGGTGGGGCCTTGCAGGACCTCCTGAAGCCACAGTGCCCCCCAAACCCTGTGCAGTGCAGCTCTGACAACAACCACAAACCCATCAAACCACTGTCAAACACAACACAATGCAGAACAAAGCAGTGTGTTGTAAAGAGACTGGAAAGACCTTATGAAGTACAGTGCAGAAACGTGGTAGAGACCACATAGCAGAACGGCATCACTTTCTGATATCTATGGCCTTTATTGACCACTGTGCTAATGTTCATTTCTTGCCATAAATATTTCCCAGTAAACTGCACACAATTTCAGGTGAAATATTTAAGGTATTTATACAGGGGTACTATGGCAGACCGCAACAGTACTTGAAAATATTTATTAGTATTATACAGCACATACACTAGCAGAGCAGTAATATCGATACTACTGAGGTATTCCAGTAGTTGAAGTGCAGTAAAATGTTCCACTGCCCTTCCTCCCTGTTGCCCCCTGCCCCCCGCACGTTCTGCTGTGCAGTGCTCTGTGCTGCATTGGTAACACAAAAGCTAAAAATAAACTGAACTGTACTTGGATATATTCTCCAGTATAAACAACAAAAATAGTTTAGGTTTAAGAGAGCGTCTCCCTGATGTGAGGTTGTCTGCTTTGTGCATACACGTCCAGCATGGTGTCTCACAGCTGTCATTTACCTACCACTTGTCCTGTGCGTCATCATCCAGCTCCAGGTATTTCAGGGAACAGCAGTAGCGGCTGAAGCAGGTCCCACAGCAGAATTTGGACCCTCCGCACAAGTCATCTGGATGGTACGTGCCTGAGGGATTTGTGTAGCTCTTACAGTAATCCGCTAGGAGAGAAGGGACGTGACACACATGGGTCAGATGGCAGCATCACGGGATATCATTGCCGTAACATTTAACCGAGTTAAACCCACAACAACTGCTTGACTGTTCAATATCAACATCTGACCACGAGACTCGTTGCTGGACCAGGTTCCTAACACCAGCAGCAGTAACTGTTGGTCCAGTGCAGAGTCCCGTGGGCTTGGAGCCCAGCTTGGATGGGTATGGTGGGACACCAGTCCCTCACAGGACAAACACACACCCACTAAGTCATCAATCTGCCTCAAATAGACATCTTTAAACTGTGACAGGAACCTCTTAAAAATAAAAAACATTTCCCCACAGTTTCGGGGGGAAACTGTGGTCAACAGTTTATGTCTGGCGTGTCTAAGTGGGGTGTGTTTTCTGTGTATGTGTGTGAGACGGACTGGGGCGGAACACACAGGGCAAAAGCAAGCCCATGTCCAGCTCGATTCGGATCACGACTATAATAAGATGTATAAATAATGGCGAAAAGAAGCGCAGAAGGCACAGAACACCTAATGTTGCAGACATTTACCACCAAGGTGTTTTGCAATTATCCACACGGTGCTAAACGGAATTAGTTTACCCGAAACTAAACAAGAACACAGCTAACAAACAACAAGACCTCAACACGTCACCATTACTCATTAAAAATTAATTTTATAACAGCAACGTCTGTCAGGAGGTAACGAAGCGGCTAACGGGCGCTGCGGCCGGATGTGGCCACACTCCCTTTAGAAACTCCACTAAAAAACGAGACAAAAAGGAGAGCAGTAGCGTTTTCTGTAGGGAAAAATTGGAGTGAAATGGAAAATCCGTGTCGCTTATCTGGCGCTTCGCTGGAATCCGAACTGCGAGCGCAAGCGACCCGGAGCACGCAATGCGAGACTCACCGGCGGCCGCGGACACGAGAGCCCCGCAGATCGCGAATAGCAGCGCGGGGGGGGCGGCGGCGATCATGGCGAAGCGACAGCAGAGCAGCCTGATGTTCCCGTCAGGGCAGGCAGCGAGGGCGCGTCTCTGCCCAAAACCAGAACCACTCGCTCCGCCCTACTCTTTCCGTCACGCGGAAACCTTGCGTGCCCGTGCCCGTGCGCGTGCGTGCGCGTGTGCGCCAAATATTAATATACAGTTAGTCTATCAACTGTTCCCTTTTCTACTTTTCCCACATATTATTGTGTCACAACATTGAATCACAGCAGAATTAATCAGATTTTTGGACACCGAAATATGAAATATGAAAACATATTTCTACAAATTAGTTTTGATTTAATTCCAAATCAAAAATAGCAGCAGACACAAGATTCAACCCCCTTTACCGACACACCTAAGTATGCTGCGGTGCAAATAATTGTTTTAAGTTACTTAAGAGGAGTGGGGATTACCTGTATGTAAATAGGTGATTCATGTTTTTTTAAGATAAACACGCCTGTATCTGGAAGGTTGTCTGAGTTCAGAACTGCATTGAAGACAACGAAAGATTCTAAATAAGTCTACTAGTCAGTATCCAAAGGATATAATCTTAGAAAGGATTAAGTCACTGAGATAACTTGAATAAATCTTTATTAATCTCTAGGGTCTTCATAGCCAAAACAGTAACCTAGTTTATTTAAAACACAGAGTTTTGTCCTTTTTCTTTGCACCACCAAGCAAATATGGGGAAATGCCTGAAGATTGTCAGAAATGTTCAGTTAATTATGACCTTTGTATTAGGTATTTGCATGAAGCACATGAAACCAGGGCTCATGGTGAACTCGGGGCAGAGTTTACAGAAAACACTCTAACACTAACTGTCGCTGACAAAGGCAGGCAAGGCTGGAATCAGCCACAGAACTCTGGGAAAAAATTGGACTAATAACACAGTAAAAAAGGTAGGATGAAGTCTCAGATCAACTGGTGAAACCTAGGTAGAATCTGCAAAGCATGGAAGGCAAACAGACTCTTTTTATATCAGCAAATTGTGATGTCAGCAGCAGAGACACATCTCCAGGGAAACCCTTGTTTTAGGCTGCAGACCTTAGAAAAGTGATCAACCACCACCTTAATGTCCAGGTAGCCCTGTGACCTTGGCAAGTTGATAAGGAAGCCAACAGAGATGTATAACCAGGGCCTGCTGGGAACAGGGACTGAGTCGTTCATGGGCATTTTCCAAGCATTTTGGTTGTGATGCAGTTGGTACAGGGTGCCACAAATTCTCACACATTAATACCACAAAGGAGGGGTTAAGACCCCCTCAAGCCAGTGCCTTCACTCCTCTAGGGCCAACTTGACTAAAAGTCCTCTCTTGGTCACATCATAGTTACATTCTGTAGGAGGGAGCTTGTGTGAAAACTCAGTGCAATTTGGTGGTGCCCCGTGGTGTTGTGACAACACAGCTCCTACCGTTCACTTAAAGCATCTACTTCTACCACAAAAGGCAACATGGAGTCTGGGTGTTTAAAGGCTGATGTCATCGTGAAGGACTGCTTTAAACTCTTGAGTGCCTCAGGTGTCCAGCGCAACCACTGAGGGAACCCTTTGCTAGTTCAGAAAGTGAACCTGGTGTGGAACTGAAAATCCTGAAATTTGTAAAACATGAAACCCAGAAATTTGCAAGACCTGACAACTTTTGGATTTCTTTCATGATGTGTCCAGGAGCTGTATTACTGCCATTCACCCCTTCCTATTTCTTTATTGTATAAGTCCAAGGTTACGTGCATGTAAAATCCTATTGCTATCTACTATAAACCAAAGAGCTTTCAGCTGAAAAGAGACAGATGGTTGTTGACCTACGTGGGTAACAGGTATAAAAGATACATGAACAGTTGAAAATACCAGAAGTTGCACTTCTACCATGAACCAGAACCATGTGCATATTGCCCCCATGCAGTCAGGAAGATGGTGATGGAGGCAAAGAAGAACTCAAAATCACTTTTTTGCAGATTCAAAGCTCTGCTGTTTGGTAGAATTTATTGGTTATCAAGTTTAAACATCAGCTTGCAGACACAACCTCCATGTCATGAAGCCCTCTAGAAGAGGTCCACAGAAGAAGATCTTATTGAGCACAACCCACAAACTTTGCAAAGCTTCCTTGGACCTAGAGGTGGAATTGTGTGTTGTGATCAGATGAGACCAAAGGTGTCCAATTTGGCCACTGGCATCTTTGGTGATAAAAGAAAAAAAACTGCAAATAAGGAAAAGCATCAAAATCCACAGTAAAACATGGTGCTGGGATATTACGACTTTGGGGCTGTTTTGCTGCTAATGTCCAGGGGCTCTTGTTAAGACTGATGGCAAAATGGATTTCACTGAGAACCAGTAAATTTTAGCAAAAACCCAAATCTCTTGAACACAGAGCGTCCAGTTCTCTGTCTCTTACTCTCGGGTTGTTGTCTCTGGGACAGGTTGTGCTTATAGGCAGAGGGTTCTGAAACAGGGGGCAAGGCAACAAGGCATATGTTAGTAACCAGCTGTATGTGCATGTGGTTGTTAAGCACTGAGACCTAGCTGATTATAAAAGTCCAGAGACTGATAAGGAAGCGTAATGTAACTGTCACAGGAAACTACATTTTCTGAGGTTTATCATACGTCATGTTAAATATAGAAGCTAATTTATTAAATAATGCAGTCACCAAACACTCGCAAAAGCTTATCTGAACAACCACAGCTGATTGAGATAGTTCTGTGGGAAACACATGTGAAGCTAAGAAACCCAAAAGGGTTTTGCTTATTGTTGTCATTCATCAACAATCTGCCATCTACTGTTCATCTTTGGAATAGTTCATATTGAGTCAAGGTAGGCAAATGTGTGATGTAACTGTATCAGATGCCCTGTTGTGTTTGGAAAGGGGGCACAAATTGGTGGGTAAACATTATACTGACAAAGAAAATACTGGCCTTCCAGATTAGGGGCACATGGTGAGCTGGAGGTGTGCAGCATCTGCAGAGCACCTGCTACATCTCCTGAGACAAGGAGCACAGGTTCATACATTGTTGTGATTCTGCCTCGCCCAAGAAAACAGATGAGGTGCAGGTGAGTGGAACTGACATGCAGCAACTTCTGGCACAGGTGGCCTGAGCAGTGCTGATGTCCAACAGTGTGCATCAGCGGGTTTTTCCAAGTGAATAATACAGGTTGAATATGGCGTAACTGTTCCAGAGCACATATTGCATAATTATAAATTTCCACCATCTTTCGATTTTGTGTTGACAGCCAACATGAACGAGGAACCACAAGCCTAATGCTAGCACTTGCTGTGTAGATACAGGAAGTTGAGACACATTGAGCTAGCAAGCATGAATTGCAGCACTAAATATCCAGGGGGCTAAAAGGAAATAATATAAACTGCTTCAGTCAAGAACATTAATCATGCTTTTTTGTTTCAGATTTTGTCTTTTTACCAGGCGATCCTAGCCTTTAAAGTGGAACTTGTCACTGTCACTGGGCCAACTGCTTTTCACAGGGGAAAACAGTCAGCCTCTGCTGTCTCAGAAAGAACACAACAGATGGAAAACAAGAGTAGGTTTTACACACAAAGGGGTCCAAGATGTGTGAATGTTTTCAGGCAATTATCTGCAGACAATGGTTGTTGCAGCTCCTAACTTCTATGCAGAAAAAAATTCTTTGACCCTATTGATACCATTTCCAGGAAAGTCTCCACATCCTCTTTCTTTTTCTACACCAAGACACAGAGTAAGACACTGCATTCCAAACCCTCTCTGAAACCAACATTGCTGACCTCCAGCTGTCACAGCAAACCGCTGCCTGTCATACTGATTCCATTCACCCTCTGTTTTTACACACATCTAACCACAAGTCCTTTTATTTCATCCATCTTTAATTTCTCTCTGTCCTCTGGCTTCCCATCTGTCTTCAAAACTGTCCAGGTCTCACTACTGTTGAGGAAATATTCTGTGAACCCAAATTCAGTACAGGCCTTTTCCTCTGTTTTCTATCCATGCTCTTGAGCTTGCTTTTTGCAACCAGTTATCCATAGTCCTTATCCAGAATGGCCTCCTTGATGAATACCAGACTTTTCTCATCTACATTACTTCCTTTGCCTGAGTCATTACCTCCCATGGCTCTGCTTATCATTGTTATGCAGATGAGCCACACTTCTTCCTGCCCTTTACCCAGCAGCATGCCTTGAATATACAGTTCTCGTCAACTGTTGCATTTTAGATATATCATGTCCAATACTTGGTTGCACAAGCCTTGGCAATGATGACAGCCTCCAATGCTTCTCCATGTTTCTTCTAGCATCTATAAATTTCTTATGCCTTTGTGCTGGCAGTTTGTCCCACTCTTCAGTTGCAGTTTGGTGCAGCTCTTGAATCTTTACAGGATCCCTTTCACCTTTCAGCAGATTTCAACTCCTTCTAAATATCGGTTGGATTGAGATCAGGACTTATTGCTGTCCAGTTAAACACAGTCTATTTTTTCCTTTTTAATTATTATTTTGTGCTTTTGGATGCGTCTTTTGGGACATGAGGACCCATGATCTTTAACCCACACCTAGTTTTCTGACACTAGGCAGTACATTTCATTGTAAAATTCCTTGCTAATCCTTTAATTCATGATTCCCTTAATATCTTCCAGGCTTCCAGTACCAAAGACAGCAAAGCAGCAACACAAAATTATAGAGCCTCCACCATATTTAACTATAGGCAGGGTGTTATTTTCCTTATAAGTTTAATTTCGTCAGCTATAAACAAATCACTGGTCTGTATTGACCAAATGTTCTATTTTGGTTTTCTCAGTCCACAGAACATTTTCCCAGAAGGATATTGGTTCCTCTAGGCAGGTTTGGGCAAAGATTAGTCATGCCTTTATGTTTGTCTTTTAACCGTGAGCTTCACTTTGGCCTTCACCCATAATGTACGTCTCAGTTTAGTGTGCGCCTTGCGGTATGGGATGAAACCATTGCTCCAGATCAACTTTAAGCTTTTTGGATGTTTTACATGTTGCTTTTTCAACAGTTCTCATCAACCTTCCAAGACTTCTTTGATCAATTTTTATCTTCCCACCATGTCCTGGGAGGTGCTTGAGAGTTCCTTGAGCAGCAAGCTTCTTAATAATATTGCAAAGTGTGGAAACAAGGATACCAAGATCTCAAGAGAGATGGCTTTTGTAGCCTTTTGAATTTTCATGTTTGGTGATAATAGTTTTCTGATGGAGCTCTCTTGTCTTCCCTATTGTCAAAAAAGAGAGAAACAGAGAAAGAAAGTGACATTTTTAAGCATTATAACCGCCATTCATTTGTTAATCACTGGTTAATTCATGTGAGTTGTGGAAGTTTATTGCAGATGAGTCTAATTTTAGTACAGTGAGGATCTAGTTCTTCTAATCAAACAGATTTTAATTGTTTAAAGGGGCCAATCATAGAGTCCTGGCAACTTCTCAGTTTTTATACTATTTCCTACATCCTTATAATAACTGTTGTTGTTTTATCCTGTGTATCGAACAAATGAGTGTGTGTAGACCAAAGCTATTTCTCTGCTCACTTTTTTCATTAGATATTGTATTGTTTATTTACCAAAAAAGCAAGGTTCTTTGTGTCTATATGGATGTGTCTTGTGTAGCATCCTAAAGCACCAGCAGAGGTCCTCACATGTGCAGCACAACACAGCCTGGCACACCTGAACACTGGAACCCAGTCATCTGATGAGTCAGTTAGCGCCTCACCTTTAGAAAGGAGAAACAGGCAGGAATTAGGTTTTGGGATTTTAACCAGCTCCTACAATGTCATTGCCAGAGAGAAGACTTCTGCCTTGAGTTGCTTTGATCTTTCTTCCTTCCCTCTGCCTTGAGTTCTTGCTCCAGTGGTATAATTTCAGAGTCTCTGTGTCTCATCATCCACATTTCACTAGATCTCCGCTGTACTGTGTAAACAATCAGCAGCGACAGCACTGTGGGCATCTAAATAAACTTTGGGCCTGATTCCAGATTCATATTTCTGTGTCATTATGACAGGATGGCTGACAAGTTCACTGCAACTCAACCTCTCCAAGACTCAAATCCTCTACCTCCCTGCTAGTGCTTCCCCTGGTCAGTTTTTGTTGATGGCAAGTTTTGTCTGTGACAATCCAACTCTTGGTCCCAATTAATTTAAGTCAGAGACCAGATGCATTTCACTTGTGTAATTTGGGTAGTTTTTTTCTGCTAATTTTTTCAGTAAAGATTTTGTTAGTTTCTTTCTTTGTTTTCTTCTGAACTATTCTCCATTATGAAAATCTTAGAATTCCTGACCATATAGGTTTGTTTCACGGTGTTATGCCAAAGGGGGAAAGAAGGCAAGAAAATACCACACACCTCTTCTGTGGAAAAGTATGCAAATTTGCTTTTCAAGTTTTTTGGAATGTTGTACAGTTTTGCAACATTGTGAGACAGAAAGAGTAGGTTTTTGTTGTACTTTTTTAACTTCCTCTAAACTTAAGAACACCCAGAGTTTTAAAAAAGGAAGCAAGAACCTTATGACACTAAAATAAATTTGCAGAAGTAATGTTCTGTGTTAACAACCTGCAAGTAAAAAAATGTCAGTGTTATCTAAATGTTATCTACTTTTCTGTTTTTTTCTTGCTTTTTTTTTCAAATATAAGGTCTGTGCTTATTGGACAGTTAGGAGCTGAATCTGACAAGAAATCAGCAAAAATGTTATAAAATTTTGATAAAGGGTAATTTAAATGATTTAATAACACAGTTCTGTGGGCCCAGTTCTGGAGTCCTTTTTGGAAGAATGAGACATGAGACAGGGCACACAGTAGAGTGACACCAGCCCACCTCCGGGTGATCTCACACTCACAGCAATTTGGAGTTCACCTGGAACACAAATCTTTGGACTGTGGGTGGAACAGACCACCTCAAATGTTTTCTACATTTTTCATTTTTAGAATTTAAAAAAAAGTATCTTCTATTCGCAGTTATGAGTGTGGAAATTTCACTTGTCCCTATTTAATTAACATTTTTTTCATTATACATTCAGGATGGAAGTATTGTGTGCCTGAATGCTTGGCAGCTGGCAGTGTGACTTGGTGAATAACAAATGACATCACCCACACCCAAGCCTATGCACACTCACTCTCTTGGCTTGTAAACTTGGTCATGTACCCAAACTTGTGGCGTGATACAGACACCAGTGTTTCCTAAAAATCCATTCCCACATGATGTACAGTAGTAAAATCACACTTCCACTATTACACAACAGCTTTGTGGAAGTGGCTGAGATATGTTTGGAATTATCTTATTATATACTGTATTTGTTTTTAGCTTAGCTTGTGCAATGGAATTGTTTTTGGCACAAAGCTCTGGAATGTTTGACATGACTTTCTGCTTTCACACACACCTGTGGGACTGAAAGTTGGATTTTCCCTGTCACCGATTTTCCTCTGTAGGTCAAAAGAAAGCAAAACAACTATTCATAACCATTCAGATTTGTAGCTTTCAGCTCCTAAAGTCACACAAAATGTGTCCTTGATCAAAAATCTCGGTGAGACAGATAACTGAGTTAGCCTCAAACTCAGCACTTACTTACCTGACACCTTTGTATAAAGAATCATATTGATTTACCCACTTACTCAGCATGTTCATTTTTACTGTTTTAGTTCAGGGTAAGTACCTTGACCAAGGGCACTACAGTAGGAGTGGGATTCAGACTGGCAACCTTCAGTTTACAAGGCAAAAGCTGTAACTGCTACACCACTTGCTGGCTGAAAGCATTAATAGCAAATCTGGCTACACCTGGTCTGACTGTTCCTGTCCTTTGTGTTGTTATAAATCCTGAACTCTCTCTCCACTGTCATGGTAAAAATATTTTTAAAAACCATAATTGGTAAGAAAGCCTCCTATTAATGAACTAAATTACCAGGGAAAAATGTGTTTATACTGGTATACTGTTCTGTGCAGCAGAGTGCAGGTTGAGGAGAGGATGGCTTTGTGAGCAATCCTGCTCATTGTTGACCATCATCCACCTTTGTACTCCTTTCCATGGTAAACTAGTCCAGGTTTTCTAGAGATTTTGTAGATCTGCCCAATGTTCTTCAGCCTGACTAAGGTTTGCTGCACTCGCTCCTGCATTTTCACCTGTGTCTGCTAAAGACCACAGTGTTAGACCACAGCAGATACTGACTCATCTTGGAATCTGGGATCTGCATAGGTCCACAGCCATCAGGCTGGAGCCTTTCATTTCCTTTGACCAGCTTTATACTCACTATCTCAGTCTCTTCTATAGGCAGCTAGTTGTGGGATGTGAAACACCAACATGGTGGTGTCAGTGTTTAAAGCTCTTCCTCTGTTGTTGACGTTTTTATTTGCTCTGAGTTTTGCGTCACTATAAACAAAAATGTCTTGTAAATGTAAACATATTTCTTTCAGTACTAACATTCTCCATGTTTTCCTGGAGTGGTACTTGACTAATTTTGTCTTTGTTTGTCCAGAAATACTTTTTATACTAAATAAAATTGTACTGATTGATGATAAACTGATATTCTATTATTTGGATTGTTGACTGATGGGAAATTTTCGAATACTTCCTTTGGTAAAGTGTGCAAAAGGGCAGTAAGGAAGGTGATTTACTTTTCATGTTTCAACTTGATTCTCTGCTTTTTAGCAACCGTAACCTTCCAGACTTTCCACATGGAATCTGCACACCTGCATGTTGTTACCAAACACCTTTCAGAGTAAAAACAGATGTAAGACTAGAAATATGACAACATGGTGACTCTCAGCCGAAAAGGTGTGGAAATCATTTGAATGTTAAATGAATGAGGGGACCTGGCAGCACAGGAAGTGACTTTAATAGTGGGTGAAAGGTACTTTAGGGTTAAACTGATGAATAGTTCATTCTCAGGCAGCATCATATTTCGCATGCGTCTCCTCTGCTCTTTTCAACATTGGCTCCCAGTTTCTGTCATATCAAATTCAACACCTTGGTTACAGTTCATAGATCCCGATACCTGCAGGAGTCCAAAGGGGTCCAGAGTTGAAGGTCTGAAGGTGTTTGATTAAAGCTCCAATGTGGTGAAATGAGGTCCCTCTGTCTGTCACAGCTGCTGAGTTCCTCTCAACATTCCAGAAAGGTCTCAAACCACATCTCTTCCAGAGCCACTTCTCTATTGACCTTCTTTTCCCATATATCATCTAAAAAGTCATATTTTATATAAACTCAATATACAGCTACTGGTGTAGTTACCATGGTAAAAAGGGTGGTAACAGTTCACCATCAACATTTATTTATGTATATTTGCAAAAAAGGTACAAAGAGAGATGAAAGATTCACTAGATTAGGGAACAGACAGATTTGCCACAAGGCGGCGTCCTATTTCAATGCCTAAACAATTACAATTTATTTTTAGTCTGTGTTATCAATTCTAAAGTGAAAGGCACGTGGTAAAATTATTGTAGATTATTATTTACAATTAACCTGCATCAAAATATAAATCAATTAATTTCCAGAAACTGCAATTACAATAAACAATGTATAACTGAAATTCTACTCATAGTGAGTACAGTAACCGTGTAACCATGAAAAGGACCATTTCAGATAAAGGGAGTAATTTGATATACGACATCTGAAACTTTGAAATGATTAAAAAACTGAATGTTTACTAAATGGCTAGTAACAGCCAAATAATTAACAAGGAAATGAGACAAACAAAATGCAGTGAATTTTTACTGTCAGGAAGCAGCTAAACTGTTAAGCGTCAAGATCCACGGCAGTACGAGGCTCTGCATACCTGGGCACGTCACCCTAATGGGCGTGTCCAGCCACCTGCGTAGCGTGTCCGGTTCCACCTTGAGAACGCGTAGAGCGTCTCACCGCCAGCTCAGATCTCGCGAGAGTGTTCAGAGGCGCTCGGCCATGCACCGCGAGTCTCGCGAGATTTAGCGCTTGCGTGTCCGCTTTAAAAAGGAGTGGTCTGAACTTCACCCTTTCGTTCGTCCTCAGTGCAGGATAACGGCAACATCATAAGTGCTGCGGCGGAAATACCGCAACAACCGTGAAAACTCTCCGCTTTCGCTCTGATTTGCCTTTAGTGTGTTCGAGCGCCAGCGTTTCGAAGAGGAGCCGGAGTCGAGGTGAGGAATGCGGCCGAAAACGGCGTTTGGCCCGCTGTTGGTCGGCCGGCGAAGCTCAGCTGTTTTGAGGAGATGGAACTAATAAAAGTGTCGCTTTTTAGGCCGTTGGGCAACAGTCACAGCATCTTCAAGTATCGCCCCGCTCTTAGTAAATCGAGAGGGAGCATAAAATCTATGGGTCTCGTGTGTTCCGTAGCGTGGCTTTCTGTAAGTCAAAATTAATTTGGTTTCATTTAATCAAAATTCAGAATAGCTTTAGAGTGACGAAACTGTCACTAACGTTAATGAAGACTGGAAACTGCTTTGTGCCGTGCGGTCGATTACTCTGCTGAAGGGGCTCAAACAGCAAAGTGGAGATGGTGACGTGTGTGTGTGTGTGTGAGAAAGAGAGGAATACAGGGGGCTGTGTGCAGCGGGCTGTACAGACACTACTGTTAATAGAACTTACTGTACATGTAAACTGAATATTGCCAGGTGACCTGGCAGTATTATTATTATTATTATTATTATTATTATTATTATTATTATTATTATTATTATTATTATTATCTTTATCATCATCATCATCTGTTTACCTGACTGCTATCCAGGGTCACTTGTACTGTTAACTTTTAAACTGATTTGCACACTTGCATATTTTTACTGTGTTAATTGAGGGTAAGAACTGTTTCCTAGAGATATTGTTTTGAACCCAGGGCCTCTGCATTTCTGTAATGATATCCCAGGCACTGCGAACACCTTAGGTGGGTGGGTAGCTGTTTGGCAACCTGTGACATTCCTGGACATTTGGTCCTGGCCAGATGCTCTTAGCAGGGCAGTCAGTTGAAAGTGTAACAGTAAAAAGATTTTTAAAAATCACTACAGCAGATGGGTGCCCGCATACTTAACATGTGTAATTTTGTTTGGGAACTGTCAGCATGATGTTTAACTTTGTTCCCATAACAAAAACAACATAAAATATTAACTCTCAGTAGATGGCTTCCAAAAGGACTTCACAGTGTGAGGTGAAGAACACCATGTTAACCAAATTTCTCGTGTTTGTTCCCTGCCTCCAGTTTGGGACGTGTAACAATGGACACCTTCATCCGCCGCTGCCCCTTCCTGTCCCGTGTGCCCCAGGCCTTTCTGCAGCAGTCCAGAAAGTCTCTGGTGCTCTATGCACAGAAGTGCCCAGTGATGATGGACTTGGCCTCCAGGCCTTTTGCCCGCTCACTCTGCTCCTCTGCTGCTAACCTGCAGAAGGTGGAGGACACTGGCTCCTCCAACAGTGGTGAGTGTTTCAACTTTTGCTGCTACATTTGTTGTGTACTGGTGTAAAACAGCACAGTAGCTTACAGCAATTTCCCTTCTCCAATTTGACCTGTAACTTCCTACTTGTAAGACTGGCCCCTAGCTGCCTGTTAAGTTAGGGAATTGTCATTTTGTGTAAATTTTAGGTTCTGAGCAGTTGCCCCTTGGTCACCCAGTGCCATCCACTGGCCAAGGAATGGCCTCCAAGTGCCCCTTCCTTGCAGCTGAAATGGGGCAGAAGAACAGCAGTGTGGTGCGGCAGGTCTCTTTGGAGGAGGAGGATGTCACTGAGATTCGCACTCTGCGTACTGGTAAGTTTTGCACCCTCCTTGCAGTGTGTGTTTTTTGTACCATGGCTGCCAACTGTGTTTTACTGGCATTTTCTTTCTGGCTGTTGATCAGATGTGGCTGAGACCTTAAGGTCCCCTGTGGTGGGAAATGCCCCCAAGGCTGGTGCTGAGGAAAGCAGCAGCCTGATGAAGAAGCTGCTAAAACAGCGACCAGCCAAGATGTCCCACCTGCTGCAGGAAAACATGCCTAAATGTAAGATGTGCCCATTTCATGCACTTGACAAACATTAGTTCTTTATATGATACTAATGGTGTGGGCAAATGGCATAAAATAAATAAATAGAACCTTTGTCTGCTGGCTCACTTGCAGCGGTCACCAACTTCCACTACGATACATTCTTTGAGAAGAAGATTGAGGCCCAGAAGAAGGATCACACATATCGTGTGTTTAAAACTGTGAATCGGCGCGCAAGCGCGTTCCCAATGGCAGACGACTACACGGAATCCCTTGATCTGAAGCGTGATGTGTCTGTATGGTGCAGCAATGACTACCTGGGCATGAGTCGCCACCCGCGGGTGGTCCGTGCCGTCATGTAAGTGGCAGCACTATGGTCTGTTGGTGTGAGAGCTGCTTTAGAGCTTATTTACAAAGGGCTTGTTTCTGACTAAACCATGTTATTCCTTCTTGCCAGGGACACATTGCAGAAACATGGTGCTGGAGCTGGTGGTACCAGAAACATCTCTGGGACCAGCAAGTTCCACGTGAATCTGGAGCGTGAGCTGGCAGACCTCCATGGAAAGGATGCTGCCTTGCTATTCTCTTCCTGCTTTGTGGCCAATGATTCAGCCCTCTTCACCCTAGCCAAGATGCTGCCTGGTAACTGTTCCTTCTGCTCACTGAACTGGATGGGAAGTCTAGTGCAACAGTTGGGGAAACCTACTGCCTGAACTGCAGGGTTATCTGAAGGATGTGCTAAGACCACAGATTTATGGACTTATTTCCCCCCCAGGCTGCGAGGTCTACTCAGATGCTGGTAACCATGCCTCCATGATTCAGGGCATCAGGAACAGTGGAGTGCCCAAGTTCATTTTCCGCCACAATGACGTGAACCACCTGAGAGAGCTGCTGAGGAAGTCCAACCCATCCACACCAAAAATTGTGGCTTTCGAAACAGTCCATTCCATGGATGGTGCGGCAGAGCTCTGACAAACCTCGCGTTGGAGTTTTAATACTGATGTGGCTGTGGAAAGTTTGATGCTTACTGAATTCTGAAATGTTTTCCTCAAGGCTCAATTTGTCCGCTGGAGGAGATGTGTGACGTGGCCCACGAGTTTGGCGCCATCACCTTTGTGGATGAGGTGCATGCGGTGGGCCTATATGGACCCCGTGGAGGTGGGATAGGGGACAGGGATGGACTCATGTACAAAATGGACATCATCTCTGGGACCTTGGGTAAGGATCTCCGGTGAAAAGGTCATGTTTCTGCTATATGGTTTTTCTGCTAAACGCAAATGTCAAGACGGTAGGTAACAAGTCACTGATGTATTGATTTCAGGTCCAGTGTAAGACTTTCACATTACTAATCTTATGAAACGTGTCCAGTTTTACAAAAGTCTAGAAACGATACTCAAGAGAAGGGATGCTGACGGTGTTTAAGAGCTGCCGCTCCATTTCAGGCAAGGCATTTGGCTGTGTCGGGGGCTACATCGCCAGCACGTCCAGCCTGGTGGACACAGTGCGCTCCTATGCAGCCGGCTTCATTTTCACCACTTCACTGCCGCCCATGCTGCTGGCGGGTGCGCAGGAGTCTGTTCTCACATTGAAGGGTGAGGAGGGCCGTACACTACGCCTCCGCCACCAGCGCAATGTCAAGCTGCTGCGTCGCATGCTCATGGACGAAGGCCTGCCAGTGATGAACAGCCCAAGCCACATCATTCCCATCAGGGTGAGTTGTGTCCCCTTGATGCCACTGGGCCTACCTTCTTTCTGTCTAGACCAAAAGCTAGACCATATCAGTGCTGTGCGTGTCCCCTCCAGGTAGGAGATGCAGCTAAGAACACAAAAGTGTGTGACATCATGATGAGCCGCTACAACATCTACGTGCAGGCCATTAATTACCCAACTGTGGCTCGCGGGGAGGAACGGCTGCGTGTGGCCCCCACCCCACACCACACCCCCCAGATGATGGAATATTTTGTTGGTGAGGAAATGAAGTACTTTGCTGGGAAGAGGTGTGGTGAATGACTCCAGCTAGCTTTAATTGTTTTCACTTATTAACCAAGCGAAACTTTCTGCAGACAAGCTGCTGAAAACCTGGAAGGAGGTGGGCTTGCAGTTGAAGCCGTCGTCCTCGGCCGAATGTAACTTCTGTCGCCAGCCGCTGCACCTGGAGCTGCTCAATGAGCGGGAGAAGTCCTTCTTCTTTGGGCTGAGCCAGCTGGTGTCGGCCCAAGCATAACGTGCAGCTCGGTGCCAGTGTCCCTGTAACTTATTGGTGTAGAAGGTCTTTGTTATTGGTGAAATAAACATGAGTAGAAAGGCCAATCTGGTGCTTGTCTCTTCTGTATGAGGCAAAAGATGCCAAATGGGTTACTTTTCATCAAATGTAGTGCAGATGTTTCTGGGTGTTCAATCACGTTTTAAGAGGAACTGATCAGAAAGCGTCTGATTCTGCAATGGACTGCTGTAGGAAATGCGGGTGGGGAAAAATGGCTGCTGATAAGGGACCTGCACTGTGCAAGTCCTCTTCCTGTTGGGGCATGTAAGTGTTCAGCTGCAAGGCATTTGTGTTGCTGCTCACTACCTTGAACCTCTGGCAAACATTTATGGCTTAGCAGATTCTTTTTCTACAAAGTAGATGTAAACTTTGAATACACTGAGGCATTTCGGATACAGACTGTTAGCTTGGCTGAATCTGCTTTTACCAACACACATTGCAAAACTAGCTGCATGTAGGAAGTGCAGTGGTAATTGTGACAGTGCAAAGCAAGTTTTTACAAGTTTATGTAGCTGTTAAAATGGCTGAGAGAAATGGCTGTGAAAGCAA
The DNA here is from genome assembly GCA_900497675.1 of Arapaima gigas. Taxonomy (NCBI): domain Eukaryota; kingdom Metazoa; phylum Chordata; class Actinopteri; order Osteoglossiformes; family Osteoglossidae; genus Arapaima; species Arapaima gigas. The sequence goes on from UFQX01000081.1 coordinate 432,747, forward strand.
TTGTTTTGAGACTTTTTATGAAATCTAGAAGTGGATTCAACAGCTGTGACTGAGGGAGCTCATTCTACCACATCAAAAGACAAAGCTGCAAGCCTACGGACTGTTAATGTGGGACCATTAAGTGGCCTCAGGTGGGGTGCAGGACTGTCACTGGGCTGGAGGAAGTGGTCAGGCCTGGTATTGCAAATTTTTCCCCACAGTGAAGCCATGTAGGACATAAGGACACTGATGTACTGATGACCACTTTTAAATGCAGACTGTGAGACTATTTAAAAACATTTTGTTTGGTGCTTTTCTTTTAAACATCTTGAGTTTTAAGTGATTTACATTTTTACACAACACCTTTTTTAGTTCATTAAAGGTACTGCAGCAGGAGGTAGGATTTGGGTCTACCTTCAAGTCCATGACAATAGCCCTGAAATAGACATCTTGTGGTTTGAGGAACGTTATGCAGGTTCCTCCCACTAAGAGCCTTGCATAGATACACAGTCAGTTGGCATGTGCAATATTTGGTTGGCAATGCACTACAGTTACAGTGGTGGTGTGAGGCTTGGAATAAGTCTTCCTCTTTTAGCACTGGTGTGAACCAAATGCATGAGCAGCATCATAATTCTGCTGCCCTTTTCTCTTCAGTGGGATCTACTGGTTTACTTTTCAACATTAGCGTGTATGTACACACACAAACCAAAATTCAGGTTTTTTCATGGACATGAAACTGAAATGACTGCTTTTAATTTATTAGGCTTGAGCTTCATGGCAACATTACAATGAGACTAAAAAAGAACACAGCTTTTTGTATAGTTTAGGTCCTTTAATGGTCACTGTCCATTGTTCTGTACCATCAGTCCACATGTTTTCTTGTGTCCATCTTGTCCTTCAAGTTACTCTTGTAAGAGAAGTTGATACATGCTTTGTGAATGAAAAGAAGACACACTGAAGCAGAATAAACAATATAATTGTTCCATATTATTCGATGAATGAGGTAAAAAACTAATTCACAGATTTACCCCATCTGATGCTGTGTGTCATCCTATTATGTTTTTTTTGGAGAAAGTGCAAAAAAGCAATTGACATTTGACCTGGGGAATAATGAAATTCAATTTTTTCTGCTTGTCTTCAACTGAAACAGAAACGCTAGTGTTAAGAAATGGTAACATGATCTGATATAGAGCTGCTTCCAGCTGCATGAAATATGACGGAGGCGAAACTGCAGTCTGGGCTCAATAAGCCGTGATGAATCTGTCTGGAAAACAAGCAGAAGAGGCTGAGGTGACCTACATCGCAGGAGAAAACAGTGAGCGTGTCGCTTTGTCACCAGCATCAGCACCGTAACGACACCCCAAAGACCCACATACACCGAATGTAGGTCATCGCCTTTCGAACACGTCGTGACAAAACATGACTGTTCTTTCAGTAAACGTATAATTAAATAACCTACTTTTCCCCCCCCATCATTAAGGAGCTGTGATGAATTTGCTTTTATTTTTTCACTTATCATGTCCCTGCTGCCTGGAATGACTCATAAGCAAAACAGAACACTTTGAAAGACAAAGGGTCACACACACCAGCGCGTCACATCTATAATTATTTTAGATTTGCAATTAGAGCCCAGTTGAGGTTAATTAAAAGCTACCATGGTTTGTGAAATTTAGATTTGTCAATTTGCACAATATAATATCCTATTAAAAAAGTGAGCTGTAAATGAAAAGTCATTTACAGTAAAAATGTATTACAGTTTACAGTAAAAAATAGGAAGCGATATTTACACTGTCAAACAGTGGACAGCGGGCTTAATAAATTGAGATCTGGGCTGAGTTATATTCATGTCTAATTGGAAAGACCCTTCTTCTGAAAGAGGAACAGTGCTTTCCTTCTTGCAGCCATGAAACACAAACTGTGGGTAAACAAGGAAACCCTTGTGGCAATGCAGTAAAAGAGGAAGGAAGTGTTTATGAAATGTAAATAGAAAAGCTGCTTTACTTTAAAATGCATGGCTCCTTATCTTCTCTTCCAGCATCTAAAATGCATTTAAATATTTACAAAATGGGGACAGTATGGTGGCTCAGGAAGTAGCAACACTGCATCACAGCACCTGGGGTGGTGATGTATGAGTTAAAATCTGGATCAGTCTGGAGTTTCCATGTTTTCCCTATGTTTATGTGGGTTTCCTCCAGCTGTTCTGGTTTCTCCCCATGGTCCAAAGACATGTGCTTCAATTTAATTGGTCACTCTAAATTGCCCATAGTGTATGTACATGTGTGGCTATGCTGCAATGGACAGGTGTCCCATCCAGGGGTCATTTCATAGGCTAGGCTCTGGACTGCTGTGACCAGGATAAAGCAGGTAATGGATGGATTGGTCAAAAATGACAAATACTATTCCATATATTTGTTTGCCTATGTCCCAAAATGTCATCAAAAAAGAATTTGGGCTGTAGTATAACAAGAAAATACAGTGAGTTACCAGTTTACTGTATACCTATTTATTAGAGAGTTGCACCTCTTTTGGCTTTTAGAGCAATTTGAAATCATCTGGCCGTGGATTCTACAAGCTACTGGGTGTGCTGTGCAGGTATATTCTACCATGTGGAAATGGTTGTGTTGTGTAGTTGTACCTGCACAATCTTTTTGAGTCTGAATAAACAGGAGGAATGAAGGACTGAACTTAGTCAGTGACAATGTTCAGATATACTGTGCCAATCAGACATTCTTCAGTGGGTATCAAGGCCCTAATGTGTGCCAAGAAAATATTCCCCATACCATTATATTCCCACCATCAGACACCAAACAGGGTGGCTCCATGGACTCATGTTACTTGCACCAAATTTTGATCTTTCCATCAGCATAATGTAAATGATCCGCAAGGCAACTTTTTTCCACTCCTCAACAGGCCAGTTTTGATGCTTCTGTGCTTCTTCACTGACAACTTCAAGACCCAAACTGGTGTGTTCTGTGTTGACATTCTACACACCACTGTTGAATTTGGATGTGATTTTCCTGGTTGTGACCTGTTTGCTGTGTGATTCTTATCATTCACCTTTCACATCTCTAATCCGCACCCTGTATTCGTCTACAGAATTGCTGATCACTGGTGCTTTTCTGTTTTTTGCACCATTCTCAATAAACCCTTGAAATAGTTGTGCATGAAAAGCCTGTGATGAAAATGATTTTTTTACATAAAGATGGGGCCTTATGAAGCTTCTGAATAAAAGGCAGCAGTCTTAACAGTCTTGGATATTAGAAAACATCCTTTGCCACCTCACGGCAAATCCAATCTAACCTGGAATCAAATATACTTGTATGTCAACTTACAAACATTCACCTGATGAACATTTGAAGATTGCAAATTTTATTTGCCTTTTATATTTTTAAAAAAATACTCAGAATGCAGAGTAGGAAAATGCAGAGTGGGATTGATTCTCCAGAATCCAGAGATTCTCTTTATAGACATCAGAGGCAGCAAAATGCAGTCAACAGAATAAAAATTCATCTGGCCGTCTTTGGGGGTGAGAGGAGGAAGCAGCAATACATATATATTTTTTATTTATTATTGCTATATCCAAGAATTTTACTGCAAATACATAGAGATCTCTTTCTATTATTATGCTTTTTTGACTAGAAACTTAAATTAATTGGATGGTGACAAAAATGTTCTCTTTTTTGTGGTCAGTTGTTGGTTAAGTTTACTGTGTAAAAAGAATGATAAAACTCTGAAAATAAAATAAACATGGCAGGAAGTGAAGGTAGGGTCATGGCACTGGGGACAGGGAGTAACTGGTTGAAGGACCACAATGCTTCACAGTAGAAAAGTAAACAGACACAGTTTATAAACAGTTATGTCAGGAGAGGGGTGGGCAAGATGGGACCAAAATATGCTTGCAGACTTGCAAGGCCTTTGCTACATCTCTCCAGATCTACTAGGACCTCGACCTTGAGCTGGCAGAGTGGCTGGATGGATCGAACGTTTAGAAAATATCCTGAATAAGAGGTGAATAAACACACAGCACAAGGGTGCTTGCAAAAAGGAGGAGAAGGTTGTGTAGTAGTTAGAAATACTCATCCATCTTGAAGATCCCAGGTTTGAATCCCACTTCTTGGTGCAGTATCCTTGATCACAGCATTTACCCTGAGCTGATCCAGGAAACATTATTCTGCTGTATAAATCTTTAAATAATTGTAAATCTAGTTGAACATTGCAAACTGCTTTGGAGAAAACAGTGAGGCAAATTCAAAAAATCCTAATGAACATTATCGTACAACTTCAAAAGGTGCCTTGAATGCTGAGCTGCAGTTTCTGTGCAGATTAAATACCTTAAAGACATCATTCATACTGGTTGTAAATGAAGCCATGAGAATGTTCAACACATGGTTATAGAAAACTCAGTTCCATCTCTTCAGATCATTCCAGCATGTAGTCAATCCGTTCTTCACTACATGCAGCATTCTTGGCTAAGGATGTTGCTGTCACTCTCCAGTAAGGGGTGAGCATCATGGCATAACAAGGAAACCCCATATCTGCACTCACTTTTTCATGTGGGGCTGATGGGTGGGCAGTAGTGCAGCACAAACACCAGCACAATCCTCAGCTTTCCACAATAACTTACATTTTTTTGCTTTTGGCTACTGATTCTGGAACACGGCCAGAGATGCCAGAGCTTTATGATTTAGAGTTGAAATCCAAGGTGCTGCACTTCACCTGAGAATGCTCCTCTGCACCTGAGCTCGGAAAACAATGAGCTTCTTTCTGCTTGTTGGTGAACAGCCCTGACCGCAGCCACTGGAGCCCCTCTGAAGTGGTTCACCCACAGTGCTTGCTGAAGAGGTGGGGGCTCTTAGCAACGGTCCCATTATGGCTTCTCTGTGTTCCCCTGCGTGACCAAACTGGAATGCAACCATGTGACTGTTCCCACTAACTAATTTTTCATTCTTAACTGATCAAGTAAAGCAAATGTCACACTTTTTGAGGAACCAGCTGTGCTGGTGTTGCATTGCGATTTGTCACACAGTATGGGAACTGTCGTGTTCATTGAACTGCCTGTATAGTGGAAATTACTATTCTTATGAATTAATAAGACTGATTAATTTCTCCAAATTAACTTAAATATTGAGGTCTGTACATTAAACTATACAGAATGACCCATTAAGCAACCCATTTCAACACCTGCATAATTTTTATTCTATCTATTCAGGGTAAGTACCTTGCTGAATTCTGCACCAGCAGGAAGTGAGATTTAAACCCCAGTCTTTTATTTACAAGATGACAGCTCAACACACCCGCTCCCCCATAAATGAATGCATATTTAAAGAACAAAATGCATGTTTCATACTGTATTTTCACAGATTGTTATAGAAACTCTCTTTTTTAACTGCTCAGCTTTTCTTAGTTTGAGCAGATTCTGGAGAAGATTTATTTTTGACTTCCAAGAACTTGATGAGGTAATAACCTGGTATCTTGTAATCATGGCAAGAATGTTGTTCTTTAGGGGAACTTCCTTTGCCTTTGATGGGCTGGTGTGTCATTCAGGGTGTACCATCTCACACCATAGGCTGCTAGGAAAGGCTCAACCACAGTGACCTTGGACTGAACAGACAGTTATTAATAATGGGAAAATGATGTAAATTGTTTCGGCTAAAGAATTAGAGAATAATAAGCTGCCTGCAAAGTGCAAGAGGTGCAGTACCCACACCCAAGCTGTAAAGCTCAGATAATACTGTTTCAGTGCTTCAGTTTTGCTGTGAAATGTTTTACTGCTGCCCTTCCTGCTGAACTGCTCCCCGTATTTAACTAGAAATCATAGATAAAAAACTTCCCTGCCTGCACACACAGGCAAACACACCCATACGCAGACACTCAGACACACACACACACACACACACACACACACACACACACACACACACACACATCTCACATGTCAGTATGGGGAAAGATAGTTAACACTTGTGGTGGAACAACACAAAGAGAAACAGTTTGGTTTTTGTGAGTAACCTGCTGAGACTGACCCACTTCCTGACTGACTGGGACTGGATCGCTGGCTGGATGGCGAATGGGGGGATGTCACAGGAGTTCGGGTTTCTCACAGTGAATGCAGTAACTCGAGTACCATGGGAGCAAACTGATCCCCGGTGAGCACTGTCTCCAAAACAACCCCCGCCGTCCATGAAACTTGTGATAAAATAACCTGGCAGCGGTCCACCCCTCCCCAGATACAAAGGAAAACAGGCAACAAAGCAACAAAAACACCCTCTGTCCATCATTGTGCGGCTGCACCCAAACCTCTCATGTAGGAAACAGGCAACAATTATAAACTTGCCTGCTTCTCTCACTGTAATTTATAACATAGGAAACACACAAACATCTTGCTAGGACAGGTTTGGTTGAAATGTACTGTAAACGTGCAGGAAGTGAACTTGTTTACGGAGTCTCATGTGCAGGAACCCGGACACTGAGAGGTAGAAATGTGCATCACTGCCTTTCTTCTGGGAAACAGCAAAAATTTCCTTGTTGAAGTTCTTGTCAAGCTTGAGTCCCAACCCACTTTGGAGTCTCATTAAATACAAAGTGGAATTTCAGCAATGTTAACAAGGTAAATTATGCCTACAGGAAAGCTCTTTCCCTAAAACAGAAACTGCCCAGAAGTGTGCAGACAGGAAATAAATTCACAGAAAATCTGCAGTTGAATGCAAAGATCAAGTGGAACTGCTCGACCTTTAAGTTTTGTTCCTCTTTACAGTGTTTTTACCAGGTGCTGCAGCCAGTACCACAGCATGCATGTTTACCAAGACCAGTTTTCAAATGTGAATTAAAATTTGACTTTTGTCACTATGTTGTTTCCTGTTGTGCTGCAGATGAGTGCAAGTTATATCTGTGATGGGTGGTCCAGAATCACTAACCTCCTTCCAACAGTTGGGAAAGGAGCCAGGCTGAGCCACTTTCTGCCCTACAGGGCTCCTGTTGCTGAGATTTCACTGATAGGCCACGTCACTCTTATAACCCATGCCAAGCCCAACGTGCTTCACTCTCTCTAAGCGCTTGGCTGGTGAGAGGTTCTGAAAGCCACTGACCTTACCCCCACTTGCAAGGGTGTTCTGAGGATAGCAGCCAGTTGGTGAGGCCAGGTCACTGTGGCAAAAGGACCTGCAAGAAAACACACAAGAGAAATATTATAGAAAGTGCTGGAACAGGGGGTGGAGTGTGAACAGGGTGTACTTTTAAAAACCTTGATCATTGGCTTTTTCCTTTGTAGAACACAGTTTATAGCTAATATTTTTCAGGATGACAGTTCAATGTTAGATACTTATTAGTCATGGCCAAGACTGTTTAACCTTTATCATCTGGCTAAAGGTTTGAACATAATTTGTCAATTTAAATGATTTCAATTACACACTTTTAGGGCTCACGGCTCTCATTATACAGTAAGGTAACATTTTATTTCATTCATTACAAATAACTTTCTTTGCAACATCTGCTTATATGGAAAACAAACAGAAGTGGGAAGAAAATGCATAACAGTTTTGAGATGATATAATACCAATCCTATCTTGTTTTATGCTGATTTAGTTTCATTATCATTGTCTTTCCACTTTTCACATGACTATCATGCAGCAAATACACTGATTATTTAGATTACAACCAGCAGTGGGATCCAAACTTGCAACATCTGAACCCCAAGGAGGGTTTGTTAACTACTGCACCACTTTCTGCCCTCATACATATTCGAGCATGATAGTTGCTTCATTTCACAATTGAAATACATATGTATCATGATGTATTCAGGCTGAAATTAAATTTCAACATAGATTTGCTGGGAAAAACTGTCTGCAAAATGACAAATTAAGGTACTGAATCATATGGATTTTGTAACAGGAAGGGGGACTCTGGTTGTATCTCATTCATTTTGTGTAGAAAATACACTAGTCTCCAGTTACATTTGTTTGCGTTTTGTCAAAGGGACATGAATTCAGGATAACTATTCCAACAAGACTATTTCAGCTGTAAATCTCAAGAGTTCAAAGATGATACCCAAAGAAGAAGAAATTGAAAAGTAAAGTAACACCAATGGAAAGTGCAGAAGGTGTTGAGGAACATGGAAATGTGAACAAGAAGTATACATTCACAGCCCACTACCAGATGAAAACATTTCCAAGAAATGGGAAGCGTAGCTCAGTCTAGCTGGTGCAGTGTTGCTGGGTGACAGCGGCTTTAGAGGAAGCATAATCCAGCGATCACATGGTTGGTCCATTTGCCACTCCTTAAGTATTTAACAGGATTTGTTGTAAAATACCACACGGGTTCCAGCACAAGACTGCAGTCAAAGACCTCCATCACTTTGCAAGTCGTGAATGTTTAAAAGGTTTCTGTGCTGACAAATTGAGTCCATGCACCCGGTTAGGCTTTGATTAATCTGGAGTTAACACCTCTGTCTAGCTCACATGCAGCCCATCCTCTACACAGAGTGCAGAGTTAAAAACAGACAGGAAAAGCAACAGATGGATGTTTTTTCAAATCAAACCAGTGCTCTCACTGAAGTCAGGAATGATGACACTGGGGTTGTCATACTTCGGATGTGTCTTGAGAAGGTTGGACTTCCTCAGAGAGACTCAAGAAAAAGGGGGTGAGCAGCAACCAGGTGGATGGACACAATGGCAGTGGGAGTGGACACACCCCCCTTGATCTGTGAGGACACAAATGGAGGACAGACCTTTCTGGAAGGACTCTGTGAATGTGGCCAACAAACATCAGCATGAATTTTTAACAACGGTAGTAGTACATTCAGTGATGCAGGAGGACAGACTAAAATTTAACTTTATTATTTGCTGTGAGGAAATTCATCTGTACACCAACTTAAACACAGGACACATAAGAGAAGACACAGAACAATGGTACAAATAGTTCAATTAAATACAATACACAACAAATAGAAATAATTACTAATTACTGTTAAGTGAGTTTAATGACTAGAAGTAATTATAAAAATAAACATAAAATACATTGTATGTAAATGTACAAAATGTAAGATAAAACAATATTATGAAAACTACAATTTCTCTACCAGAAGACACAATAGTAAATATCATTTTCCTTATATATGAATAGATAGACATAGAAATAAATCCATTTAGGCAGACAATTCAGATGTATTTTATGTAAATGGAGGAAGAAGTGAGCTTTTTGGTAACAATACATGATGGTATAAACACAATTATGACATTCAGAGGTTGGAACACGAATCTTAACAGCTATAATAATATCATTTCCCACCCAAACCATTATAGTAATTACCTGCCATGAATGGCTGTATTGCCAAACCAGAGAAAAGATAAAACAAACATATGATGACATACACAGAAATAAAAGTTTCATTCCCTGTCACTGGCATACATTTTGTGATAGGGCAAATAAGTTCTGATTTCGGTCAAGGTGATCACAGAGACAAACTCTAGACTCATCAAAAGAAAATCTTCAGGAAAAATGTGGCTATACTCTCCAGGTGGCTCCACCACCTCTCCTGTGGGACTCCAGCTGTTTTGAATATAATTTGATGTCCTACATATTATGTTAGAACATTATGATCCCACTACAAGCACAACTCATCACGTGATGTTCATGTTTACCTGTCTGGAGGAACAAGCTGTGGTCTTGGTGCAATAGGATAAGTGCTCTACCTGGGACAACCTGGGGATCCTAAGTTAATGATTAAACCCTGATGGAAGGCCAGATAGGAGGTGTAGTGACCACTAGGGCAGAGATGTCTGTATAACCTGATGGCGCAACTAGTCTTTAGGTTGTATACTTAACCAGAGGACATGTCTTTAAATGTTTCTCAAACTGCACGTGTTCCAGTGCTGAGTCATAACACAGCTCGAGGGGGACCTTCAGTGCTTTTGCATCATAGCTCATGTTTTGGGGTTGGACTTGGACAAATATGTAAAGAAAAACATCCGAAAATTGTTTTTTGTTGGGAACCATGAAGTTAAATAGGTCTAGAGGACCATGTGGTTGAGGATGTGAACTGGACAGACAGCTGCTGGGAGACAACTGAGAGAAGGCTGTCCTCTTTTTGTTGGTAATATGATCCCAGTTTCAGGGATGGTGATGCTGCTGTCATTATCTCCAGAAGAGTCTTTATCACACAGCCATGAAGTTTCTGATGGAAACCACATTTTTTATATTCTGCTCCTGACAAAATCCTTGGCTCATGTTCTGTTATTTCACTTTAATACTTTATACTATCATTTTAATTAACCTCTGTTTTTAAATTTTTTTTAAATGGCTTATGCTTGAATTATGAAATGTAAAGCTTATAATTCAACTGCAATAAAGCAGCCTATGTGGCATATAGATAAGACCAATGTCAGTACAACATAATTACATTTTTCAAATTATTGTCAGCTGAAAAACCCTTTATAACTGGATATTTAACCTCCCTACTAGAAAAATCAGAAGTAGTTCTGTTCTCTATAGAAACAGACACTATTTGGCCAAGTTAGTGAGACAGAAAATGAGAGAATAAACTGTAATGCAAATTCAATGGTACAAGGTTAAAAAAAAGACAAAACAAAAAAACAGTGATGGATTCAGGGCAAGTAGTTCAAATAGACACCAGCTGTTCACTCCATATGATACATATTCTGACATGTAATGTTTTGTGTTCCAGCATGTTATATGACATGTTAAAAGTTTGGTCCCAACACAGATAGTGAAGGTTAACCAGGTCAACAAGGAAACATTTATGACGTGTCATAATCTACGCAGCAACAGGACAGGTTTAGCTGACTCCCATAACCCACACCAAGTGCTGTCAGGTGACATGACAACCTGGGGACGTCCAGCCTCAACTGAACCCTCAACAGCTCAACCCTTCAGTGAAGCAGGCAGTTGAACCAGGCCCACGTCACTGTGTTGGCAGGTTCCTTAAAGAAATCCAGCGATACAGCCAGGTTGTCTTTATGACATCACCTTATTTTTCAAATACAGCTGTCTTTGAAGGACAAAGAACCAAACTGTGGCGAGATTCTATAGAGAAAGTTTGCTGTCTACAACGATAAACGATCGCTCCAACCACACTTGTTACAGCAGACAGGAAGGAGCGCATAATCTCTGAAGCCATAGTGCCACCTGGCGTTTAATGTATGTATCGCATACAGGTAGGGCCCAGTCAAGTCCCGTTGTTTAAAATTACATCTGTTCTGTAAATTTACATTGCTTCATTAATGGCATAATATTTTTTAATTACAAACTGTGGATACCAGTAAACTATAAAGAAAAAGCTATCTAATAACTAATCGAGTGAATCCCTACACGTGTTACAAACAAATTTCCAGTAACGGGCATGGCATTATGAATTACTAAGATGACGGAAAACCGAGAATTAAAGGGTAAGTAGTAAACAGTACACAATTCATTCCACAAGTTTTTTTTACTGAATTATTGATTCATCTGTTATGTGAAATACGTACGTCCACCGTTCGTGAAAGACTAGAGAAGCAAACTTCGATACACTTATCCTTGTTTCTGTTTTAATGCAGTATGCAAACGTGAAAAACACTCTGTCATATAGATTTAATAAAGTTTACGTGACAAAAAATCTGTATTTGTCGACAAAACTAAAAAAAAATAAAAAAAACCTCTTGCGCACATCCCCTTTAAGACTCTGCCCGCCCTCGCGAGCGCCGAAAGCGGCGCGTGAACCGAATAGGCCGTTTGTAGCTTAAGCTCGAGCGGCGCACAAACGATCGTGCGTTTAGATATGTTTCATATCTAGTAGTTGATATTATGTCATTTTCGAAATGTAGCCGTCAGAGTGTGTAATTTTGATCGCAAACTTGTACATATTAGCAGACAGTGTATAACGGAGTATTTTAAAATCCTGTTGTGCAGTTTTACTGTGAAAGCAATTTGAACACTGGTTGAACGCAGTGAAAAGAACGCAATTTTCGGACTCTTTCGTTAAGTTTGGCAAACGTTTGTGTTTATAAGTGCTTTTAAACAGTGAATTTGAACGTCTCTGCTTTTATTTTGCTTCCGTTGTTTTGAGAGTCGGATTCCTTGGAACATGTCTTCCTCGTTGGTAAGTAAATAAAATGATTAATAATTCTGTTTGGTCAGGTTATAACCGCTTAGATATTTAAAATGTATTGCACTTATAAGCGTTTCGTTTAGTTTTATTTGGCAGTGTACAGACTGCCAGACTCCTCAGTTTATGAACATATTCGTAACTCGAGCTGTTCATAATTGTTTATAAAATAACAGACGTTCATTGATTCATTTGCAGATTGTTATGCCAAAGGTCTCTGCCATAGTTACAATGAATTGGTACTTATATTCATCCATTAAGCAGAGTTTTCTCCCAGAGTATTGTGAGAGAATTATTTGTTGTGGATAGAAATGAAAGTGAATAAAGTCCAGGAAGAAGTGAACAAACTTGCTGAAATTCCTGTCTTTAAAAATCTGGAGCTTGATAGTTGTTGAGACGAGGATTCAGTGTGTGAAAATGCTGAATTGACTGTGATCCGTTACTGGACATCACACCGTCCATCTGGTGCTCAGATCAAGCTTAGATTTGCAAGAGGAAATATAATGCTGTACTGTGTGTGTGTGTGTGTGTGAGAGAGTGTGACTGAGTGAGAGAGTGCAACATTAAATGTGAATGTTGTGTTTTTCCTCACAGGAAGACCCCCGGCTGGAGAGGCACTTCAGGGGCCACAGGGACACTGTGACCAGCGTGGATTTCAGCTGCACTATGAAACAAATCGGTATCTACCCTGTCCTCTGATCCTGTTTCTACACATTTCACTACTTTGTTGTTTTTAAATCACTTTCTAGGATGTAAATATTGGGCCCACTTCACATTGTTCAGGGTTATTAACCTCCTTCAGCTGATACTTTTGTACAAGATGACATACAGTTTTAGATGATCAAATGTACAATGATGTGCTAAGTTGTACTGTAGGGTATTTTTACTAGAGTATTTCAGGGTAAGCTCAGTAAGGAAGGCTATTGCAGCAGAGCAAGGATTTGAATTGTTAGCTTTCACAGTACAAGGCAACAGAAATACCTGCTGTGGCTGTGACATCAGCTTTAATTTATTTATTCCTGCTGCATTTTATTTTCATGTAGTTGATTAATTTTTAAAAAGATGCTGTCATGTCTCATCTCCTGATGAATCTTTGCTGTGCTGTGTTTTATTCAGCCACTGGCTCCAAGGACTCCTGTTTAATGATCTGGAACATGAAGCCCCGTATGAGAGCATATCGCTTTACGGGACACAAGGATGCAGTGATGTGTGTCCAGTTCTCGCCGTCAGGACACCTGGTGGCATCCGCATCCAGGGACAAGACAGTCCGCCTCTGGGTTCCCAGTGTGTAAGTAGCCTCTTGTTGCTCCTTGTCTTTCAGGACTCTGTATACTTACCCAGACTACAGAAGTGATTCCCATTTCAGTTTGTTTAGTAGGAGGCCTCAGTGTTTAACATGACATCAAGCACAGATGTCAGATCAGTGAATTACAAAAATGTCTAACAAAGTATGTGCTAAAAGGAAAACTTACTGAACATTGGAAAAACTTGTCTTTTTGACTATGTGCTGGAAGCAGAATGCTGGTGCCTGTACAAGCTCCCTTTTTGCACAGATTTCCTCCCAAAGTCCAAAGAGACATGTTTTCCTTAGATTTGTAACTCTAAATTGCCCTTTTGTTTATGAATGGTAATTTTTGTAAGGGTGAATAAAAACAAATCTTTATTTCTGAATGGGTTAGCTCAATAGCTCTTGCCTTGTTCTTTTTTTGATAATATTCCTGAATGCAGTTGTGTGATTAAGAAGTACAGGTTCACAAGTACCTTTTACACTTGGGATTCAGGTAAACGGAATATTAAGTGCCACCAGGTGGTAGCAGTGTTACATTTTAATGTACCTTGAGTTACAGTCCTCCTTGCCCTTCAGGTAATTCATTTCCTTCTTAATACAATCGCTTATAATTCAAAGATATAATTCCTCTTAGTTTGAATGTAAAAGTTTTTATGCATTCTTGAGCCTCAAAAGTAACAATCATCACACTAAACTATTATCAAATGCCACACAGTTGCTTCAGTACTTAATGTAAGTTGGGTAGCATAGTGATGCTGCAAGTAGTGCTGCCACCTCGGAGCCCCTGGGAGATTTGGTGAGGGGTTGAATCCAGCCTCAGTCTGTGTTGTTTGACATGAGCACTGGACTGATGTGAGGGAAATGAGGATTACGACAGTGTTGATAAAGAAAGGAGATGTGCAGTGCCAAGTGTGCTAGGTGACATGATGTACAAGTTGCGGGTTATCTGGCTCACACCATACTGACAAACCCCCGCGAAGCTGGCAGCTCAGCAATGCTGCAAAAATTTGTGTTAGACAGATGATCCTGATATAATGAGGTAATACTGTAGATGGTTGAAAATGTGCCCCTTAAGGAGAGGGGGGAGCATTACCTCGTGGTGTTTGCCTTGCTGTACTGTCCTCATCACAGGTGGCAGGTGATTTTTTTTTTTTTTTTTTTGTGCCATGTGTTTTCAACAGTTAGCAGTTGCAGCCAAAGAACAGCATTCAGTCTGACTAGTGTGGTAATTACAGGATCATGTGACATTGAGGGGGCGTTGCAGGGTGATATCCCTCATGGTAATGTATGATTTGCTCAGACACCTCAGCTGAAATCTCACACTTAGTAACTGAACACATTATACTGTTGAGTTCAGGAAGTCCAGGGTTCCTCCACAGTGCTGCACAGGTGTGTTGACCTTGCTCACCTGAACTTTACAACCTCTCCTCATGTGTGCAAACCCCCAGCACATGGGCTTTTCACTTGGAGAAATAGGTGTGTGACCAGTTCAAGTTCCAGATAAGGTCTTATTGTTTATTGAATGACACCCTACAGTTATTTATTAAGGAGATGTGATTTTCCAAAGTGATGTACAACTCGGAGTAAACAAAAGTTAATCAACGGATGAAGAGCTGTCGAAGCACAGTCAATTTGTCCAATACCACTATTTTTGCTCAGGCATATCACTCAACTAGTTGCACATTGAATTGATAGGAAATACAAAAGTGGTCATGGCAGGTGAGGTGATGCAAGCTTATGGATCAGTTAGCAGATCACTATAGAATTTTGTTACGTAGAACTTATGGACCTTATGGGCAACTAAGCCAATGAGAGGGATGAGGAGGGGAGTGACACAGGAATACTTTAGCAGGTTGAAAACACCTTGTACTGCAGTATTTAGAGTGAGTTAATAGATGGTGATCAGTCATCCAAGCAGAGATGCAGGATGTGATGTGAGAGGAAATGTCTGTAGCAGCAGGTGGGAAACAGAACAACTTAGTGTTGTCAGCATAACAGTGATAGGAGAAACATTGCAGGACAACGATACAGCTGGAGAAATATGGAGAAGGTCCTGTGGCAAATAACTTGATAGAGAGATTAAGGGGAAGACAGGGAACCACACCAAACTATGTACAAGGATCTAAATGACATGTGAGACTCAAACTATTACAATGATGTTCCTTTGATTCTGAGCTTTCCACAAGAGGAAAGCAGAATCAGATGGTTGACAGTGTCACATGCTGTAGACAGGTCCAGTAGAATAAGGACAGAAAAAGGGAGGCATCCTAACTGACAGGAGAACTTCTCACACGGTGAGGAGTTCCATGTCAGTAAGAATGGCTCACAATGAGATCATTCTGGACAAGGACTACAGGGAGCTGATTATAAGGTGTATGTTCCAAAGAGACTTGCCTGTAATACTGGGCTGTCTTTAGACCTTACAGTGAGTTGTGGGCCATTATATAGGCAAGTAGGAAGCAACCAGAACTTGGCTCTTAAATGTGGTGTATTAGGGTTATGGTAACACTGGTTTATGAATGATTGAGAGAGTTGAGCTGAACACGAGAGTCGTATACAGAGCAGCTTTATGCCCTCTTTCATCCTGATGAGCTTCTGTTCTGCAGGCTGAAAGTCACACGTCTGTGCAAACTGAGACATAACACCCTACTGTCCAGTGCAGTATATACAAACCAATAGGATGGTGTGCCAGTAATTAGCATATGTTGGATAATGTCTCATGGTAACAAGTGGTCACATTTTAAAGTTTTTTTCTTACAAAGTATTATTAATTTCTGTACCCATGTAAGTGATATCTATTTCACTTGCCATTTACCTAAATTTTAAGTTTTGATGTTAAGTTTCATGGTGTAATTGCTTATGTCCAGCTTGCTTCTAAGCAGGAGATATACCCTTGTACAGTAAGCATATATTCCCTTTCTGTAGTGATCCTGCTTTGTTTGCAACATCACATTTGCTCATAATAAATTTTGTGCTTGTCTAGCACTTTGTAGCAAGAAAACAATTTTGAAATGAAAATGCAGATTACTCCTTTAGTGACGTCACGTGGTTTGTTATTATGGTGGTGGTTGTTTTGTGACATCAGTCAAAAAATAATACTAAATAAATATTCCATAGATAAATATTAGGGGCCCTATTTCCGATTATTTTAAATATGGAAAAATGTGTTCCAACCCATCTGAAAACCCCAAACCAATTTTCCCAAATGTCACTAAAACAACTGTAAAAACCTTGCGCCATGCACAGCGCACACACTGGGCACCAAGTCCTCTGCTCACAATAGGGAGATCAGACCTGTTCAGAGACACGAGGGAGAGACTGAGAATGGCTGGGTACTCCACATTCCAGAGTTGTTCATTCAATAATGAAATTTTTGTTTAAAAAAATTAAAGATTATAATTTAAAATAAACATAGCCATTTATTGTAATGAACTGTTACCGTACTCATAGAATGAGGAGAATAACTGAGTCGTGGGTGGCTCACCTCTTTCAGTTCTTTTAATCCCTTCTGTCTTCACTTCTATTTCATATGCTTTTCTATCCATGCTACCTTCTTTTCAAATTTTCAGAAGTTTTTCTACCTTTTTTCCACCCCATTTTGCTAGATTACTTTATGAAATTAAAATAGAGTTGTTGCTGCACAAATGCCTTGAAAAAAAAACAAATATTAGATGTGACATTGTAAGGGTATCAGGAAAGTATGTCCCTTACAGGTTGCTGTGCTGCACAGTAGTATCTGGTACATTTACCATACACGGGTATGTATGGGACAGGAAAACATCTGGTCACAAGACAGTATGGCACAGGAACAAGCTACTCATATCGTGCAAATTTTGAATTCGTTACAGATGCATTTCTGGCACTGTGTTACGGCTTTGCATTTATAGCCAGACGTCTGTTGTGCAGGCAGGGAGCTGGTATTAAAAGATTAGCTGTGCTATACTGAAATTGTACAGACTGGGACTACATAAAGCAGGGTTTACCTCTGTTTCCTATTGACCTTAATTTATTATCTATCTGTCCATCGAACAGGTGTCTGAAGGATTCTACTATGAAAATGTAAGCAAATTACCTGTTCTGGACAGCCAGTCAACTGTTAATGTAAACCCCTGAAATACACACTCTTGTCGTTTGTCAGACAGGTGTCGAGCAGTCTCAGACACTAACTTCACTCCCATTTGTGTTGTTACTGCTACCTGTGTGTTCTGAATGTGATAAATTAATTCACTTCTGAGAATGAGACTTCCATTATTACTGACAAACTTACCATTCTGGTCTTTGTGATAGTCACTCTGCATCGCCATAACCACTCTTTTGAGTGCTGTTTTTACAGTCTGGCTCTGATTTATGCACATTAATGGAATATTTAACACAGTTCAATGTTGGTTAAAAGCACTATATAGCAGGGAAGTGGCTGTTAGCAGCCCTCTCCTTACTGATCGTTGACGCACATTCCACCCTATGAGCAGTGTCTTGACGCAGAGCGGATTCTGACCATGGAGTGAATTATGCAGAAGATGACGATTTATTGTGTGGGTTGTTTTAAAATAAATCAAATCGCGTTTCAAAAGTTCTTCAGACCCCATTAGGCTTAGTGTCAACCAGGCTGGCAGCTTGTCCTTTTTGAGCATGACTTGAGGGCAGCTGGTCATCTCATGGCCAAGGCGTTTATCTTTCTTGTTAAAGTTCAGCTTCCCCATGCTGTGTTCACATTTCTGTATTAAACTGCAGAACAGAAGCTGAGAAAATCTGTTTAACTGCAGCATCACCTACTGCCACTGTTATAAACGCGATTTCAGTGACAAGTACAAACCTCAAAGTAGTGGATTCAGTGGATTCTTGCATTTGTGAATTTTTGCCTTCCCACAACTACTGATACTCTTTGTTTTTTGTTCACATTGTCTTCTTTATTCATCATCCAAATTTACCTTGGTCTGAGCCATAACTACACACACATCTTCTATTAATATACCATTCCTTATATCTTTCCATTACCCTGCGATATTTTAATGTGTTTGATGGTACGTGATACATAATTTGTTAATAAGCATATTTATTGTTTCCTTTGCTCAGGAGTTTCTCCCTGAGTGTTCTTACAGATAAAATTGTGAGGTTTGTTTTAACCTGTCTATTTCAGGAAAGGTGAGTCGACCGTTTTCCGTGCACACACGGGAACCGTCCGCAGTGTCTGCTTCTCCAGTGATGGTCAGTCCTTGGTGACGGCCTCTGATGACAAGACTGTCAAAGTGTGGGCAGTGCACCGACAGAAGTTCCTCTTCTCCCTCAGTCAGCATATCAACTGGGTGCGGTGTGCCAGGTGAGCAGCTGCCTGGCCCATCCAGTTTGAGTCCTGCTTATTTACATACAGCTCCTATGAGTACTGCACTGGTGTAAGCAATTGTTAGTATTTACCCAGGGTGCAGTTTGTCTGGCACTTGTTTCTCTGGAAATGTTTACAGTTTTCTCATCTACAGCAGGTTTATTATCTTGGATATGGTGAAAATAGCAAGACCTGCTCTGGGATATGACCTGGTGAATTTTGACAGTTCCAGCTGTTCAATATATTATCAATAGGAACTACAATCATCATATAATATAAATTATTTTTGAGAATACCTCTAAAATTTAAAAAAAATTAACCACATTACAACTGGAGGCAGATTAAAAAAATTAATTAATTGATAAAAAAACTTTTATAAATTTTTTATAAAATTAAAAAAATATATATATAAATAAAATTTTATTTTTTAAATTTATTTGTTAAATTTTATTAATAAATAAAATTTATATTAATATGTTTTATAAATAAAACATATTATTAATCCCACAGGACAGTTCCACGCAACAGTATACAATGCACAACACACTCTACAGACGTATAATGTATGTACATGCATACAGCCTGAGTAAGTAAATAAGTTCATAAATAAATAAACAAACAAGCATATTTATAATGGCAATATGAAGTGAGTTAACACAGACCAGTCAGTTATTAAGAGGTAATCACCTTTTAACATACAAACCCAAAATATGACCCATAAACTCTTTCATTCACTGTTCATGCTGGTTCATTGTATGTCTGATCCTTCGTTTGCCCGAATACTTATTGTCAGTCCTTCACTAAAGTGATCTCCCCCCCCCCCCACTGCATAGGAAAACCATATGAAGTAACTTAAATAAGTGTACCTTAACGAATGAAAGTAGCTGTTGAAGACTTAAATATATGCAATTTATTTTCACCACTGAATTCAATTATGTACATTTGAATAAAATGAAATTGAAAAATGATTTGTGAGCAAGACATGTTTTGGGCACATGAGTTTGAAGCCTAATTCTGCAAAGTTGCATAATCAATGACGTTTTGCGTTTTGTTGCTGTGATTTGTAGAAAAGTAGTTTGAGGCCTGTTCCACTTTCAGGTTTTCACCAGATAGTCGACTGATTATCTCAGCAAGTGACGACAAAACCATTAAGATCTGGGACAAAACAAGCCGTGAGTGTACACACTCCTTTTATGAACACGGAGGGTAAGTATATCTTTTGAGCTGCTCTCTTCATGCTTAATGTCAGTTTTTCTCCTGTTAACTAAAGACTTTCAATGAACATATTTTTAACGTCAGTCTGAGACATGCTCAGATCTCAAAAGTCAAAGTTCTTAGTTCAGATTATTTAAAACTTCTAGAAGTCTCAGCTTCTGTGGGTTTTCCTTTCTACAGCTGGTTTTATTGTAATTATAACATGTTCAAAAAGAATCCTATAAATAGTGAAGTGTAATGGGCAATGTGCAAAGTGGCTTTATCGTGTGCATGTTTAAGCTGTGGTTCATTATGCTTTGGGTTTCATTTATAGTTAAAACACCCGTGTTAAGTGGTAGTTGGGAGTTGAACCTGGGAGTCTGAGAGTTGAACCATTTTTGTGTCTACTGCCTCTGTTCCTTCAGGTTTGTAACATGTGCTGATTTCCACCCGAGTGGCACCTGCGTAGCAGCGGCCAGCACAGACAGTGGCATCAAGGTGTGGGACATCCGCAGCACCAAGCTCCTACAACACTATCAAGGTTAGATTACCATCTCCCACCAGGAACATTTGCTGATCCAGTGTCCATCCAGTACTGTTTCGTTTCATGAAATTCTGTCACCAAAATACTTAGAGAAAATTAAAGCAACTTTTTTCCTGTAAAATACAAAAGCGACATTTTAAGGGCTTTTTTCCAAATTACTCTAATTTCACAATATGCTCAGAACTAGGTAAAGGTTATTTTGTTCTGTGCTGGAGGTTGAATTGGAACACAACAATTGCCATGGTTCTCATTTACTTTAACAAAGTGTTATGATTATGTAAGTTTTAAAGAAGAGAAAATTACTAAGGAAATGAGCTGTGATTACATAGCAGAAAGCATTATCTGTGGCTTATTACGTCGACATGGAGGCCACACAATGGAGAGCTTCTTTTGTTTCCTTGCTGCTTTTGTTTCCTCTGGAAAAACGGACTTGATTGTATGTAGAAATTGGCGCCAAGCTGGCTGCCTGTTCTTTGAAATGCATGTTGTGGTAAAATGGGCAAGCTGGTTTGAGCCTGGGGGTTACAATTCAGATCCCAGGGGTTGACATTGTCTGGATCTGTTTGATCTGAGTCTTAACTTCTTTCAGATTGCTTGTTTTAGCTCTCCTTGTCAGATTGTCAAAACATTTTAATTGGAGAAGATATAAAGCATTAGTACAAGGAGCACTGATGAAATAAGGCATTTTAGCAAACATTAACATTTGTAAAAGAGGAGCTCTCTACTGACCTTACTTGGTACAGGTACTACCTATACCTAAAGCAGTGGACATGATGAGTTTGGTTCTAGACAAGGACTTGTGATTCTTAGGACTGTTGATATGTATCTTGTGTAGAGGGAATTTTAGTTGTAGACTTAAGCTTTAAAATACATTTCTTTGTCAGTGTGAACAGCCTACGTTTCATGACTATGTCAGAATTAGAATTTTTAACAGCAAAATAGATGAGGACAAACCAAACTTTATATTAAGTAATTGCAGGAATTTGCATGCAGTACTTGACCTCCTGAATTGTTCAGTGTAAATAAACACAGCTTTTTCAGGTTACAAATGTAGTTTGAGCTGGGAATCTATTCAAAACTTGTTTTTCTTGTAACTCCAGTCACTTACAAGTCACTAAAATGTTAAGTGATTCATCCCATAATTATATGTAGTGATTGTCTTCTTGTCTTCATGGCATAAGCTGTGAACACTGTGGAATCATGATGTTAGGGTCATCTCATGCTCCTTCTGTTTTGGTGTTCATTTCTTTTGTTTATCAGTACAATGTTTCTTTGGGTTTATTTAAGTGAGTCAAGTAAAGAAAATGCAGGAAAATGGTTCCATCTTAATTTTTTTTAACTTGACCATTTGTAACACAAGGGAACCAACGTAATAAAGCAAGTGGCAGCAGATAATATAGTGGTTAGAGGTGTTGTTTTGCAATCAGAGCATCTAGCCTTGAATTTGCACCTCTTACTGCAGGACCCTTGAGCCAGATATGTACTTAGGGTATTTCTTCAGTAAAAACTATGCTGCTGAATACATGGGCCAATAATAGTTTTTGGTATTAATTTTTTTTGTATCGTGGGCTACTGCTCCTTTGAAGCATTAGTAAGAGAGCTGTCTTGGCTGCCCAAAGACTGTGGTTGTGTTCATGCTGTAGATGCCAGAAAAACATCTCATTGGTAAGTAAGATGGTGCATGTTAGGATAGTTTTAAGTCAACGGCAGTTTGATAAAATGTGTGGTCCAGAAAAAGGTCTGAAGGAGAAAAATTCAAAAAGAACAATCTGAAAGAGGGTAGAAACCTAACTATTGTGGGCAATTTGTTTGCAGCAAATTCTGCTTTGGGTGACAATTGATTTTGGTTTCTGTATTATCAGTGAGGATAAAAAGACTGTCTTCTGACACATTGAATTACTCAGTTATAACAAGGGATGACCCAAGAATTGGCGCAAAATGCTAACATGTAAAGCTTTCACCTAACTACCTCAATATCAATGAGCATGAATGGTAGAGACAGATTAGATCAGGTGGTTTTCTTCAAAATGCATTACATTAGTCTGTTTCTTCTTCTCTATATGTCCACACTGATTGTTTTTCTTATTGATTAACTGCAATTGCTCTGTATGTAATATAATGTAATTATGTTACAAATGTCCTATAGTCCACTCTCACCTTCAAATGTTTTTTTTTTTTTAAATGTCACCTCATTTTATTGTAATTGCTGCATTAAACTGCTGCACTTGTGCAAATTTCCTTAAGAACACCTATTACAAAGTCATTGAAACATCAGCAGAATTACCTGTATGCTGACACTGCTCATTTTCTTCTGTTTTTCTGTTTGGCATCGAGGCAAGTGCAATACCGCCATTCCTCCGGCAGGGGGATGTCCTTTCTACTTTCAGGAAGCTAGTGGCTCCTATTCAGGAGGTCCTTTGTCATCTGCAGTATACGGAGCTCTGAGAGCTAAAGCTGATTTTTAAAATTCACCGACTGTGTAACAGTAAGAGCAGGGTGCATGCATGGTTGTTCAAAATGAGCAGCATTCCTAATATTTTAAAAATGTCACATCAGATTTCCATTATTTTGCAATCTAATATTTTTTTCCCTCTGGGATTTTATTGTCAGACACATTTTCTTTAATGTCCTGATTTTTTTAAAATGTATATTTTTTGATGCTAGTATTGTTGAGTAGCTATGAACTACACTGGCTACTCAACTTATGAACATAATTCTGTTCATAACCTAATTTTTTTTATACCATTGTCAGAGTTCTGGGATAGGTTCTGCTGAAGTATTGGATAGTGTTCTAATAAATTTATGTACATATATTAATTTACATAAATTTATTAAGCAAATATTTTTCTCCAAAGTGATGTACAACTCAAAGTAAACAAAACTGCATTTCACAACAGAGAAAGAGATTTAGACATAGCCGCACAACCCTTGGTGCACAGTTACAATAGTTAGTCTGATTCCACCATTTTTGTCTGCTCACGATGAATGAGTACTTAAAGAACTGAGTCTGATAGGAAATAAAATGTGATTTTGACAGCTGTCATAATACAAGTTTGTGAAACTGTTAGGAGAACCAGAAATGAAAGGTTTGAAAAGAGACTGTGAAGACACTTTATTAAACATTTTTAAAATAAAAATAAAAAATTTAAAATCACTGAAAATGACTTTCTTCAGTGACAAGTGACTTGAAATAAGGCAATCCCCCACTACTGTTCTGTTGTGTGTTTTACTTTCAGCTAACAACAAAAGTGGCCAGTATAAACTTCACTTTGAAACACACCCAAATTTTAGAAAACAGTCTGCAGTTTAATTAAATTATCTGGGAAAATGTTCATGTACTTAAGTGTGTGACTTGAATGTTTGTAAAACTTGGCCTACTGTGTGCTGTTTGGAAATTGCGTGTTACATGAACACACTCATGGTGCTCTCATGAGACCTGCACAGTGACTCCATGTCCCGCTTTTTGGCTCTGCAGTGCACAATGCAGCAGTGAACGGACTCTCCTTCCACCCATCAGGGAATTACCTGATTACGGCCTCCAATGACTCCACGCTGAAGGTGCTCGACCTGGTGGAGGGGAGACTGTTGTACACACTCCATGGACATCAGGTACTATGAGGATGACACACACTGTTCCCTCTGCGATGCTTTTAGTGACAGAGGTCCCACCACATAGGCTCTGAGTTCCACCTCAGAAATGAGGTATTCTGTGTCTAGGTTCTCATTTCTTCCAGACATGCACAGCACAACCTGTTTTAAGAAGCCAATGAGCTCACAGGTTATTTCAGGTGGAGCTGAGCTTGTTTACCAAAAAGGGCCCTTATAATGGGCTTTTTTGGGCAGTTGGTCTAATGCTTAATTAATTTTTATTTTCTCGATTTAGCCATTTTGAATAACTAACAAAACAAGTACTGATATCATTTAGTCAGTTCATTATGTTCTTAGAAAAAAACCAACTGTTAAAAACACAAGT
Organism: Arapaima gigas; assembly: GCA_900497675.1. Taxonomy (NCBI): domain Eukaryota; kingdom Metazoa; phylum Chordata; class Actinopteri; order Osteoglossiformes; family Osteoglossidae; genus Arapaima; species Arapaima gigas. The sequence goes on from UFQX01000081.1 coordinate 457,142, forward strand.
CATACGTTGAGTTTTCGTAGAAAGTATCGCTACTTTGTTTCTCAAAATTTGAGCTGTTTTGACATAGATTTGTTCCACAATTTACTACAAATTTACCTTCAGTAATGCTTTTCAAATGTAATTTTTTTCCTGGCATCATTAAGGTAATGGCTGACACTGATTTAACCAGTTGGTGGTAATTTTACGAATTATTACACGGCGTGTCCTTGGATGTTCTTGCCTAGTAAACACTGTCTAACCTGTGAGTGGAAACTACAATATGCACTTTGAAGTCCTCCCCAGAAACCTGCAGTTGCTCATTAAACCTCAAGACAGTTGGATGTTAGAAATATTTATCTTGGTTTTTCCATCCATATGTTTTGAGAGAATGTTTAAAAAAAAGTCAATGAAACTGTGCTGAGAGAGTCATCAACGAGAACCTTTTGCCTTTTGTGACTCTGTATGGTGGTGCACTGACCCCCCCTGGGGGAGGTGATGGGAGTCCATTATCCTATGGATTAGCAGTCCATGTGCCAAAGTTGTTAGCTGTCAGACTGTCCCGCCCATTGTGGGCAATGAAAATGATCACAGGAACACAGGTGATGTCCACTAGGTACCCTGGCTGAGGTGCACGTTACTGCAGTAATGGATCAGAAAGACTGTTAAAAGATTAGCTTGGCTGTTTTTCTCAGCAACTTGGCATCATTACTTCTACTTAATTTTTTAATTTGACACTTTTAGGGAATTATCTGCTATAAGTGTACAGTTATGTAACTGTCATAATAGTTGTTGTAAATTTCTCATTACTGTATTTTATTACTGTGGGTTAGCAGGTTACACATAGGTTAGTTACCACTTTACAGTCCTGTGTTCAAATCCCACCTCCTGTTGTAGGACTATTGAGCAAAGTGCTTACCCTCAATGGATAAAGTAAAAATTACTCGGCTGTGTAGGTGAAAAAATCAGTGTAAGCAGTTTTTAACACTTAAAGTGTTTGGAGCATTAGGTAAATTAATTTTTAAAAAAAGGGGGTTGACAAGGACCTATCTTGCTTAACAATTCTTTGTTTTTTTGTGGTGTTTGTCTGCCTAGTATTTATTGCTGTGTTGCTCTCTTAGCTGGTTCGACAGCTAGTGAACTTTTTTTTTTTTGCCAATAACATATTTTCGTAAAATAAAACTAGTGAAATCACACTACACGTTCCTATTTTTTTTGAATGCGTAATGTGTATGAATAATCTTTTTGGAGGTACATGCATGTCAAGTGAGTGTAATTAATTCATTTTTTATTTATTGACCATAAATAGATATTATTGCTTTTATTTCCAGATCCTCAGAGTTAGTAATGGAGGCAGACTGGCACTCATCGTGCCGTCTGTCACTCCGACGTGGCCGTCTTGTACCTCTCCCCTGTGAGCACTGACACATCACAGCTCGTGCTTCAGATGAAACTCCATAGCACCAGCTAATTTGAATAGTTACAAAAAAAATCATCATCTTGTCAGTTTAGCCAGGTTAGAGCCATATTGTGTTGGAGTCGCCCACTGGCTTTAGGTTTTTTTCAGAGACATAATATCTCACTTTCTGAGTGGAATATCTATGCCAAGTGCTTACCAGCTGTGAAATATGTAGATTTAAATGCAAATGATTGTGGACATGCCTTTTTTAATGAAATTTTCCAGAGGTCTTGTGGAATTAGGGTATGACACTGTTGGCAGAACACCATCCTGAACCAATTTAGTTGAGGATATTGACTTGCTATGCACAGGTCTGCCACACAGCAGAAAAGAGCTCACTGCCAGGCTGCTTACAAATGAATGTAGCTAAATTTAGCATTAGTGCTTACAAGTGCCTGCCCCAAAGCTCATGGGGGGAGGTTTTAGATGGTGCACGAGGAAGTGGTCCTTGTGGAAGGTGCTGAGCTGCTCCTGGTGCCTCCTGAGTAGCTGGCTGGATCCAGAGACGTGTCAGATGGCCTGGCAATGTCATGGAACCCTGTTTGATGGCATTAGTCACTATGAAATGGAACAGCCTATCTGTCTCTCTTTGTCTCATCTTACTCATGCTCCCCATCAGTTCCTGAGTTTCTGTTGCCTGGTTTGTTTGTCTTCAGGGCCCATTCACCCTGATGTACCTTGATTACTTGTCCTCAAATGACCCCAGGGATCACCACAGGGCAGTGTGGCAAAGGTGGAATTGGTGTGGAGAGGAGATGGAAGTGCACTGTGACTAGATTGCTTGGCTCAGGGGGGTGACTGTGGGAGTGATAGTACTTGGGTGTGCTTGTACAAAGTGTCCAGAATTCAGGCTGCCTGTTAAGGGTTTCCTGTTTGCACGCACACACACAGAGTGCTATCTGCCTTGTGTGTCTGCAGCTGGAGGGGTTAATGTGATGTACTGTAGCAGCTGCATTGTGTGGTACAGTATACTGTCCTGCACTGCCACCACCTGCTGTACATCTTTCTCCATACTCCTCCCTGCAGCTTTTCAGGTGTCAAAACTGGTTATTTTGCTTTTTTCTCTTTCTCAATGAAAACAAATGTAGGTCATTAGCTTAAATACTTCAATGTCATATAATATTCTGAAGTGTGAAGAATTACATGGATTTTAAGACTAATCTGTTATGCATGCTTCTGTTTATATGTTAGCTAACATCCAGATTGCCAGCATATAGTGTTACAAATGCTATGATTATAATATGTTCAGATAGACTTTTGTATTGATTGTTCAAACTTAAAAATGAAATACTGTTAGACACAGCATTGTTTGCATCATGCAACTCATAATTATCTGTCTGGGCTTTGGTAATGAATGATTTGGATGACCAGCATGCTGATGTTAGTTAGTTGTTAGTTAGTTGCTTGGCTACTGTGAGAAAAAATACTGTCACTGTGACAAATGAAAAAAATACATTCACAGAAAAGCACAATGATAATTAGCCTTTTCTTTATTTTTTCTTCCTTTTGAAGCATCTACAAACGTTAGTAAGCCTACTTCCTGTAATTGTTCAGCTTTAGCCTCTTGCCAACAGTAATGAGAGCAGCAGAGTGTGAGGTAGAGGGTGATGTTCACACATTGGTGTTTTCTAGCATGTGGATAACTACTTGTTCATCTGTCTGTGAGATAAAATTCAACTTCCTCCAGCAAAGTATGTTCAGTGTAGATTCTAGAGTAGCTTCCCCCAGAAGAAACAAAATTAGCTGCAGGTATAAAGGTAGTAGGTAGCATGATGATTTAAAGCACTGATGGTTTGTCCTTCATGTCAGTGGTGGTGCCATATTATTCTAAGAAAAGGTGAAATGAAGCAATAAACATCCAGCAGTATAAATGGGGCAAAATTAATTTTTTTGTAAAATCAATCAATCTTAGGTTGGAGGAGACACCTAGATGTCTGTTGGGAGTATGTATGTAAACATGTCTCCAATTGCATGGTGGCCTGTGGAATCTTATTAATATTCTTAATATTTTCCCTCCCTTTCATGCTGCAGAATGGATGCCATCTTTATCACTGCTTACACCGAGGCTGGGTTAGTTTTTGGGGTTGTTTACCCAGATCATTTGTACTTGATTGTCACTCTGTTGGAGAAGGCTAATTCTGGTGCCAGTGGAGCAGTGCCGTGACATGGAGGGCCACAAGTTAGATCAAAAATTAAAAATTTAAAATGACTGAAAATATGTCATCTGGAAAAACTTGTATTATTGCCAAGAAGTGCTGTTCTCTCATTGCACCAGGACAGGGTGATAGGATGGGGGTTTGATCCTTTTTCAGTGTATGTGGAGTTTGCTGTTCCCCTTGTGCAAGTGTGGGTTTCTTTCCACAATTCATAGAGATGTTTTTCAGGTTGATTAGTTACTCTAAATTTTCTTATGCATGAATAATATTGCTCTGGTGTAAAGATGAATGAATGTTATACTGTAAGTGACCCAGAATAAAAAGCTGTCAGCTAAATACTACATTGATAATCATTATAAGTCACTTGGGAGTAAGGCATCTGTTAAATTAATGTGATTAACTGAATTAATGTGAATGATCACTTATTCCATAAACAGGTACAGCGTTTGCCATCACATTGTTGTTCACCAATGGCAAACATCAGCTTTAAACACAGTAGCTGAGGTGAATGAAGGGAATGCCACACTTCTGTTCTGTTTGGGTGATTTTTTACTCCCAACTTATGCTGGGATGTGCAGCAACAAATGTATGGGACTGCAGGTGATTTTTAAATATAGACAAGTGACAAAAAATACATTTAAAAATAAACTGAAATGTTTGTATCTTTGAAAATTTGTAACTCATTTGTAAGCTCAACATATTTGGGTGTTAGTCTCTTGACCATTTTGCAGGCAGTAATGCTAGACAGCAATAGAGGTCTTCTGGATGTTTATCTCTGTCTTTAGGTGCTGTGGAATACATTAAATCTAAGATTAAGAGCCTTTTACTCAGAGGAGAGGGTTTTGAGTCCTAATCACTGAGCTCTGTACCAGCTTGCCTTGAGCTCTGGGGAATGAGTGAAGTTCAGTGTCACTCTTTGCTTCCTTGTTTCTTTCTGTATCATTTGATTAATGTGGAAGGAGCCATGGGAGCTGGGCTGGGCTGGGCCATGCATAGCAGGGGCAGGCTTGGCTTAGTCATAGACGTGAAATGCTTCCGTGGGCTTGCAAGTCCTGTTGTCATGACCAGGTTCGTCATTCACGGCTTTGCTGTAACATGAGAGCAGAGTCTAACCCCTAACCGTCTTACTCAGGTTTGGTGGCAGACAGGGAGGGTGTGTGCCTTCCCTAGGACAGTTCAGTAGCCACCTTGTGGCACCACTCATGCTTTGCATTAGTGTCATCAGACCTGAGTGTTTGTACTTAAATACAGTAAGCTTTAAATGTAACAATGGTAGCTACAAAATATGGAACATCCTAGTCTGTGTTGGTGCCTCTGAGGCTTTGTGATACTTGATGCAGATAGTAAGGGGGAGTCTCCTGTGAGCCAAGTTAGTGAGTTTCATTCTTTTCAACTTCTCCCAAGATGCTCTATGGGAAACTGCACAGGCGTAAGGAGGAAATTGTTTTTTGTTTGGTTTGAAACTGTTATTCCCCATTATTATTGTCCTGTTGCTGATTTTAATGTCTTCACCAAAGCAACCCAGCTAGATATTTTACTGGAACAATTTGGAACAAGCATTGTATCAAAGGTAAAACAGCAGGGAAAACCTTTCTGATCTGATCCAGCAGTCTTCACGTTCCAAGTCCGTGTGGCTGCTAACCCTGTGCTACTTGCAGTTTTTACAGTTTATGTCTGCATTGAATTAAATGCTAGCTAATGTCACTAAAATGAAGTAAAAGTCTTAACTGCTGATTTTTAAAATGTATAATGGCAATTACATATATGTAAAAATTAATATTTTTCCCCTAACTGCAAGAGTGCTCCAGTTTCTGTAATAATACTTCAGTTTTTAAGCCTATAAGCTGGGGCTTTTATTACAGCTGGAATAAGTATAATTATATATCACATTGGGCCAGAAGACTTTGAACACTTTCTAAGAAGATTGGATTCTCTTACAGATAGTGATGCTTTGAGAAGCTGGAACAAAAATAAGAGGATCAACTGCAACCAGATGGATGGACCCAAACCCAGTGATAATGGACACACTAAGGACATTTGTGGGGATACTCTGGGGATACTAAACTGTGTAGTGGCTACAGCTGCTCCAGAGGTTAGATAAGATGGCAAGACATTGAAACAAACCTTAACACATTTTTTATTGTATGGAGTTGTCTTAAAGGCTTTCATCTCAGCAGGACTGACATCTCTTAGCCACTTACATAAGTGAAAAGTCCCATATAATAATTTGAGTTAAAGACCACTAAGATTCATTACAGTTCTTCTCCAGATATTTTAATCTATGGTCATACGAATCGGGTTAATATTGCACTTGTGTTTCTGCTGAAATACAGTTGCCAGATAAAGGTCTTAAATATGGGTTCTGAAAGAGTTAAAGGTTGTTTTAGGGCTCCAGTCTGCCAGTTGTACTTGTTATGTGAGGTCTGGCATACTTGTTCACAAAACTAAAGAGTTTTGTTGCTGAATATGTTAGTTACTGACTCTGTGGCAACTGTATGAAATTTTACTGTGGTACACAGTCATTGACTTCCACACATCAGTACAGCTTCCGTGGCCATCTGATTGCCGGCAGCACTTGATCCTGTATGTTCGTTCTCTTTCAATCTAACCAGCTTAGAAACACATCCACCCACAACAGTAACACACTTGCTCACTATCAGTACTGTGGGTTTGTGGAGCGCAACAGGTTTTCTGGGAAATGGGGCTCTCCACCTCTTTGCCCCTGCCATATCTGGATTTAGCTCACCAGATGCTCTTCCAGATGTCCTGTTAACGCCTCATGTTGTGTGTTTTCACAGGGACAGGCAACGTGTGTGGCATTCTCCAGGAGTGGGGACTTCTTTGCGTCAGGCGGCTCAGATGAACAGGTGAGCCTATGTGTTTTTTTTTGTTTGTTTGTTTTTTTTTTGTGTGTGTGTGTGTGTTTGTGCCGCTGGAGGGGATTTATCAGTCCCCATATTTTGTCTTGGTGACAGCTGGTGCATTTAGTTTAAAAGAAGCACCAAGAAGCCGCTAACTACTCATTGTCACCTGTGCCACTGATTTTCAGGTTCTCAGCAGCATGTGCTTAAACCCATACAAGTCTTACTCGACATTTAGAATTGTGTTTGTGAGTATGGTGGTGCATGTTTCTGGGAAAACTTTTTTCTTTTTTTTTTTTTTTATAAACCTGTTCATATTTCTTTTCCCTTTATATCTTTGCTGGTTACCTGTTTTTTTAATGGATGCTAGTAATCTATAATATCCTGTAAATTCCCAGGAGCCTCCCCTTCATTTAATTATACTTCATATAATCATGGCATATACTTTAATTGTATTATATACCATGGGTAAAGCTGCTTAAGAAAACAGATGGAGATTCTCATCACAAACATCATAATACAGCATTAAGATAACAGATTTTTATTCCCACATGGGAGAACGTTAAGTGACAATAATGGAATGGTTAAGTCACCAAATGGCTGGTGGTACATGTTCCAGTGGGGCTCTTGTTCTTTTACCTCCTGAGAGAGGTATTTAAGAACTCATCAGCTCAATAAGGCATCTCATTGTCTAAATGCAATGATAGTAGTAATGATGACAATGAATATGGTAAAGCTGGCATTTCTCCTTGATAGTACTCTCTGTTGTGCAGGTGATGGTGTGGAAGACTAATTTTGATGTAGTTGACTATGAGGAGGTGCTGAGAGCACAGAAGAGCACAAGAGTTGTGGAGGGCCCCTCCACCTCTCTAGACCCTCATTCTGACCCAGTGCTGCACAGCTCTGCCCCCTCGCATGCTGACCCAGTAAGTATCTAAATGCACCTGGGCATTTCATGCCAGAGAGTGGAATGTGCAGATAAAGGATCAGAGTCCCTGCTGTCCTCTGTGTACCTTACTGATGGGTAATTGAACAGTGGCCATAAGACCTGAAGGAGCAACCTGTATGTCAGAATTAATGGCCTTAACCGCTATGCTGTCTGCTGCCATGCCAGTATGTCTGGTTTTTTGTTAACTGCCAAAATATAATCAGTCTTTATTAGGATTCTTTTGATAATCCTAGTGGAAAAGATAATGTCAGACATGTAGAAAACTATGACTAATAGTCTTTCTTAGTAAAGTGGAGATATTTTCCAGTTTTGCGTCACAACCCACCAGCCACAGAACCTAGTGTTCTTTTTTTGATCGAATTAACTTAATATATTGGAAAGGTTAGTGTTCCATTTTGAAATGGTTATGTTGTATTGGAACATAAATGCTAATATATTTTTAAACGATTCCCATATAATGGAAATAGCTTTTCATTATTTCTAAAATGTTTGCATTATGCTCTGAACACGCTTTCCAGGCTTGCCTGGACGTCTCAGAAATTGATGAACAATTAGTTCTTATTATTCTCTTCCCAGTGGCAGAATTTCAAAAACAAACACCCCGATACAAGCTGTACCATTTCCCTCTGAAGCTGGTATTTTAGCTTTGTTCAAAATCTGCTGCACAAGCAGATATTTTAGGTAAATACTGTTGTCACTATTTCTCTTCTGTACACACTGGCATGTACTTGTTTGCTTTGTCCAATAGTTTTTACAATACTCATTTTGTTTGCATATTATTAATTGTTCATGATTTAGCTAGTGCTTTAGTCCAAGGTAGCTTACAGTGTTGGGTGAAAAGCAAAGTTACTTACTTTTTAAAAAAAATGACAACTAGATCATGATAGTCCAGCATGAAATACTGTGTTGTGTCTAGCATAAAATCAGCTTATAAATGCTTGACTTTTTTACTTGTTTTTATTACAAATACTGTAAGACAGGAACTTTAAAGGAAAGTCAATCATTTAGAAACAAACAAGGGTTAACACAGTGAAGTACAGTAATACCCAGGTNAAGGTTAAAAAAAATGACAACTAGATCATGATAGTCCAGCATGAAATACTGTGTTGTGTCTAGCATAAAATCAGCTTATAAATGCTTGACTTTTTTACTTGTTTTTATTACAAATACTGTAAGACAGGAACTTTAAAGGAAAGTCAATCATTTAGAAACAAACAAGGGTTAACACAGTGAAGTACAGTAATACCCAGGTTAGTAGTCAGGATGCATTCATACAAAGTAGACTACTAACTGAAATGGTGCTGAAAGGGGTCTTTATATCTTGATGGAAAAAAAACAAATACAGTAGAACAAAAATGGACTTTATTGAAAACATTCTCATCAGAATCACAAATAGTTGTTTCTTATTTATCCTCCTAATTGTGTTGTACATGTCCATGAAAATATGTATGGCAAAAATTAATGCTCATAACACTGAAAACAAAATTTGAATTGTGATTTCAGAGCAATACAGAGAGACTTATCATTTGAATAACTGAAAGAATTCTGTCCCAGTAAGCTTGTAAATTAATCACATTCCCTGAATAAGTGTATCATATTGTATTATAGAGGATTAGCCTTACTTTTAAATCACAGCTGTGGATGATTTAAGTTCTGTTCCAGTAGAGACTCAAGTAGGGAAGACTTCAGCACATGTAGATGACCTCACAGCATGACTAAGAGACAAGTTAAGGGCTCGTTCCCACATCTCCCTCAGTGCATCATAAGAGCCACTGTCAACACTTGAAAAAACTGTTTATAATGCAGAGCTCACACTCCTGAAATTATGCAGTGAAATAAGTTAACTCCTGTGTTTAGTTAACTGTACATAGTTTATCTTTTGCTACAAGCTCAACAAACTGTTACCAGAATTTTTTAAATTGGTATTTGTAGAAGTTACTTCCAGGGAGACCAAAGTTATTTCTTAGATGTCAAAAAACCATTTTTATGCATCTGATGGTTCAATGTTCATGTTGTTGTTCAAACAGAAAAGAATGAAATTTATTTCTCCTGTGCATGATACAGCAGACATGACAACACAGTTGAACTGAGGTAGACTGGTAAATAGAGAAATATATAAATAAATGTATGAGATGCTAAATAGACATGAGTCAGTCAATAGTCTGGTTGCAATCCTCATCTCCTAATGTCTCTCCAGGTCAGAGGAGTATTAAATTCTGCATTTTTATGTAGAGATTTGAGTCTTTCAGAGTTTCTGAATAAAAATAAAGATCTTAACAGAAAATTACTCGATGCTACAGTGAATTTTCCCAAGAGAAAGTAAATCTGAATTAGTAATAATTAATTGTGTAGTGGTTATATTATTACACTAATTTACATCTGGACAGCAGGTAACCTGATAGTTAAGGAGAATGATTCATAATGTGATGGTACCAGTTTAAGTCCCAAGAGTGGCAACTGAGAAGTGCTTAACCTGAATCTGTCCACTAAAATATTAAATTGTGCAAATGGGTTAAACTGAGATTTTGGTTGAAAGCACCTTGTAAGCAATGATGTTGTTTATAAAAAGAACATAAGTGACACATTTTTAGAAACATACAACAGATTAACAAAAATGTGTTGTTACTGCTGTGTAGATATGACAGGTGGTATTTGGTTATTGGGTAATGTCCCTACCTTATCAATTACATTTGATGCTGTAAACATCTGAGGTCAGAAGAGGCCAGATTCTAACAGATCAATACTGCTTTTATCCCTGTGACATCCTGAAAGCCTTTAGGTTCTGAGAAGGATGTCTGCTGGAATGGAGTTCCTCTTGGTAATGTGATCCATAGTGAATACCAGTATTCTGGTGGGAAGAGCTATGTGACCTGAGTGGTTCTATGACACATGGGTGGTGGCCATGTTGAGGTTTGCCATGGTGGTGGGGAATTTGCCTGTGGAGGTTTTGTCTTGCTGTTGCCTCATTGCTTGTCGCTGGCGTTTGGGGCTGCTGTGTGCCGATTGGGACCTTGTGCACCCAGATTTGCCTCACTCCCTCTCTCTGATGTGGTGAGAATGCCTGCTGGGGCCCTCAAGCAGTCAAGGTATTGCATCACAGGTCAGGTCCACCATTGAGCTAAGCCATGGTCTGCTTTTTGAAGCAGTTTTGCTGGAGGTGTTTTTAGTGGAACTGGAGACATCCAACGAAGAAGCAGTCGAGCCCATTTTGTGCTGTCTAGCCCAGTGCCTCTGTATTATTATAACTGCCAATCATGAAAAGGGGCACGAGAAGTCATTTTGCAGACAAGTAAGAGGCTCTCCAGGAAGAAAAGATCTTGATTTGTTAAGCTTTCATCCAAAGGGATCTGCGTGGGTGGCTGTGTGGCAAGGCGCGTCATCATGGTGACCTACCACTCTGCATAATTGTCGATGTCTCACACCAGTGAGCCACCTTCGGTGCCATCTGGCTCTATCAGGCAGCATTAGGAGTTTTGTTGACTCCTGGTTTTCCCTGGTGACCAGTGGACCAGGATGTGGTGTTTTTATCAAAACACCTTCGTCTGGAAGCCCCTTTGCCTGCCGTGGTGGAAGCACAGTGTCTGAACCTGTCAGGCTCCTGCTGAGCCTGTTCTCTACTGATCTGGACTCCACAGCTGGTTGTTATAGATCTATCAGCCTCTATGGGAGGGGTACACATCCCCTGTTGTGAACTTTAGCTTATTGCTCTCCAGCCCTCTGTGGTATCTGTTAGCTTTACACTAGGCTAGTAGCCATTTTTCATGTTTTTATGGTAACTGGCAAAGTTGAAGAAAATAAAAATATTCCGAATTGGTGTATTTTCATGTACAAGAGGAGTGATATTTAGTGGTTCCAAACCTGTCTAAGATGAACCATCTGACATCTTGAGTGTTTTGGTAGGCCATTGAGTGTAGGATCTGTCCATTAGTGGCAGTTAAATATTAAAAACCCTTGTCAGATATCAGTGTCGTGGAAAGGGCAGTTGCGAAGGGGGTAGAGTCACAAGGTAGAGCAAGACAAGGTTGGTGGTGTCTGGTATCGGAACTTTTTCAACGCTGCAGCGTTACTTACATCAACAAGGGCATCACTAGGGTCCTGCCCAAGTGCAGCCATCACATACAGGATTATTTCAAAAGGCAGTGCTCTCCTGGTGACCCCTCTTCTATTATTACATGGGTCAATAACACAAAGCATTTAAGGGGCACCTCTTTAGTAATGACTGCTTTATTTTTCTTTTAGATGAATCTGTAAATGAAGTACAGAACATTTTCCTAATTTTTTTTTTTTCCAGCTGCATTACAGTTTTAACATTTACAGCTGTTATAAATGATTTGGATTTCACAGCCAAGGCTGTGTGGTGTAAAGTCAGACTAGTGCAAGAGATGTCATTAATTACCTTTTTTAAAATTTATTTTCTTCAAAGTGAAATATGGTGTTAACAGTGATTTATCCATTTACATATCAGGGTAACTCACTGTATCAGTTCAGTACTTTGCTCAAGGGCACTACAGCAGGAGTCGGGACTTAAACCAGGGGTTTTTTTTATTGCAAGGCTTTAACCACAACAGTATGTGCTACCCCTGTGCCATGCATTATATGTTAATGATCATTGGTAGATTTAGTACACTTACACTTTTTGAGATTTTAGGCTGGCAGAAGCCTTTAGGAGTTGGTCACTACAGCTCTGCTTGTGTGATCTCATACACGATTTAGATGTCAGATGAACAGATGGCTTCACCTTACTTTTTTTTGCTGCTATGTCACCCTGTACTTACCCATAATAGTTTATTTGTACTGTTTTAGGTTCCAAATACTCCATAGACATCATACTTATCTACAAATTGAGATCTTTGTAATGATTTATTAGATTACACAGACGTGATCAGCACCTAGAAAGTCATGTAATAGTCTTCTCTTTCCAATTTTATAATTGTTTGATACGAGCACCTAGTTCTAAGAGATTTAATGCCATTTGGGTGTTATTAAAGAAATTCAAATAGAGCTAAATATGCATTAAAGGCTAGTTGAACTTGGAAGTACCACGTCACTTAGCTAGTTTACCCCCTTTTTATCAAAATATCCAGTTTTATATTGAGCTGCAAGTTCCTCTCCAACACAGATACAAATTATGGCATTTTAAATGTGAACTTGTCACATTTCTTCTTCCTCACTTACTTGAACAAAATGACCTGGCTGGCACTTTTCACTAATGACATGTTAGTAATGGTAGGTTTTCAGGGCTTCTCCTTGTTTAAGACCTGATCTGAAATTTTGCTCTGTCTGAGAAGTATTCAGCTTTTTTGTTTCTAATGACAGAAGAATGCCCTTTAACAACCATCAATTTTCTGACTGCCTTGAATCTATGAAATGATCAGAAGGTGGGAGACATTCTTTTTATTGTTTGCTGGAATTATGTAAGAAGTATCTGCCAGAACATTCTTGAGCAGGTTTTCTCAGCTACAGTCCTGGGGGGTTGAGTCTAGAAAGTTTTTGTTCCAGACAGGCAGGGAACCAGCTGATTCATCTCACTGCTATGATAGAGCCCAATTTCACTCCCTTTCTGAGTGGTGTGAGGTGAGCTAGGAAAGCTGCTGGAGCCTGGGAGAGTAAGACTGCCATAGAACTTTCTCCATTTATATTGCATTTTTTGAGATTGGGTTTGGTGGTGTGAGAAGGCAATTTTTTTCTGAGAAGCTCAGTGAAAACATGTTCTAATGTATGTGTAGGTGCCAGCTACTGCTGGAGCTCCTGCCAAGGAATATTGATATTGAACAGAGGAGGAGAACTTTGTTCTTACTGATGTGAATTTAAAAGACTGGAACGGTGTCCTACCTGGATATACAGTTGAACTTTTTCCTGTCTTGTCTGTTTTATTTATTTTTTTTTTATTATTAGTAGGTCTCCTTTTACTTGCATCCTTTATAAAAAAAAAAAAAAAAAAAAACCTCAGGTGCAAGTTGTCGCAGAGCTGAGTGAAGCCCCACTGCCAAGAATTCTCATATGCTCTTCTCTGACGGCCTTTTATCATTCACTCAACCATCATCAGCTGTCATTCAGCTCCAAAGGAAAACAGCTATATACAATACCTTTTTAATGAAAAGTAATTATTGATGGGATTGACAGAAAATAGTGCCTGTATTGTAAAGCTGTCCTTTTAAAAGCATGCCTGTTTACCGTCAGGACCTATTTTTAGCAAGCAGGTGCAGCTGAAGCATTACTAAACTCAAGCAAAGTACAGTACATAAAGAGTGTTGTCACTCTTGTTTTATTGTGGTACACTGAAGTGTGTGCAGTGAATAAGAGGTTTAAATCCTTCACACTGCTCCATTTTTTCCTTTTCTCAGCCAAGAGCTTGACAGTATCAAGTTTACACTGTTGCCAGGATCACACCTATTTCCTTCTCTCCTTATCTGTGATTTTACTGTAGGATTTGTCTCATTCCACTAGATGTGGGTGTCATGTGGAGAGACAGTGTTCCCAGAAGAAACCACATGTGCTTGCAGCCATGCATGATGTAAAAAAAGCATAGAAAGCATAGGGTGCCTGTGTTTGGGGGTTGAAGGATGTGTGGGTGTGAATGTGAGTGCTTGTCTGAGGAAGCTGTCACCCACCTCAAGGACGAAGGACGCGATGTCATGCCCTGATTGTTGCCCTCTGCGCTGCCCTTTTTCCTGCTGGACTGTCAATGTCCAGCAGCAGTGACTGCACTGATGTGTTTGGTATGATGCTGTCTGCAGCTGGAGCAGCTTCTGAATGAAGTGGCAAAGACAGCCCCCCCTTGTGCTAGTTCCACTCAGCTCCTGGATCACATCCACTGTAATCCCCACACAGCCCCCCCACCGACATCTGTGTGCCTCACGTGTGCGGGCAGGCGAGTCATTCTGCTCGGCAGGATTCCCACCATGCAGCAAACAGGACAATCGGGGGCCCGGGGGAGGCTGTGTTACACTGATCTGCATTAAGATCTCTTCTGCACAGACAGTAATGATGATTGAAGCTCTGCAGTCACAAGACTTGAATGTAATGATCCTAGTGAATGGCAAGAGGCAGGTGAGCTCCTCCAGCAGGGAGCAGAAATCCAGACAGATCTATTTCTCAGCAAGCATCACAGCCCTATTCTCAGCTAAGAGTCACGACAACTGGCTGCATGAACGTCTGTGACTTTAATCACCGGCAGGGCCCTGGCAGCCCTGCTGCATTGTGGCAATGGTTCTTCCTGGTGATTTTGACTGCCTGATGCCGAGGGTTGCATCTGCTCTTTGTTCTTTAAGGTTTTCCTCACATGGCGTACAGATTTTCACAGAAGCTCCACAAAGATGCAGATATTATACCAGAATTTTCACTCACAGTCTGATGTCCACAACAGCTGTGAGACTGAATTAATTGAAATGTTTATTCAGCTCACAGGTGTGATTTCCAAGATTATAATAGTAAATGGTTATCTCTCCATTAATCTATATTCAGTAAATGCTTGTGAACTGTAGTGTCTCAAGTGATCCAGAGTCCTCTCCTGGAACCACAGCACTTCAGGGTAGGGTACATACTGCACAGGATGTCAGTCCATCTTAGGGCAATCTCTCTCTCTCTCACACACATACACACTCACAATGTAAAGTCATAAGTTCCTTTGCGATCTCTTTGGTCTGGGTGAAGAAACTAGAGCACCTAGGGGAAACTTGCACCAACATGGGAAGAATATGCAAATTCCACATAGACTGGGCCAGTTTTGAAAACATAGCCTAGATGCTGTGAGGCACCAGCACTACCCACTGTACCTTCGTGCTGTGCTGGAACAGGTTTATCCTTGGCTATTTTATTTAATGATCTCAGGAAGGTATACTGAGTATCTTATTAGAATTCTTCACAGCCAAGACTGGAGATTTGTGGCTATACCTTCTGTGAACAATTTCAGCTGCTCCGGGTATCTCTCATCATCTCCAATCACCTACTCTGCTGTGCTGCCCATGTCCACACCTTGGGGTCTTCGCTCATGTATTATAGGTTAAAATGTGAAGGCAGAGGAGAAACTAGGAAGTAGCCCAAGGTGCCTTGAATGTAACTCAGGTCAGGTCACTGACTTAAACACACGTTCCCACACCTGTATGTGCTTCATTTCTCCACTTCATTTGTCTGTGAACTTTGCTGAGACTGAAAGAAATGAGGAAGAATTACCTTTCTTTTAAGAACGTAAATGAGCCCTCTAGATTATCCTGTCTTATGTTGATCTTTGTACTAACCAGACTGGTGCATATTACAGCTTTATTTACCTTTTTTGCTTGCCAGGGTTTCAGATGTTCAGCTCTGAGCAGTAGGTCTTATTTTAGTATTTTTCCCATTTTGATGTTCTTGTGAGTCCTTGTGGTCGACAGTAGCCTTGCACATCCTGTTCTGTGTAATCCCTCAGTGAAAAGTTGACTGTAGCATGAGCACATGCAGCTGAACTGCTCACACTGCCTGCATGTTAAAGCACGTACCATACACATTCCCTCCTATGTATGCAATGTAGCATACATCTTCCTGTGTTTTTACAAGTGTTAGTCAGCATGATGAATGGTCCTGTATGGAGTGAGGTGAGTTATTGACGGCCCTGTTCAACCCCCCATATCGCCCAGGGGAAATTTTCCACTGTTGGTTTTTCCAGTCCAGGTGACTCATTGGGACTGTTAATTGGAGTGCGAGGGTCTGAATTGGAGGGCGTTAAAGAAACGGAGTGTGTCTGTATGTGTGTCCCTGTCTCTGTGTGAGCAGCTGCTTTTTTACTGAGCAAAAAATATAACTCATCTTAGGAATCGGTATGTGTGCTTCTGATGTACCATGGACGCGCAGAAGCCACACAGCATCCATACTTTCACAGTGTAGTGCTAATATACTGGTCAGACCAGTTACAATAAATTTTGGTGGCTTGCAGTGCTGTTGGTAAATACCTCTCAAATTTGCTATCCTGAAGCCTAGTTTTACTGTGGAATTTTAAAAACACTACTTCTCTTGCTTTGACCAATAAAATGAAGCAGACAAGAGAGCTTGATTGTTAGAATGACAGTACTGTAAACAGCATAAATAAACAGGTGTATTTCAGCTGTCCTTTTTTGTAATGAGAGATGAAGTGAATTATAATACAAAAATTTTGTATGTTCCAACTGTAGGAAGTCCTGTTTCCTGTTTAGCAATCCTGTTAGCTTCAATGACCTCAGTACCATACTGCTTTATGACTCAGAAAAGTGGAAAATTGCATGGAGGTGAGTCCTCATGCTCTAAATAATGTATTAGATACAGCTACAGGTAAGTTATGAGCTTACATGGAACACCTGTGAGTCATGGGTCTCATCAGTGATCTATGTGTTTTATGGGATTTTTGACTGTTTTAGTTGTTTCATTACATTTAGGGGGATTCACATTGCTACCAATTCATTTGTTCTCAGTGCCCGATGCCTTCCAATTTAGGCTTGTTGACAGACAGCTAGTGGATAGATAAATAATATGTCAATAACATTATCTGATTAAGTAAATAATTACTTGGGACTTGGTACATAAAACCTTTCATTGTTGCTAATATTGCATGTAACACCTGCTTAGAAGAGATCTACCTACTTAGTAGATCTATGATGGCAGTGACCTGCAGAGCAGGACTCACAGGAACTGGTGATGTGATAGTAAATAATTTTTTGGATTGTTATTGTAAGTCAGTGTAAGTAGAAGCAGAGCAGAAGTGTTTTGGTGCACCTGGTGAAGGTCCGATATGGACATGGAGATGCTTATTTTCCCACATATTGCTGTTCACTGTCAGGTTAGTGTTGGCTTTCCATATGTGAAGTTAAAGCATGCAGGTGAAAAGATGGTGCACCTAGTAATTGACTGCTAACTTCTGTCAGCTGTATGCATAGTAGATGATATTGAGGTTCTCACTGTGAAAGGTGAGACAGATGGGTAGTTATCTGATTGGTTCAGGGGAACTGTAAATCTGCTGTGCTTTGTACAGTTCATTACAAATGTGCTGTACTCTGTGTTGCTTTATTGGACTGTC
This sequence comes from Arapaima gigas, assembly GCA_900497675.1. Taxonomy (NCBI): domain Eukaryota; kingdom Metazoa; phylum Chordata; class Actinopteri; order Osteoglossiformes; family Osteoglossidae; genus Arapaima; species Arapaima gigas. Next base: position 474,564 of record UFQX01000081.1, read on the forward strand.
CCTTGTAACTGTCTTCAGAGCTTTACTGGCTGCTCAGGGTTTATCTAAGGGTGCACCTCTCCGAATGTCAATATTTGAACTGGTATGGCCCATTTGCAAGGAGGAGTTTGATGGAGCTCCAACCCACACCACAGTCCACAGGCCAATGGAAATGGAATTTGTAGTGGAGTGTTTTTGTAAAACTATCAAAGAACTGTGTACATTTGAGACTTTTGATTGTGGGGGATTTCAAGGTAACCGATCCCTAAGCTTCAGGAAGGAGCTTCAAGTGTCCACCTACTTTTAGCGCTCTTTTTTTTTTTTTTTAAATACCCATTTGATTACAAGTGGCAGGGGACACACTATGAATATTTACCCACTCTTTACCTGTGAGCACAGCTGGCAGGTGTCTTCTACCCCCAACACTTTGGCAGCAGTTGAGGGCATCTTTCAGTTGTCCTTCACCTTGCCTCCATTCTGTAGGAAATAGACTGGGCCAGTTACTGCTATACTATAATCAGCTGTGAAAGTGCAAACAGGAGTATCCCTTTGAATAACAGCGTTTTACATGGTGTGCACACAGATTTTTGACATAACTTTAGTGCAGGTACACTTTCAATTTGAGATGCTGTAAGGTTTAGCTTCAAGATTGAACTTGAATGTGTTTAACACTAAAAAGACAAAGTAAAATTTCCAGGGGAACTCAGGAGAAATATCATGGAAGTCTGAAAAGTTTTCTCTGATCTCTTGTAAACTTGTTTGACCATGCTGGAAGATACAGTGATATGTTTACAAGCAATTATGAGGGTTGTTGGGCCCTGGATTTAATCTGGTTTTCATGTGTCATACATTTCTGCTTGTTTCTACAGTGTTTAGAAGCAGCAGACCACCTGGATGCCCACAGACACCTATTAGAAACGAAGAGCCGCAGTAGGGGCCAGTCTCTGCAAGTCCCCCCTGACTCTTCCCACCTGCCCCCCTCTTCCTCAACTCGGCAGCCTACTGATGGAGGGGTCTCCTCTGCCTTAACCAACACCCTGGAGCACATTGTGGACCAACTCAATGTTCTGACCCAGGTGAGAGAATGCCTGTATCTTAAATGACATTTTCTCTTTTTGATTCTACCCTTGACAGAAAACACATTCGCATGCTTTTTTCTAGGAACACAAGAGTTCTTGAGCACTTAAATTAGAAGTATTCTCCACCCATTTTCATGTGTTTTTACTTCTTGGAAATTTTTATCATGGGAGCTTAAAAGTGTCCTAGCGTACAGTCATTAGTTGTCTCTACTGATCTGTGGAAGGCCTCCTTTGTCCGTGCACGAGTGACCCAAAAGACACAAGAAAGATCAGTTTGCTTTGCTTGCTTCTCCCTGGTATTTTATGTAGCTTGAATATTGCATTTTAAGCATTTTTCAGTGGATTAACTTGTAGTAGGTCAATGACATCTCATTACAGAGTGCCAAAAGGGCCAGTGAAGGGAGCCTTTTCTGTCTGTTTGCAAATTACAAGCTGTTTCTCTTTCATTCTTCTATTGAACACACATTTAAAAACCATTCATTTTGTATCTTACAATGAGTGATTTGTTTTTAACAGTGAATTTGATTGGTTTAGATGGTTTGTGATCCTGACTGTGACTCAGATGTTTTCCCAACAGTTGATCAAGAAATGCTCATAGTTCATGGTGTGCAGCAGTCTAATTAGACCCTGCAGTGTTGCTAGTGAGAGGCAGGGGGGCTGAAGCTGGGGGGTTTTTGTTTCCATGTCTTTGGAAGAGTCTGCAAAGGGACATCACTCAGCCCTAAGATTGCGTGGTTCCTCTTCTCCTGCAGTGCTTGTGGATTTCATAGCCTGGATCTTTTCAGTCAGACACTGATCAGTTCTGCAGAACTGCAGTATGCTGCTTTCACCATTTTCTGCTGCCTGAAATATGAACATGCCTTAAGGCGCCACAGCCCATGAAGTGAATAATTCATAGGTCATTCAGACTTTGGGTGTAATTAACGCTCGGCTCCTCACATGTATTCTTCTGAACAGGTTCAGCAATAAGTGTAATTTTACACTCAACAAGGCTGTACTTTGAAACTGGTGAAAGTGTCAAGTGAAAGTCTTTGCAGGTGCCTTTTGCAAAAAACCAGCACTCCTGCTGGGCAGCTCTGTGTTTGTGTGCCAGTATGTCAGAAAACACAGTAACCTGGCCAGAGAATATCATGCCTTAAGAAATTTATCCACAAGCACTACTGCAGTTGTTCAGCAATATATGTGTTTTTGTCTGTAGGGAGGACTGGAGAGGACTAAAATTAAATTATACTGATTCATTGTATTACAAACAATTAAGCTACAAATTTTCAAAGACACAAACCTTCCAATTCTAATTTTTTTTCTTTTTACCTTTTCTCAAAATTTTCTGTCTGCTTTGGAGAGGAAGCAAGCTAAGTTTCCATTAGTTGGCAGTAAAGTGCAGGATATCAATAAAAACAAAACATGTAGCACATGCTTATGCGATTAATCAGTCAACAGTCAAAATTTGGATAGGGGGTTATGGAGACATCACATATTACTTTCAGAAAATTTAAATCAGTTTTAATTTTTATGTCGTTTGTGGTTAGTAAAGGCAATAGAACTCTTAGGGTTTTTTTTATAATAAATCTGTAAAGTTTTTATCGACTCAAACATTAATAAATTGGCATATTTGTATTAGCTTTTATTTTTTATTTCTTTTATTTCTCTTTATTCCTTGTGTCTTCATGGTAAAAGTAACATTGGATTTATTAACATCCAGTGGTGAACAGACTTATGGTTCCAGTTGTTTATGAAACAAACGCACTGATTAATTTCCTATCTTATTCCTAAAATCTCTTGCTTTTAGACTTGACTAATAGTACAACAAACCTGAGCTGTCTCTTGCTGAAAATTATACACATGATTAAAGGTTCAGGCCTCTGCTTGTTTTGCTCACAGTGACCCAGCACTACACAGGTCAGCCTGGCCAGGCTCAGGCCTTCACTCCAGCAGACATGACCCAATCATCCACAGTGAGAGCAGGCTGCTGGACACCACATTAACATGTTTTTTTCTAAACAAAAGCTATGCATTACAGCCAACTGATGACTGTCTCCTGGAACAGCGGTTCATGCCTGGGGTTTTGAATGGTAATACGTTCATGTGTTCCTCTTTCATAACCTCACAGGCTAAAGTGTTTGGTTGGTTGAAAGAAAATGGAGGTGAAGATCTTTGAAGGAACATGCTTTATTCTCATAATAACTGGCACACTTCTAACTCATTGTAGCCGTTAATATTTAATGTGTGACGAGCACCGCAGAAGTGTTCCAGGCTAGAGGAGGCTGAAACAATATCTCTCCAAATATTACCCGCTAAATCATCTCTCTAACATCTCTGCCACCGTAGCTGTCTGCAGCTAATGGCTTCCTCTAGGTTATGGCTGACAATATTATTTGCCTTGCAAAGAGGAAATTAGTCATTAGTTGCCTTTCAGCCCAGTGAAGCTTGGTGAGGCTCGATGGAAAAATTGGTATTAATGTTGTCAAGGCTTTTCGTCTTTACTCAGGGGGGCATATGCTGCCTCTGGTGACCTTTTGGTATCGACCAGCATTCATACATGTGCCTCTAATGTCACTGTTAAGTGTTGCTTTAAATGACCTCAGATCTACGTGTTTCACCTTGTTAGCTCAGCCTGACTTTGCTTTTAAACTACTAGAAATAGTAATTGACTGGATGAGTATTGACTTATTGTAATAACAGGGATTCTGCACTGTACTGTACAGCTACTGCTTGAAGAATTTCAAAAGGGGGCAGCAACACCTGTTTGTATGACCCTGCATTCTGTCCCACATTTACATTCCTCCCTGGCAGCTGTCCTCCTAGACGGTACACTGCTGCGTTTCCTTTTTCAAGGAGAAAGTGTGTCTTCTCTGTGTTTTCTATGCTCTTGCTGAACCATAGTATTGAGGTTTGGGAGGGGTGCGGGGGGGGGGGGGGG